>CM055960.1:15238880-15616275 GCA_029490685.1 Schizonepeta tenuifolia | reverse complement strand
ACTCAGTACTCATGTATCACTCTATTATGGCTCTTTTCATTCTAATAATCTCGAATCTCTCTTGCCTTTTTCCACTGTAATTTTTTCTCAAGGAATCGAAACCTCTCAATCGACCACTTGATTTCAACACCAACAATAACAACGAAACAACCAAAAAACACAGAAATTGGAAACAAAAACACACACAAAGAAACAGACACGGAGGACTAAAAAATGTGCTGCACAGAAATTGTCCCAAACGACTCTACACGACCCAAGAAACCCAAAAATCGCTACTAAACTCAACCGAAAAGTCAGAAAAAGTGCACGTAGAAACTGCTCCAAACAACTCTACACTACCCAAGGAACCCAATGGAAAAATTTGCCCACAATAAAATTCGGAAATTTCCATACTCGTTTTTTTTTTTTTTTTGTACTCTCTCAGACTAAATCGGACAAGTTCTAGGGGGCAAATAACACTCGGTGTCCCAGCCCCCGAGGAATCGATCTGGCCATATCTCCCTCATCCTCGGTCTTATTGATCTGATTCTTGCACAGTGGAGCTTCTTTTGTGATGGTGAACGAGGGACGAAGTTCCCGTCACTTTCTTCTCTCGTGCCAAAAATGAGATACACTCACCCATTGCCGAGGCATTCGCCCTAAAATCAATGGAGACGGAATGGGATTCTGAACAACAGCCCCTTAGTCGTTCGGATAAGATTTCCAACAGCGTGTGAGTGTACCGAATCGGACGAGTTTTGTGGGGCATATGACACCCGGCATCCTGGCCTCCCAGGAATTGATCTGGCCAAGAATTTTTCCTCTTCATCTTCATCAAACTCATTATCCTCGACATATTCTTCGTACTCAACACCTCCTCCTCTACCACCACGTCCACCTCTATTGCCTTGACCTCCAGTGAGATTGATCTCTCTGAGTCTGAGACTGCTCAAGCTGGAAAATCCTATCATACACCACCTTCATCTCTGACTTCAGTATCTCCCCCAATTTAGATTTAAGTGCATCCATCATGAACTTCGTCTTTGGATCACCAACAGCTTGATCCTCCATATTTGAAAGCTGTTTACCATCTTTTGACATATTGACATAGAAAGATTAGCAAAATAGAATCCTCACCACCTCACAAGCACTCGTGTATCACTCAATAATGAATCACTCAGTACTCATGTATCACTCTATTATGGCTCTTTTCATTCTAATAATCTCGAATCTCTCTTGCCTTTTTCCACTGTAATTTTTTCTCAAGGAATCGAAACCTCTCAATCGACCACTTGATTTCAACACCAACAATAACAACGAAACAACCAAAAAACACAGAAATTGGAAACAAAAACACACACAAAGAAACAGACACGGAGGACTAAAAAATGTGCTGCACAGAAATTGTCCCAAACGACTCTACACGACCCAAGAAACCCAAAAATCGCTACTAAACTCAACCGAAAAGTCAGAAAAAGTGCACGTAGAAACTGCTCCAAACAACTCTACACTACCCAAGGAACCCAATGGAAAAATTTGCCCACAATAAAATTCGGAAATTTCCATACTCGTTTTTTTTTTTTTTTTGTACTCTCTCAGACTAAATCGGACAAGTTCTAGGGGGCAAATAACACTCGGTGTCCCAGCCCCCGAGGAATCGATCTGGCCATATCTCCCTCATCCTCGGTCTTATTGATCTGATTCTTGCACAGTGGAGCTTCTTTTGTGATGGTGAACGAGGGACGAAGTTCCCGTCACTTTCTTCTCTCGTGCCAAAAATGAGATACACTCACCCATTGCCGAGGCATTCGCCCTAAAATCAATGGAGACGGAATGGGATTCTGAACAACAGCCCCTTAGTCGTTCGGATAAGATTTCCAACAGCGTGTGAGTGTACCGAATCGGACGAGTTTTGTGGGGCATATGACACCCGGCATCCTGGCCTCCCTAGGAATTGATCTGGCCAAGAATTTTTCCTCTTCATCTTCATCAAACTCATTATCCTCGACATATTCTTCGTACTCAACACCTCCTCCTCTACCACCACGTCCACCTCTATTGCCTTGACCTCCAGTGAGATTGATCTCTCTAGTCTGAGACTGCTCAAGCTGGAAAATCCTATCATACACCACCTTCATCTCTGACTTCAGTATCTCCCCCAATTTAGATTTAAGTGCATCCATCATGAACTTCGTCTTTGGATCACCAACAGCTTGATCCTCCATATTTGAAAGCTGTTTACCATCTTTTGACATATTGACATAGAAAGATTAGCAAAATAGAATCCTCACCACCTCACAAGCACTCGTGTATCACTCAATAATGAATCACTCAGTACTCATGTATCACTCTATTATGGCTCTTTTCATTCTAATAATCTCGAATCTCTCTTGCCTTTTTCCACTGTAATTTTTTCTCAAGGAATCGAAACCTCTCAATCGACCACTTGATTTCAACACCAACAATAACAACGAAACAACCAAAAAACACAGAAATTGGAAACAAAAACACACACAAAGAAACAGACACGGAGGACTAAAAAATGTGCTGCACAGAAATTGTCCCAAACGACTCTACACGACCCAAGAAACCCAAAAATCGCTACTAAACTCAACCGAAAAGTCAGAAAAAGTGCACGTAGAAACTGCTCCAAACAACTCTACACTACCCAAGGAACCCAATGGAAAAATTTGCCCACAATAAAATTCGGAAATTTCCATACTCGTTTTTTTTTTTTTTTGTACTCTCTCAGACTAAATCGGACAAGTTCTAGGGGGCAAATAACACTCGGTGTCCCAGCCCCCGAGGAATCGATCTGGCCATATCTCCCTCATCCTCGGTCTTATTGATCTGATTCTTGCACAGTGGAGCTTCTTTTGTGATGGTGAACGAGGGACGAAGTTCCCGTCACTTTCTTCTCTCGTGCCAAAAATGAGATACACTCACCCATTGCCGAGGCATTCGCCCTAAAATCAATGGAGACGGAATGGGATTCTGAACAACAGCCCCTTAGCCGTTCGGATAAGATTTCCAACAGCGTGTGAGTGTACCGAATCGGACGAGTTTTGTGGGGCATATGACACCCGGCATCCTGGCCTCCTAGGAATTGATCTGGCCAAGAATTTTTCCTCTTCATCTTCATCAAACTCATTATCCTCGACATATTCTTCGTACTCAACACCTCCTCCTCTACCACCACGTCCACCTCTATTGCCTTGACCTCCAGTGAGATTGATCTCTCTGAGTCTGAGACTGCTCAAGCTGGAAAATCCTATCATACACCACCTTCATCTCTGACTTCAGTATCTCCCCCAATTTAGATTTAAGTGCATCCATCATGAACTTCGTCTTTGGATCACCAACAGCTTGATCCTCCATATTTGAAAGCTGTTTACCATCTTTTGACATATTGACATAGAAAGATTAGCAAAATAGAATCCTCACCACCTCACAAGCACTCGTGTATCACTCAATAATGAATCACTCAGTACTCATGTATCACTCTATTATGGCTCTTTTCATTCTAATAATCTCAATCTCTCTTGCCTTTTTCCACTGTAATTTTTTCTCAAGGAATCGAAACCTCTCAATCGACCACTTGATTTCAACACCAACAATAACAACGAAACAACCAAAAAACACAGAAATTGGAAACAAAAACACACACAAAGAAACAGACACGGAGGACTAAAAAATGTGCTGCACAGAAATTGTCCCAAACGACTCTACACGACCCAAGAAACCCAAAAATCGCTACTAAACTCAACCGAAAAGTCAGAAAAAGTGCACGTAGAAACTGCTCCAAACAACTCTACACTACCCAAGGAACCCAATGGAAAAATTTGCCCACAATAAAATTCGGAAATTTCCATACTCGTATTTTTTTTTTTTTTGTACTCTCTCAGACTAAATCGGACAAGTTCTAGGGGGCAAATAACACTCGGTGTCCCAGCCCCCGAGGAATCGATCTGGCCATATCTCCCTCATCCTCGGTCTTATTGATCTGATTCTTGCACAGTGGAGCTTCTTTTGTGATGGTGAACGAGGGACGAAGTTCCCGTCACTTTCTTCTCTCGTGCCAAAAATGAGATACACTCACCCATTGCCGAGGCATTCGCCCTAAAATCAATGGAGACGGAATGGGATTCTGAACAACAGCCCCTTAGTCGTTCGGATAAGATTTCCAACAGCGTGTGAGTGTACCGAATCGGACGAGTTTTGTGGGGCATATGACACCCGGCATCCTGGCCTCCTAGGAATTGATCTGGCCAAGAATTTTTCCTCTTCATCTTCATCAAACTCATTATCCTCGACATATTCTTCGTACTCAACACCTCCTCCTCTACCACCACGTCCACCTCTATTGCCTTGACCTCCAGTGAGATTGATCTCTCTGAGTCTGAGACTGCTCAAGCTGGAAAATCCTATCATACACCACCTTCATCTCTGACTTCAGTATCTCCCCCAATTTAGATTTAAGTGCATCCATCATGAACTTCGTCTTTGGATCACCAACAGCTTGATCCTCCATATTTGAAAGCTGTTTACCATCTTTTGACATATTGACATAGAAAGATTAGCAAAATAGAATCCTCACCACCTCACAAGCACTCGTGTATCACTCAATAATGAATCACTCAGTACTCATGTATCACTCTATTATGGCTCTTTTCATTCTAATAATCTCAATCTCTCTTGCCTTTTTCCACTGTAATTTTTTCTCAAGGAATCGAAACCTCTCAATCGACCACTTGATTTCAACACCAACAATAACAACGAAACAACCAAAAAACACAGAAATTGGAAACAAAAACACACACAAAGAAACAGACACGGAGGACTAAAAAATGTGCTGCACAGAAATTGTCCCAAACGACTCTACACGACCCAAGAAACCCAAAAATCGCTACTAAACTCAACCGAAAAGTCAGAAAAAGTGCACGTAGAAACTGCTCCAAACAACTCTACACTACCCAAGGAACCCAATGGAAAAATTTGCCCACAATAAAATTCGGAAATTTCCATACTCGTTTTTTTTTTTTTTTGTACTCTCTCAGACTAAATCGGACAAGTTCTAGGGGCAAATAACACTCGGTGTCCCAGCCCCCGAGGAATCGATCTGGCCATATCTCCCTCATCCTCGGTCTTATTGATCTGATTCTTGCACAGTGGAGCTTCTTTTGTGATGGTGAACGAGGGACGAAGTTCCCGTCACTTTCTTCTCTCGTGCCAAAAATGAGATACACTCACCCATTGCCGAGGCATTCGCCCTAAAATCAATGGAGACGGAATGGGATTCTGAACAACAGCCCCTTAGTCGTTCGGATAAGATTTCCAACAGCGTGTGAGTGTACCGAATCGGACGAGTTTTGTGGGGCATATGACACCCGGCATCCTGGCCTCCCAGGAATTGATCTGGCCAAGAATTTTTCCTCTTCATCTTCATCAAACTCATTATCCTCGACATATTCTTCGTACTCAACACCTCCTCCTCTACCACCACGTCCACCTCTATTGCCTTGACCTCCAGTGAGATTGATCTCTCTGGTCTGAGACTGCTCAAGCTGGAAAATCCTATCGATACACCACCTTCATCTCTGACTTCAGTATCTCCCCCAATTTAGATTTAAGTGCATCCATCATGAACTTCGTCTTTGGATCACCAACAGCTTGATCCTCCATATTTGAAAGCTGTTTACCATCTTTTGACATATTGACATAGAAAGATTAGCAAAATAGAATCCTCACCACCTCACAAGCACTCGTGTATCACTCAATAATGAATCACTCAGTACTCATGTATCACTCTATTATGGCTCTTTTCATTCTAATAATCTGAATCTTTCTTGCCTTTTTCCACTGTAATTTTTTCTCAAGGAATCGAAACCTCTCAATCGACCACTTGATTTCAACACCAACAATAACAACGAAACAACCAAAAAACACAGAAATTGGAAACAAAAACACACACAAAGAAACAGACACGGAGGACTAAAAAATGTGCTGCACAGAAATTGTCCCAAACGACTCTACACGACCCAAGAAACCCAAAAATCGCTACTAAACTCAACCGAAAAGTCAGAAAAAGTGCACGTAGAAACTGCTCCAAACAACTCTACACTACCCAAGGAACCCAATGGAAAAATTTGCCCACAATAAAATTCGGAAATTTCCATACTCGTTTTTTTTTTTTTTTGTACTCTCTCAGACTAAATCGGACAAGTTCTAGGGGGCAAATAACACTCGGTGTCCCAGCCCCCGAGGAATCGATCTGGCCATATCTCCCTCATCCTCGGTCTTATTGATCTGATTCTTGCACAGTGGAGCTTCTTTTGTGATGGTGAACGAGGGACGAAGTTCCCGTCACTTTCTTCTCTCGTGCCAAAAATGAGATACACTCACCCATTAGCCGAGGCATTCGCCCTAAAATCAATGGAGACTGGAATGGGATTCTGAACAACAGCCCCTTAGTCCGTTCGGATAAGATTTCCAACAGCGTGTGAGTGTACCGAATCGGACGAGTTTTGTGGGGCATATGACACCCGGCATCCTGGCCTCCCAGGAATTGATCTGGCCAAGAATTTTTCCTCTTCATCTTCATCAAACTCATTATCCTCGACATATTCTTCGTACTCAACACCTCCTCCTCTACCACCACGTCCACCTCTATTGCCTTGACCTCCAGTGAGATTGATCTCTCTGGTCTGAGACTGCTCAAGCTGGAAAATCCTATCATACACCACCTTCATCTCTGACTTCAGTATCTCCCCCAATTTAGATTTAAGTGCATCCATCATGAACTTCGTCTTTGGATCACCAACAGCTTGATCCTCCATATTTGAAAGCTGTTTACCATCTTTTGACATATTGACATAGAAAGATTAGCAAAATAGAATCCTCACCACCTCACAAGCACTCGTGTATCACTCAATAATGAATCACTCAGTACTCATGTATCACTCTATTATGGCTCTTTTCATTCTAATAATCTGAATCTTTCTTGCCTTTTTCCACTGTAATTTTTTCTCAAGGAATCGAAACCTCTCAATCGACCACTTGATTTCAACACCAACAATAACAACGAAACAACCAAAAAACACAGAAATTGGAAACAAAAACACACACAAAGAAACAGACACGGAGGACTAAAAAATGTGCTGCACAGAAATTGTCCCAAACGACTCTACACGACCCAAGAAACCCAAAAATCGCTACTAAACTCAACCGAAAAGTCAGAAAAAGTGCACGTAGAAACTGCTCCAAACAACTCTACACTACCCAAGGAACCCAATGGAAAAATTTGCCCACAATAAAATTCGGAAATTTCCATACTCGTTTTTTTTTTTTTTTTGTACTCTCTCAGACTAAATCGGACAAGTTCTAGGGGGCAAATAACACTCGGTGTCCCAGCCCCCGAGGAATCGATCTGGCCATATCTCCCTCATCCTCGGTCTTATTGATCTGATTCTTGCACAGTGGAGCTTCTTTTGTGATGGTGAACGAGGGACGAAGTTCCCGTCACTTTCTTCTCTCGTGCCAAAAATGAGATACACTCACCCATTGCCGAGGCATTCGCCCTAAAATCAATGGAGACTGGAATGGGATTCTGAACAACAGCCCCTTAGTCGTTCGGATAAGATTTCCAACAGCGTGTGAGTGTACCGAATCGGACGAGTTTTGTGGGGCATATGACACCCGGCATCCTGGCCTCCCAGGAATTGATCTGGCCAAGAATTTTTCCTCTTCATCTTCATCAAACTCATTATCCTCGACATATTCTTCGTACTCAACACCTCCTCCTCTACCACCACGTCCACCTCTATTGCCTTGACCTCCAGTGAGATTGATCTCTCTGGTCTGAGACTGCTCAAGCTGGAAAATCCTATCATACACCACCTTCATCTCTGACTTCAGTATCTCCCCCAATTTAGATTTAAGTGCATCCATCATGAACTTCGTCTTTGGATCACCAACAGCTTGATCCTCCATATTTGAAAGCTGTTTACCATCTTTTGACATATTGACATAGAAAGATTAGCAAAATAGAATCCTCACCACCTCACAAGCACTCGTGTATCACTCAATAATGAATCACTCAGTACTCATGTATCACTCTATTATGGCTCTTTTCATTCTAATAATCTGAATCTTTCTTGCCTTTTTCCACTGTAATTTTTTCTCAAGGAATCGAAACCTCTCAATCGACCACTTGATTTCAACACCAACAATAACAACGAAACAACCAAAAAACACAGAAATTGGAAACAAAAACACACACAAAGAAACAGACACGGAGGACTAAAAAATGTGCTGCACAGAAATTGTCCCAAACGACTCTACACGACCCAAGAAACCCAAAAATCGCTACTAAACTCAACCGAAAAGTCAGAAAAAGTGCACGTAGAAACTGCTCCAAACAACTCTACACTACCCAAGGAACCCAATGGAAAAATTTGCCCACAATAAAATTCGGAAATTTCCATACTCGTTTTTTTTTTTTTTTTGTACTCTCTCAGACTAAATCGGACAAGTTCTAGGGGCAAATAACACTCGGTGTCCCAGCCCCCGAGGAATCGATCTGGCCATATCTCCCTCATCCTCGGTCTTATTGATCTGATTCTTGCACAGTGGAGCTTCTTTTGTGATGGTGAACGAGGGACGAAGTTCCCGTCACTTTCTTCTCTCGTGCCAAAAATGAGATACACTCACCCATTGCCGAGGCATTCGCCCTAAAATCAATGGAGACGGAATGGGATTCTGAACAACAGCCCCTTAGTCGTTCGGATAAGATTTCCAACAGCGTGTGAGTGTACCGAATCGGACGAGTTTTGTGGGGCATATGACACCCGGCATCCTGGCCTCCCAGGAATTGATCTGGCCAAGAATTTTTCCTCTTCATCTTCATCAAACTCATTATCCTCGACATATTCTTCGTACTCAACACCTCCTCCTCTACCACCACGTCCACCTCTATTGCCTTGACCTCCAGTGAGATTGATCTCTCTGGTCTGAGACTGCTCAAGCTGGAAAATCCTATCATACACCACCTTCATCTCTGACTTCAGTATCTCCCCCAATTTAGATTTAAGTGCATCCATCATGAACTTCGTCTTTGGATCACCAACAGCTTGATCCTCCATATTTGAAAGCTGTTTACCATCTTTTGACATATTGACATAGAAAGATTAGCAAAATAGAATCCTCACCACCTCACAAGCACTCGTGTATCACTCAATAATGAATCACTCAGTACTCATGTATCACTCTATTATGGCTCTTTTCATTCTAATAATCTGAATCTTTCTTGCCTTTTTCCACTGTAATTTTTTCTCAAGGAATCGAAACCTCTCAATCGACCACTTGATTTCAACACCAACAATAACAACGAAACAACCAAAAAACACAGAAATTGGAAACAAAAACACACACAAAGAAACAGACACGGAGGACTAAAAAATGTGCTGCACAGAAATTGTCCCAAACGACTCTACACGACCCAAGAAACCCAAAAATCGCTACTAAACTCAACCGAAAAGTCAGAAAAAGTGCACGTAGAAACTGCTCCAAACAACTCTACACTACCCAAGGAACCCAATGGAAAAATTTGCCCACAATAAAATTCGGAAATTTCCATACTCGTTTTTTTTTTTTTTGTACTCTCTCAGACTAAATCGGACAAGTTCTAGGGGGCAAATAACACTCGGTGTCCCAGCCCCCGAGGAATCGATCTGGCCATATCTCCCTCATCCTCGGTCTTATTGATCTGATTCTTGCACAGTGGAGCTTCTTTTGTGATGGTGAACGAGGGACGAAGTTCCCGTCACTTTCTTCTCTCGTGCCAAAAATGAGATACACTCACCCATTGCCGAGGCATTCGCCCTAAAATCAATGGAGATGGAATGGGATTCTGAACAACAGCCCCTTAGTCGTTCGGATAAGATTTCCAACAGCGTGTGAGTGTACCGAATCGGACGAGTTTTGTGGGGCATATGACACCCGGCATCCTGGCCTCCCAGGAATTGATCTGGCCAAGAATTTTTCCTCTTCATCTTCATCAAACTCATTATCCTCGACATATTCTTCGTACTCAACACCTCCTCCTCTACCACCACGTCCACCTCTATTGCCTTGACCTCCAGTGAGATTGATCTCTCTGGTCTGAGACTGCTCAAGCTGGAAAATCCTATCATACACCACCTTCATCTCTGACTTCAGTATCTCCCCCAATTTAGATTTAAGTGCATCCATCATGAACTTCGTCTTTGGATCACCAACAGCTTGATCCTCCATATTTGAAAGCTGTTTACCATCTTTTGACATATTGACATAGAAAGATTAGCAAAATAGAATCCTCACCACCTCACAAGCACTCGTGTATCACTCAATAATGAATCACTCAGTACTCATGTATCACTCTATTATGGCTCTTTTCATTCTAATAATCTGAATCTTTCTTGCCTTTTTCCACTGTAATTTTTTCTCAAGGAATCGAAACCTCTCAATCGACCACTTGATTTCAACACCAACAATAACAACGAAACAACCAAAAAACACAGAAATTGGAAACAAAAACACACACAAAGAAACAGACACGGAGGACTAAAAAATGTGCTGCACAGAAATTGTCCCAAACGACTCTACACGACCCAAGAAACCCAAAAATCGCTACTAAACTCAACCGAAAAGTCAGAAAAAGTGCACGTAGAAACTGCTCCAAACAACTCTACACTACCCAAGGAACCCAATGGAAAAATTTGCCCACAATAAAATTCGGAAATTTCCATACTCGTTTTTTTTTTTTTTTTGTACTCTCTCAGACTAAATCGGACAAGTTCTAGGGGGCAAATAACACTCGGTGTCCCAGCCCCCGAGGAATCGATCTGGCCATATCTCCCTCATCCTCGGTCTTATTGATCTGATTCTTGCACAGTGGAGCTTCTTTTGTGATGGTGAACGAGGGACGAAGTTCCCGTCACTTTCTTCTCTCGTGCCAAAAATGAGATACACTCACCCATTGCCGAGGCATCGCCCTAAAATCAATGGAGATGGAATGGGATTCTGAACAACAGCCCCTTAGTCGTTCGGATAAGATTTCCAACAGCGTGTGAGTGTACCGAATCGGACGAGTTTTGTGGGGCATATGACACCCGGCATCCTGGCCTCCCAGGAATTGATCTGGCCAAGAATTTTTCCTCTTCATCTTCATCAAACTCATTATCCTCGACATATTCTTCGTACTCAACACCTCCTCCTCTACCACCACGTCCACCTCTATTGCCTTGACCTCCAGTGAGATTGATCTCTCTGGTCTGAGACTGCTCAAGCTGGAAAATCCTATCATACACCACCTTCATCTCTGACTTCAGTATCTCCCCCAATTTAGATTTAAGTGCATCCATCATGAACTTCGTCTTTGGATCACCAACAGCTTGATCCTCCATATTTGAAAGCTGTTTACCATCTTTTGACATATTGACATAGAAAGATTAGCAAAATAGAATCCTCACCACCTCACAAGCACTCGTGTATCACTCAATAATGAATCACTCAGTACTCATGTATCACTCTATTATGGCTCTTTTCATTCTAATAATCTGAATCTTTCTTGCCTTTTTCCACTGTAATTTTTTCTCAAGGAATCGAAACCTCTCAATCGACCACTTGATTTCAACACCAACAATAACAACGAAACAACCAAAAAACACAGAAATTGGAAACAAAAACACACACAAAGAAACAGACACGGAGGACTAAAAAATGTGCTGCACAGAAATTGTCCCAAACGACTCTACACGACCCAAGAAACCCAAAAATCGCTACTAAACTCAACCGAAAAGTCAGAAAAAGTGCACGTAGAAACTGCTCCAAACAACTCTACACTACCCAAGGAACCCAATGGAAAAATTTGCCCACAATAAAATTCGGAAATTTCCATACTCGTTTTTTTTTTTTTTTTGTACTCTCTCAGACTAAATCGGACAAGTTCTAGGGGGCAAATAACACTCGGTGTCCCAGCCCCCGAGGAATCGATCTGGCCATATCTCCCTCATCCTCGGTCTTATTGATCTGATTCTTGCACAGTGGAGCTTCTTTTGTGATGGTGAACGAGGGACGAAGTTCCCGTCACTTTCTTCTCTCGTGCCAAAAATGAGATACACTCACCCATTGCCGAGGCATCGCCCTAAAATCAATGGAGATGGAATGGGATTCTGAACAACAGCCCCTTAGTCGTTCGGATAAGATTTCCAACAGCGTGTGAGTGTACCGAATCGGACGAGTTTTGTGGGGCATATGACACCCGGCATCCTGGCCTCCCAGGAATTGATCTGGCCAAGAATTTTTCCTCTTCATCTTCATCAAACTCATTATCCTCGACATATTCTTCGTACTCAACACCTCCTCCTCTACCACCACGTCCACCTCTATTGCCTTGACCTCCAGTGAGATTGATCTCTCTGGTCTGAGACTGCTCAAGCTGGAAAATCCTATCATACACCACCTTCATCTCTGACTTCAGTATCTCCCCCAATTTAGATTTAAGTGCATCCATCATGAACTTCGTCTTTGGATCACCAACAGCTTGATCCTCCATATTTGAAAGCTGTTTACCATCTTTTGACATATTGACATAGAAAGATTAGCAAAATAGAATCCTCACCACCTCACAAGCACTCGTGTATCACTCAATAATGAATCACTCAGTACTCATGTATCACTCTATTATGGCTCTTTTCATTCTAATAATCTGAATCTTTCTTGCCTTTTTCCACTGTAATTTTTTCTCAAGGAATCGAAACCTCTCAATCGACCACTTGATTTCAACACCAACAATAACAACGAAACAACCAAAAAACACAGAAATTGGAAACAAAAACACACACAAAGAAACAGACACGGAGGACTAAAAAATGTGCTGCACAGAAATTGTCCCAAACGACTCTACACGACCCAAGAAACCCAAAAATCGCTACTAAACTCAACCGAAAAGTCAGAAAAAGTGCACGTAGAAACTGCTCCAAACAACTCTACACTACCCAAGGAACCCAATGGAAAAATTTGCCCACAATAAAATTCGGAAATTTCCATACTCGTTTTTTTTTTTTTTTGTACTCTCTCAGACTAAATCGGACAAGTTCTAGGGGGCAAATAACACTCGGTGTCCCAGCCCCCGAGGAATCGATCTGGCCATATCTCCCTCATCCTCGGTCTTATTGATCTGATTCTTGCACAGTGGAGCTTCTTTTGTGATGGTGAACGAGGGACGAAGTTCCCGTCACTTTCTTCTCTCGTGCCAAAAATGAGATACACTCACCCATTGCCGAGGCATCGCCCTAAAATCAATGGAGATGGAATGGGATTCTGAACAACAGCCCCTTAGTCGTTCGGATAAGATTTCCAACAGCGTGTGAGTGTACCGAATCGGACGAGTTTTGTGGGGCATATGACACCCGGCATCCTGGCCTCCCAGGAATTGATCTGGCCAAGAATTTTTCCTCTTCATCTTCATCAAACTCATTATCCTCGACATATTCTTCGTACTCAACACCTCCTCCTCTACCACCACGTCCACCTCTATTGCCTTGACCTCCAGTGAGATTGATCTCTCTGGTCTGAGACTGCTCAAGCTGGAAAATCCTATCATACACCACCTTCATCTCTGACTTCAGTATCTCCCCCAATTTAGATTTAAGTGCATCCATCATGAACTTCGTCTTTGGATCACCAACAGCTTGATCCTCCATATTTGAAAGCTGTTTACCATCTTTTGACATATTGACATAGAAAGATTAGCAAAATAGAATCCTCACCACCTCACAAGCACTCGTGTATCACTCAATAATGAATCACTCAGTACTCATGTATCACTCTATTATGGCTCTTTTCATTCTAATAATCTGAATCTTTCTTGCCTTTTTCCACTGTAATTTTTTCTCAAGGAATCGAAACCTCTCAATCGACCACTTGATTTCAACACCAACAATAACAACGAAACAACCAAAAAACACAGAAATTGGAAACAAAAACACACACAAAGAAACAGACACGGAGGACTAAAAAATGTGCTGCACAGAAATTGTCCCAAACGACTCTACACGACCCAAGAAACCCAAAAATCGCTACTAAACTCAACCGAAAAGTCAGAAAAAGTGCACGTAGAAACTGCTCCAAACAACTCTACACTACCCAAGGAACCCAATGGAAAAATTTGCCCACAATAAAATTCGGAAATTTCCATACTCGTTTTTTTTTTTTTTTTGTACTCTCTCAGACTAAATCGGACAAGTTCTAGGGGGCAAATAACACTCGGTGTCCCAGCCCCCGAGGAATCGATCTGGCCATATCTCCCTCATCCTCGGTCTTATTGATCTGATTCTTGCACAGTGGAGCTTCTTTTGTGATGGTGAACGAGGGACGAAGTTCCCGTCACTTTCTTCTCTCGTGCCAAAAATGAGATACACTCACCCATTGCCGAGGCATCGCCCTAAAATCAATGGAGATGGAATGGGATTCTGAACAACAGCCCCTTAGTCGTTCGGATAAGATTTCCAACAGCGTGTGAGTGTACCGAATCGGACGAGTTTTGTGGGGCATATGACACCCGGCATCCTGGCCTCCCAGGAATTGATCTGGCCAAGAATTTTTCCTCTTCATCTTCATCAAACTCATTATCCTCGACATATTCTTCGTACTCAACACCTCCTCCTCTACCACCACGTCCACCTCTATTGCCTTGACCTCCAGTGAGATTGATCTCTCTGGTCTGAGACTGCTCAAGCTGGAAAATCCTATCATACACCACCTTCATCTCTGACTTCAGTATCTCCCCCAATTTAGATTTAAGTGCATCCATCATGAACTTCGTCTTTGGATCACCAACAGCTTGATCCTCCATATTTGAAAGCTGTTTACCATCTTTTGACATATTGACATAGAAAGATTAGCAAAATAGAATCCTCACCACCTCACAAGCACTCGTGTATCACTCAATAATGAATCACTCAGTACTCATGTATCACTCTATTATGGCTCTTTTCATTCTAATAATCTGAATCTTTCTTGCCTTTTTCCACTGTAATTTTTTCTCAAGGAATCGAAACCTCTCAATCGACCACTTGATTTCAACACCAACAATAACAACGAAACAACCAAAAAACACAGAAATTGGAAACAAAAACACACACAAAGAAACAGACACGGAGGACTAAAAAATGTGCTGCACAGAAATTGTCCCAAACGACTCTACACGACCCAAGAAACCCAAAAATCGCTACTAAACTCAACCGAAAAGTCAGAAAAAGTGCACGTAGAAACTGCTCCAAACAACTCTACACTACCCAAGGAACCCAATGGAAAAATTTGCCCACAATAAAATTCGGAAATTTCCATACTCGTTTTTTTTTTTTTTTGTACTCTCTCAGACTAAATCGGACAAGTTCTAGGGGCAAATAACACTCGGTGTCCCAGCCCCCGAGGAATCGATCTGGCCATATCTCCCTCATCCTCGGTCTTATTGATCTGATTCTTGCACAGTGGAGCTTCTTTTGTGATGGTGAACGAGGGACGAAGTTCCCGTCACTTTCTTCTCTCGTGCCAAAAATGAGATACACTCACCCATTGCCGAGGCATCGCCCTAAAATCAATGGAGATGGAATGGGATTCTGAACAACAGCCCCTTAGTCGTTCGGATAAGATTTCCAACAGCGTGTGAGTGTACCGAATCGGACGAGTTTTGTGGGGCATATGACACCCGGCATCCTGGCCTCCCAGGAATTGATCTGGCCAAGAATTTTTCCTCTTCATCTTCATCAAACTCATTATCCTCGACATATTCTTCGTACTCAACACCTCCTCCTCTACCACCACGTCCACCTCTATTGCCTTGACCTCCAGTGAGATTGATCTCTCTGGTCTGAGACTGCTCAAGCTGGAAAATCCTATCATACACCACCTTCATCTCTGACTTCAGTATCTCCCCCAATTTAGATTTAAGTGCATCCATCATGAACTTCGTCTTTGGATCACCAACAGCTTGATCCTCCATATTTGAAAGCTGTTTACCATCTTTTGACATATTGACATAGAAAGATTAGCAAAATAGAATCCTCACCACCTCACAAGCACTCGTGTATCACTCAATAATGAATCACTCAGTACTCATGTATCACTCTATTATGGCTCTTTTCATTCTAATAATCTCAATCTCTCTTGCCTTTTTCCACTGTAATTTTTTCTCAAGGAATCGAAACCTCTCAATCGACCACTTGATTTCAACACCAACAATAACAACGAAACAACCAAAAAACACAGAAATTGGAAACAAAAACACACACAAAGAAACAGACACGGAGGACTAAAAAATGTGCTGCACAGAAATTGTCCCAAACGACTCTACACGACCCAAGAAACCCAAAAATCGCTACTAAACTCAACCGAAAAGTCAGAAAAAGTGCACGTAGAAACTGCTCCAAACAACTCTACACTACCCAAGGAACCCAATGGAAAAATTTGCCCACAGTAAAATTTGGAATTTTCCATACTCGTTTTTTTTTTTTTTTTGTACTCTCTCAGACTAAATCGGACAAGTTCTAGGGGGCAAATAACACTCGGTGTCCCAGCCCCCGAGGAATCAATCTAGTCATATCTCCTTCGTCACCGGTCTTATTGATTTGATTCTTGCACAGTCGAGCTTCTTTTGTGATGGTGAACGAGGGACGAAGTTCCCATCACTTTATTCTCTCGTGCCAAAAATAAGATACACTCACCCATTGGCGAGGCATTTGCCCTAAAATCAATGGAGACGGAATGGGATTCCTGAACAAAGAGCTCCTTAGCCCTTCGATAAAGATTTCCAATGGTGTGTGAGTGTATTAAATCGAACGAGTTTTGTGGGGCATATGACACCCGACATCCTGGCCTCCAAGGAATCAATCTGGCTAAGGCATTTGCTCTCTTCATCTTCATCAAATTCATTATCCTCGACATATTCTTCGTACTTAACAGCTCCTACTCTACCACCACGTCCACCTCTATTGCCTTGACCTCCAGTGAGATTGATCTCTCTGGTCTGAGACTGCTCAAGCTGGAAAATCCTATCATACACCACCTTCATCTCTGACTTCAGTATCTCCCCCAATTTAGATTTAAGTGCATCCATCATGAACTTCGTCTTTGGATCACCAACAGCTTGATCCTCCATATTTGAAAGCTGTTTACCATCTTTTGACATATTGACATAGAAAGATTAGCAAAATAGAATCCTCACCACCTCACAAGCACTCGTGTATCACTCAATAATGAATCACTCAGTACTCATGTATCACTCTATTATGGCTCTTTTCATTCTAATAATCTCAATCTCTCTTGCCTTTTTCCACTGTAATTTTTTCTCAAGGAATCGAAACCTCTCAATCGACCACTTGATTTCAACACCAACAATAACAACGAAACAACCAAAAAACACAGAAATTGGAAACAAAAACACACACAAAGAAACAGACACGGAGGACTAAAAAATGTGCTGCACAGAAATTGTCCCAAACGACTCTACACGACCCAAGAAACCCAAAAATCGCTACTAAACTCAACCGAAAAGTCAGAAAAAGTGCACGTAGAAACTGCTCCAAACAACTCTACACTACCCAAGGAACCCAATGGAAAAATTTGCCCACAATAAAATTCGGAAATTTCCATACTCGTTTTTTTTTTTTTTTGTACTCTCTCAGACTAAATCGGACAAGTTCTAGGGGGCAAATAACACTCGGTGTCCCAGCCCCCGAGGAATCGATCTGGCCATATCTCCCTCATCCTCGGTCTTATTGATCTGATTCTTGCACAGTGGAGCTTCTTTTGTGATGGTGAACGAGGGACGAAGTTCCCGTCACTTTCTTCTCTCGTGCCAAAAATGAGATACACTCACCCATTGCCGAGGCATTCGCCCTAAAATCAATGGAGACGGAATGGGATTCTGAACAACAGCCCCTTAGTCGTTCGGATAAGATTTCCAACAGCGTGTGAGTGTACCGAATCGGACGAGTTTTGTGGGGCATATGACACCCGGCATCCTGGCCTCCCAGGAATTGATCTGGCCAAGAATTTTTCCTCTTCATCTTCATCAAACTCATTATCCTCGACATATTCTTCGTACTCAACACCTCCTCCTCTACCACCACGTCCACCTCTATTGCCTTGACCTCGAGTGAGATTGATCTCTCTGGTCTGAGACTGCTCAAGCTGGAAAATCCTATCATACACCACCTTCATCTCTGACTTCAGTATCTCCCCCAATTTAGATTTAAGTGCATCCATCATGAACTTCGTCTTTGGATCACCAACAGCTTGATCCTCCATATTTGAAAGCTGTTTACCATCTTTTGAAATATTGACATAGAAAGATTAGCAAAATAGAATCCTCACCACCTCACAAGCACTCGTGTATCACTCAATAATGAATCACTCAGTACTCATGTATCACTCTAATATGGATCTTTTCATTCTAATAATCTCAATCTCTCTTGCCTTTTTCCATAGTAATTTTTTCTCAAGGAATCGAAACCTCTCAATCGACCACTTGATTTCAACACCAACAATAACAACGAAACAACCAAAAAACACAAAAATTGGAAACAAAAACACACACAAAGAAACAGACACGGAGGACTAAAAAATATGTTGCACAGAAATTGTCCCAAACGACTGTACACGACCCAATAAACCCAAAAATCGCTACTAAACTCAACCGAAAAGCCAGAAAAAGTGCACGTAGAAACTGCTCCAATCAACTCTACACTACCCAAGAAACCCAATGGAAAAATTTGCCCACAGTAAAATTTGGAAATTTCCATACTCGTTTTTTTTTTTTTTTTTGTACTCTCTCAGACTAAATCGGACAAGTTCTAGGGGGCAAATAACACTCGGTGTCCCAGCCCCCGAGGAATCAATCTAGCCATATCTCCTTCGTCACCGGTTTTATTGATTTGATTCTTGCACCGTCGAGCTTCTTTTGTGATGGTGAACGAGGGACGAAGTTCCCATCTATTTATTCTCTCGTGCCAAAAATAAGATACACTCACCCATTGGCGAGGCATTTGCCCTAAAATCAATGGAGACGGAATGGGATCCTGAACAAAGAGCTCATTAGCCCTTCGAAAAAGATTTCCAATGGTGTGTGAGTGTATTAAATCGAACGAGTTTTGTGGGGCATATATGACACCCGACATCCTGGCCTCCAAGGAATCAATCTGGCTAGGCATTTGCTCTCTTCATCTTCATCAAATTCATTATCCTCGACATATTCTTCGTACTTAACACCTCCTACTCTACCACCACGTCCACCTCTATTGCCTTGACCTCGAGTGAGATTGATCTCTCTGGTCTGAGACTGCTCAAGCTGGAAAATCCTATCATACACCACCTTCAACTTTGACTTCAGTATCTCCCCCAATTTAGATTTAAGTGCATCCATCATGAACTTCGTCTTTAGATCACCAACAGCTTGATCCTCCATATTTGAAACCTGTTTACCATCTTTTGGCATATTGACATAGAAAGGTTAGTAAAATAGAATCCTCACCACCTCACAAGCACTCGTGTATCACTCAATAATGAATCACTCAGTACTCATGTATCACTCTATTAAGGCTCTTTTAATTCTAATAATCTCAATCTCTCTTGCCTTTTTCCACTGTAATTTTTTCTCAAGGAATCGAAACCTCTCACTCGACCACTTGATTTTGAACACCAACAATAACAACGAAACAACCAAAAAACACAGAAATTAGAAACAAAAACACACACAAAGAAACAGACACGGGGGACTAAAAAATGTACTACACAGAAATTGTCCCACACTACACGACCCAAGAAACCCAAAAATCGCTACTAAACTCAACCGAAAAGTCAGAAAAAGTGCACGTAGAAACTGCTCCAAACAACTGTACACTACCCAAGAAACCCAATGGAAAAATTTGCCCACAATAAATTCGGAAATTTCCAGACTTCAGACTAAATCGGACAAGTTCTAGGGGGCAAATAACACTCGGTGTCCCAGCCCCGAGGAATCGATCTGGCCATATCTCCCTCATCCTCGGTCTTATTGATCTGATTCTTGCACAGTGGAGCTTCTTTTGTGATGGTGAACGAGGGAAGAAGTTCCCGTCACTTTCTTCTCTCGTGCCAAAAATGAGATACACTCACCCATTGCCGAGGTATTCTCCCTAAAATCAATGGAGACGGAATGTGATTCTGAACAACAGCCCCTTAGCCGTTCGGACAAGATTTCCAACAGCGTGTGAGTGTACCGAATCGGACGAGTTTTGTGGGGCATATGACACCCGGTATCCTGGCCTTCCAGGAATTGATTTGGCCAAGAATTTTTCCTCTTCATCTTCATCAAACTCATTATCCTCGACATATTCTTCATACTCAACACCGCCTCCTCTACCACCACGTCCACCTCTATTGCCTTGACCTCGAGTGAGATTGATCTCTCTGGTCTGAGACTGCTCAAGCTGGAAAATCCTATCATACACCACCTTCATCTCTGACTTCAGTATCTCCCCCAATTTAGATTTAAGTGCATCCATCATGAACTTCGTCTTTAGATCACCAACAGCTTGATCCTCCATATTTGAAACCTGTTTACCATCTTTTGGCATATTGACATAGAAAGGTTAGTAAAATAGAATCCTCACCACCTCACAAGCACTCGTGTATCACTCAATAATGAATCACTCAGTACTCATGTATCACTCTATTAAGGCTCTTTTCATTCTAATAATCTCAATCTCTCTTGCCTTTTTCCACTGTAATTTTTTCTCAAGGAATCGAAACCTCTCACTCGACCACTTTATTTTGAACACCAACAATAACAACGAAACAACCAAAAAACACAGAAATTAGAAACAAAAACACACACAAAGAAACAGATACGGGGGACTAAAAAATGTACTACACAGAAATTGTCCCAAACTACACGACACAAGAAACCCAAAAATCGCTACTAAACTCAACCGAAAAGTCAGAAAAAGTGCACGTAGAAACTGCTCCAAACAACTGTACACTACCCAAGAAACCCAATGGAAAAATTTGCCCACAATAAATTCGGAAATTTCCAGACTAAATCGGACAAGTTCTAGGGGGCAAATAACACTCGGTGTCCCAGCCCCGAGGAATCGATCTGGCCATATCTCCCTCATCCTCGGTCTTATTGATCTGATTCTTGCACAGTGGAGCTTCTTTTGTGATGGTGAACGAGGGACGAAGTTCCCGTCACTTTCTTCTCTCATGCCAAAAATGAGATACACTCACCCATTGCCGAGGCATTCTCCCTAAAATCAATGGAGACGGAATGTGATTCTGAACAACAGCCCCTTAGCCGTTCGGACAAGATTTCCAACAGCGTGTGAGTGTACCGAATCGGACGAGTTTTGTGGGGCATATGACACCCGGTATCCTGGCCTCCCAGGAATTGATTTGGCCAAGAATTTTTCCTCTTCATCTTCATCAAACTCATTATCCTCGACATATTCTTCATACTCAACACCGCCTCCTCTACCACCACGTCCACCTCTATTGCCTTGACCTCGAGTGAGATTGATCTCTCTGGTCTGAGACTGCTCAAGCTGGAAAATCCTATCATACACCACCTTCATCTCTGACTTCAGTATCTCCCCCAATTTAGATTTAAGTGCATCCATCATGAACTTCGTCTTTGGATCACCAACAGCTTGATCCTCCATATTTGAAAGTTGTTTACCATCTTTTGAAATATTGACATAGAAAGATTATCAAAATAGAATCCTCACCACCTCACAAGCACTCGTGTATCACTCAATAATGAATCACTCAGTACTCATGTATCACTCTAATATGGATCTTTTCATTCTAATAATCTCAATCTCTCTTGCCTTTTTCCATAGTAATTTTTTCTCAAGGAATCGAAACCTCTCAATCGACCACTTGATTTCAACACCAACAATAACAACGAAACAACCAAAAAACACAAAAATTGGAAACAAAAACACACACAAAGAAACAGACACGGAGGACTAAAAAATATGTTGCACAGAAATTGTCCCAAACGACTGTACACGACCCAATAAACCCAAAAATCGCTACTAAACTCAACCGAAAAGCCAGAAAAAGTGCACGTAGAAACTGCTCCAATCAACTCTACACTACCCAAGAAACCCAATGGAAAAATTTGCCCACAGTAAAATTTGGAAATTTCCATACTCGTTTTTTTTTTTTTTTTTTGTACTCTCTCAGACTAAATCGGACAAGTTCTAGGGGGCAAATAACACTCGGTGTCCCAGCCCCCGAGGAATCAATCTAGCCATATCTCCTTCGTCACCGGTTTTATTGATTTGATTCTTGCACCGTCGAGCTTCTTTTGTGATGGTGAACGAGGGACGAAGTTCCCATCTATTTATTCTCTCGTGCCAAAAATAAGATACACTCACCCATTGGCGAGGCATTTGCCCTAAAATCAATGGAGACGGAATGGGATCCTGAACAAAGAGCTCATTAGCCCTTCGAAAAAGATTTCCAATGGTGTGTGAGTGTATTAAATC
Organism: Schizonepeta tenuifolia; assembly: GCA_029490685.1. Classification (NCBI taxonomy): domain Eukaryota; kingdom Viridiplantae; phylum Streptophyta; class Magnoliopsida; order Lamiales; family Lamiaceae; genus Schizonepeta; species Schizonepeta tenuifolia. The sequence goes on along the minus strand of CM055960.1, from coordinate 15,593,725 downwards.
GAACGAGTTTTGTGGGGCATATATGACACCCGACATCCTGGCCTCCAAGGAATCAATCTGGCTAGGCATTTGCTCTCTTCATCTTCATCAAATTCATTATCCTCGACATATTCTTCGTACTTAACACCTCCTACTCTACCACCACGTCCACCTCTATTGCCTTGACCTCGAGTGAGATTGATCTCTCTGGTCTGAGACTGCTCAAGCTGGAAAATCCTATCATACACCACCTTCAACTTTGACTTCAGTATCTCCCCCAATTTAGATTTAAGTGCATCCATCATGAACTTCGTCTTTAGATCACCAACAGCTTGATCCTCCATATTTGAAACCTGTTTACCATCTTTTGGCATATTGACATAGAAAGGTTAGTAAAATAGAATCCTCACCACCTCACAAGCACTCGTGTATCACTCAATAATGAATCACTCAGTACTCATGTATCACTCTATTAAGGCTCTTTTAATTCTAATAATCTCAATCTCTCTTGCCTTTTTCCACTGTAATTTTTTCTCAAGGAATCGAAACCTCTCACTCGACCACTTGATTTTGAACACCAACAATAACAACGAAACAACCAAAAAACACAGAAATTAGAAACAAAAACACACACAAAGAAACAGACACGGGGGACTAAAAAATGTACTACACAGAAATTGTCCCACACTACACGACCCAAGAAACCCAAAAATCGCTACTAAACTCAACCGAAAAGTCAGAAAAAGTGCACGTAGAAACTGCTCCAAACAACTGTACACTACCCAAGAAACCCAATGGAAAAATTTGCCCACAATAAATTCGGAAATTTCCAGACTAAATCGGACAAGTTCTAGGGGGCAAATAACACTCGGTGTCCCAGCCCCGAGGAATCGATCTGGCCATATCTCCCTCATCCTCGGTCTTATTGATCTGATTCTTGCACAGTGGAGCTTCTTTTGTGATGGTGAACGAGGGAAGAAGTTCCCGTCACTTTCTTCTCTCGTGCCAAAAATGAGATACACTCACCCATTGCCGAGGTATTCTCCCTAAAATCAATGGAGACGGAATGTGATTCTGAACAACAGCCCCTTAGCCGTTCGGACAAGATTTCCAACAGCGTGTGAGTGTACCGAATCGGACGAGTTTTGTGGGGCATATGACACCCGGTATCCTGGCCTTCCAGGAATTGATTTGGCCAAGAATTTTTCCTCTTCATCTTCATCAAACTCATTATCCTCGACATATTCTTCATACTCAACACCGCCTCCTCTACCACCACGTCCACCTCTATTGCCTTGACCTCGAGTGAGATTGATCTCTCTGGTCTGAGACTGCTCAAGCTGGAAAATCCTATCATACACCACCTTCATCTCTGACTTCAGTATCTCCCCCAATTTAGATTTAAGTGCATCCATCATGAACTTCGTCTTTGGATCACCAACCGCTTGATCCTCCATATTTGAAAGCTGTTTACCATCTTTTGACATATTGACATAGAAAGATTAGCAAAATAGAATCCTCACCACCTCACAAGCACTCGTGTATCACTCAATAATGAATCACTCAGTACTCGTGTATCACTCTATTATGGCTCTTTTCATTCTAATAATCTCAATCTCTCTTGCATTTTTCCACTCAAATTATTTCTCAAGGAATCGAACCCCCTCAATCGACCACTTGAGTTCAACACCAACAATAACAACAAAACAACCAAAAAACACAGAAATTGGAAACAAAAACACACACAAAGAAGTAGATACGGGGGATTAAAGAATGTGCTGCACAGAAATTGTCCCAAACGACTCTACACGACCCAATGAACCCAAAAATCGCTACTAAACTCAACCGAAATGTAAGAAAAAGTGCACGTAGAAACTGTTCCAAACGACTCTACACTACCCAAGAAACCCAATGGAAAAATTTGCCCACAATGTAATTCGGAATTTTCTATATTCGTTTTTCTTTTTTTTTGTACCCTCTCGGACTAAATCGGACAAGTTCTAGGGGGCAAATGACACTCGGTGTCCAGGCTCCCAAGGAATCGATCTGGCCATATCTCCCTTATCACCGGTCTTATTGATCCGATTCTTACACCGTGGAGCTTCTTTTGTGATGGTAAACGAGGGATGAAGTTCCCATCACTTTATTCTCTCGTGCCACAAATGAGATACACTCACCCATTGGCGAGGCATTCGCCCTAAAATCAATGGAGACAGAATGGGATTCTAAACAGACAGCCGCTTAGCCCTTCAGATAAGATTTCCAACGGCATGTGAGTGTATTGAATCGGACGAGTTTTGTGGGGCATATATGACACCTGGCATCTTGGCCTCCAAGGAATCAATCTGACCAAGCATTTGCTCTCTTGATCTTCATCAAACTCATTATTCTTGACATATTCTTTGCACTCAACACCTCCTCCTCTACCACCACGTCCACCTCTATTGCCTCGACCTCTAGTAGGATTGATCTCTCTAGTCTGAGACTGCTCAAGTTGGAAAATCCTATCATATACCACCTCCATCTCTGACTTCAGTATCTCCCCCTATTTAGATTGAAGTGCATCCATCATGAACTTCGTCTTTGGATCACTAACAGCTTGATCCTCCGTATCTGAAACCTGTTTACCTTCTTTTGACATATTGACACAGAAAGGTTAGTATAATAGAATCCTCACCACCTCACAAGCACTCGTGTATCACTCAATAATGAATCACTCAGCAGTCGTGTATAACTTCATGATGGCTTTTTTCATTCTAATAATTTCAATCTCTCTTGCCTTTTTCCACTCAAATTTTTTCTCAAGGAATCGAACCCTCTCAATCGACCACTTGATTTTCAACACCAACAATAACAACGAAACTACCAAAAAACACAGAAATTGGAAAAAAAAACACACAAAGAAACAGACACGGGGGACTAAAAAATATGCTGCACAGAAATTGTCCCAAACGACTCCACACGACCCAAGGAACCCCAAAATCGCTACTAAACTCAACCAAAAAATCGAAAAAAGTGCACGCAGAAACTGCTCCAAACGACTCTACACAACCCAAGGAACCCAATGGAAAAGTTTGCCCACAATGAAATTCGGAAATTTCTATACTCGTTTTTCTTTTTTTTTGTACCCTCTCGGACTAAATCGGACAAGTTATAAGGGGCAAATGGCACTCGGTGTCCTGGCCCCCGAGGAATCGATCTGGCCATATCTCCCTGATTACCGGTCTTATTGATCCGATTCTTGCACCGTGGAACTTCTTTTATGATGGTGAACGAGGGACGAAGTTCCCATCACTTTATTCTCTCGTGCCAAAAATGAGATACTTTCACCCATTGGCGAGGCATTCGCCCTAAAATCAATGGAGACAGAATGGGATTCTGAACAGACAGCCCCTTAGCCCTTCAGATAAGATTTCCAACGCCGTGTGAGTGTACCGAATCAGACGAGTTTTGTGGGGCATATGACACCCGGCATCCCGGCCTCCCAGAAATTGATCTGGCCAAGAATTTTCTCTCTTTATCTTCATCAAACTCATTATCCTTGACCTATTTTTTGCACTCAACACCTCCTCTTTAACCACCACATCCACCTATATTGCCTCGACCTCAAGTGGGATTGATCTCTCTTGTCTGAGACTGCTCAAGCTGGAAAATTCTATCATACACCTCCTCCATCTCTAACTTCAGTATCTACCCCAATTTAGATTTAAGTGCATCCATCATGAACTTCGTCTTTGGATCACCAAAAGCTTGATCCTCCGTATCTGAAACCTGTTTACCATCTCATAACATATTGACACAGAATGGTTAGTAATAGGGATAAAAATATCCAGGTCTCCAAAAGACCTGAACTCCTTATGTAGTTGTCACGAATACTCACCTAGAGAAACGACGTAATGATGGATTCGAGGTCTCCCGTGGAGATCTCCTTTCAGAGACCTGCCCGGAAGTCCCCCGTCAAGATCTCTCGCCAGAGATCTGTCCTGAGGTCCCTCATTCAGAATTTTTCCCTGGTTGTATACCTGACGGACAAAGATACTTTAACTAACGCCCACCGGGTACCGTCAGAAGGTACATCGCGCCTCAGCCAATGGGGTAATCGCGCATGTAAAAGTAAAAGTAAAAGATAGAGCAACAACTCAACTTCACTCTCAAGAAAACACACGAGTATATATTACAAAATCCAACACACACAAACACACAATTTTCATACTTATTTCCTGTTATATTCACCTCTCAGAGAAAAAACCCAGAATACTAACTTAAGCTTCGGAGGTAGTTCACCGGGAAACATCCTCGACCCTTCTTTTTCTTGCAGAGCTTCGTGAGAGCATCTCAGCTGAAGGCAATTCTGACCCCTAGAGAAGAAAGAGAAGTGTGGTCTAGGTAGGTGTTGGCGTTCGCTCACTTCTCTGTTCTGATTTTATATGATGTACTTTTTCTGGTTACATTATTTGGCGTCGTCTGTGGAAAACGGAATTTTTCATCGGAATCTCATCCTAAACTCTTTTTATGTATTTTTCTTTCAACGACGTCGAGTTACAGTTTAAACTCGAAAGAGAAAGAAAGAGCATTAGGAAAATGGATCTGAATATTTTAGTCAATTCGTGTTTCTCCTTTCAAAAAAACTCTCACTGTTTTTAAAGGAATGGACTGGTTGGTTTCGAGACCTTCATGTTTTAAATCTCTTTTCAAGTTTTGGTAGAATCTTTTAAAATTCACTTATCTTTCATGTTTTCGTAAAAAACCCCCCATTTTGCGATCTGGTCGGGAGCTATGAGTGGCATAGCAAGATAAACAAAATTGTCTGCTATCTGAAAAATGGTTTGAAAATAGATTATTCTTAGAGGAGGAATCTCAAAAACCCTTGTAGTATGAGGGAGTGAAATTAAAAGGAAAGTGAGATCCTCAGAGAAGGTCTCACACAGTCCCAACGGAGATTGGGGCAAGTGTGTGAGGAAGGGGAATATGTTGAATCGTATTCCTTGAATTCCTTAAATGCCCGGTGAGACCTGATAATGATCTTTGGAAAGGGTAGTGTTGAACACTTGCTATGCCCTTGATGATATGCCTTGATTGGTTATTGACAGTTAAAAACCTTAAAATGCAGATTCAGTCATGGAAAATATGCCGGTCCGAGACCGAGAATCCTGACCTGAAGGAGTGGTGCGTGATGACAGCTCCTCGGAGGAACGTACCGAGGAGGAGAATCAGAATACGCTGAAAGTAGCCCCACCAAAGATAACCACGCCCTAGAAGGAAGGGGCTTCCAAATCAACTAGCCCTCAGAAAGAGGGAGGTCGCAAGGGTTTAGAGGTCACAAGAGAGGAGCCTCAAGTACCTGTGCAGCAGAGTGTCACCTATGCGATATCTATGGATCAGCTTAGTGCTATTGTGAAGCAAGTTGTATCCAAAGCTCTGGCCCCACTGGAATGCCAAAGTAAGAAATTTGGCAGCACAGCAAAGGGAAAATCTAAAAAGGTACTAATGGGTCTTGTAAGACCCTGATCATGACGGGATACCAATGAGATGGTTCAAGCCTCGTTGATATGAGAATAAATGTTCATGATTTGAATATTCTTATTTTTCTTGACAGGGAGAACTTGTGGAGGAAGACCAATATGAAAGTGATGGGTATGAGAGCCCTCAAACTGAATCAGAAAATGGTCAGTAAATAAATAGAGAAAGTAGATACCCGCGACATTTCTAAAATAGCTTGCTTGCTAGTGAAATTGTGATTACTTATTTTGCGATGAAATTTGCAGAGGACAAGGCACGGATTGTGAGACCTCAAGATGAGGGAGCTGCTGCTAAGATCGCAGCACTCAAACAGCAATTAAAAGACCTTCAGCAGAAGGCCTCTTCGCCTAAGAAATCTCCGAAGAAGCCTGTTAAAACCAGTAACAGCCAGTCTCCTTTCTGAAGGGACATTAGAGAAGATCAATTACCTCCGAATTTCAAGACACTGACATTGGAATATGATGGCTCCACAGATCCACATGAGCATACAATGAGATTTGAGAATGGAGCAATGCTCGACCAGTTTACGAAGGGGGTGAAGTGCAGGGTCTTCCTCACAACCCTATCGAAGATAGCCCAACAGTGGTTCTCTCAGCTACCACTCAACAGTATAGGGTCATTTGATGAGTTCAAATCTATGTTCATGCATCAATTTGCTAGTGCGAGAAGACATGTTAAGACATCTTCCTCGCTCATGGCTTTGAGACAGAAACCTTCGGAAAGTTTGCGTCAATATGTCGGGCATTTTAATGCTGAAGCATTACAAGTGCCTCTAGCCTCTGATGATGTGAAGGTACAGGTGCTGATACAGGGGTTAGCTCCGGGGTTATTCTTTGATTCATTGAACAAGAGGCCTCCGTTATACTTTAAAGAATTGTTACAAAGAGCGGATAAATATGTTAACCTAGAGGAAGCTCAAGAAGCTAAGAGATCTAAAGAGGAGTCTCTTAAGCCTAAGCAGGAGACCTCAGAGAGAAGGTCATCCTCAGCAACAAGAGCTGAGAAAGATAGGGGGCAAAAGCTTAAAAGAGCTCCTGAGAGATTTGACCAGTACACGCCCCTCAACGCATCTTTGGTGGAGGTCATGGAAGCTGCTGCCAGATCTCCTCATTTCAAGTTCCCAAGTACTTATAAGGAAGCTCCGCTTAACCCGCGATCTGAGTTATACTGCAAGTATCACAATGATTATGGTCATGACACGAACTCTTGTAGGCACCTGAAAGATGCTATTGAGTGACTGGTGAAAAAGGATGATACCTTACTCCAATTCGTTAAAGAAGAAAGAGAAAAAAGTTACAAGAGAAAGGAGCCAAAGCAAAAGAAACCTGATCAAAGAGAAAGAACCCCTCCGAGGCGAGAGGATCCTCCCCCAAAAAGGGGAAACATCAACATGATTATGGCAGGAAATACCAATGGAGACTCAGGTCGAGCTCGTAAAGCTCATGTGAACAGAGAGGTCCAGGAGTTAGCAGAGACAATGGGCATGGAGATTATTGTGGTAGACTCATTCCCGGGAGAAGAAACAAACCCTAAGGTGTGTGTGAGCTTTGGTCCCAAGAACCTTATAAGCATAACATTCCATAATGATGCACTGGTGATTAGTGCCGAAGTAGCTAACTGGCGAGTAGCGCGGATCTTTGTGGACACTGGAAGTGCGGTAAATGTGCTCTTTTGGGATTGTTTCCAAAAGATGAAGATTAATGTTGATTTGATGCCAGTGAACACGGCATTATATGGTTTCACTGGAGGCGAAATACAACCTAAAAGGGAGGCGACCCTTCAGGTAACACTCGGAATTGTTGAGACCTCTAGCACTCAGATGGTGAAGTTTCTAGTAGTGGATACACCTTCAGCGTATAACATAATATTGGGAAGACCTGCTCTAAATGATTTCTAGGTGGTGGTCTCCACCTACCACATGAAAATGAAATTTCCAGCTCTTAAGGAGGGGTTGGTAGGTGAGGTCTCAGGTGACCAAGAAGTATCGAAAGAGTCTTATGTAAAATCTATAAAGCATGCCAAGCAAAAGGTGAAAGGAGCCTCAGTGGCAGAGCGCCCACTGCACGATAAAAATGCAAAGGCGAAAAGTATAGAGGAAGACCTAGAGCCAAGAATGCAACCAGTGGAAGAGGATTTGATGATGGTGGAACTGTTTCTAGGAAAAACGGGCTTCACCACGAAGATAGGGAAGCAAATGACTTAAGAACAAAGAGAAGTAGTAATTCGGTGTTTACGGAGGAATGCAGATCTGTTTGCATTTAGCCCGAAGGATATGAAAGGGGTAGACCCATCTGTAGCGCTACATCATCTGAATGTAGACCCCAAAGCGAAGCCAGTAAGGCAGAAGAAGAGATCCTTTGGGCCAGAAAATGAGAAGGTGATTAGGGAAGAGATCAGGAAACTGTTAGAAGCTGGTCATATTGTTAGAATTCAGTACTCCGAGTGGCTGTCAAATGCAGTAATGGTAGCTAAGAGCAATGGCAGCTGGTGAATGTGCATAGATTTCAGGGACCTGAACAAAGCATGCCTGAAAGACCATTACCCATTGCCTTGTATCGACCAATTGGTTGATTCAACTTCGAGATGTGAGCTATTATCCATGCTGGATGCTTACCAGGGATACCACCAGATACAGCTAGCCCCTGAGGATGTGATCAAAACAGCCTTTGTAACCATATGTGGTACGTTCGCATACATAAGGATGCTTTTTGGCCTAAAAATTATGGGAGCTACTTATTAAAGAATGATGGACGTAATATTCGAAGAGCAGATAGGAAAGATTTTGGAGGTATACGTGGATGATATCCTCGTAAAAAGTGTGAAGGCAAAGCACCATGCAAGAGACCTGGAGGAGGTCATGACTGTGATAAGAAAGTATGATTTGCGATTGAACCCAGTAAAATGCACGTTTGGTGTCAAGTCAGGAAAGTTCTTGGGATATATGGTAACTCCAAGAGGAATTGAAGTAAATCAGGACAAGGTTCGAGCCGTACTGGAAATGGCTGCTCCTACAAGTATAAGGGAAGTACAGCGACTAAACAGAAGAATCACTGCGCTCAGTCGGTTCATATCTGCTTCAGCGGAAAGAAGTTTTCCGTTCTTCAAGGTGTTGAAGAAGGCCAGTAAATTCGAATGGGATAAGAGCTGTCAGAAAGCATTTGAAGAGCTGAAAGCTCACCTGGCGAGCTTGCCGGTATTAACCAAACCAACCCCAGTAGAAACTTTGTACCTATACATATCTATTGGAGACCATTCCCTAAGTACAGTTCTCATAAAGAAGGAGGGATCTATGCAGAAGCCCATTTATTACATCAGTAAGGCCTTACAGGGAGCTGAGTATAGATACTCTGATGTGGAGAGAGCTGTCTTGGCTGTGATGACAGCATCGAGGAGGTTAAGGTTGTACTTCATTGCTCACAAAGTGGTGGTGAGAACTAATTTCCCCTTTAAGCAAGTGTTGAGCAAACCAGATCTCTCAGAGAGAATGGTGAAATGGAGCGTGGAGCTGGGGGAATATGATGTAGAGTTTGAGCCGCGTACAACTATCAGAGCGCAGGCCCTGGCGTACTTTATCAAAGAAACTACTCAACCCATTCAATGGCCTGAGCGGAAAGTTTTCATCGATGGATTGGTGAAAATTGAAGGATACGGTGCCGGAATTGTCATAATAACGCCGGACCAGAGCGAGCTTAGTTTTGCATTAAAATTTGAGATCAGAGTTTCTAACAATGAAGATGAGTATGAAGCATTTGTTAGAGGGCTGGAAATGGTAGCCGAGCTGGGAGCTCAAAGGGTCATCATTTACTCTGACTCTCAGTTGGTAATTCAACAGGTCTTAGGAAATTATGAGATCAAAGAAGAGAGAATGGTCAGGTATGTCAAGCAAGTCAGAGATCTGGGTAAAAGTTTCCGGCACCTAAAGATAGAGCAGATACCTCGAGACCTCAATGCACAGGCAGACTGCCTTGCTAAGCTGGCCAGCTCGCTGAATGTGCTGGTACCCGAAAAGGTGACATTGCTAAAAGTGGCGGGCAGTCGAATAGAAAAGAGTATTCATGAGATAGAAGAGAAAAGTGATTGGAGAGTGCCTGTTTTACATTTCTTGAAAACGGGAGAACTGTCTGATTGGAGGACATTTGTTCAGGAGGGCTTACTCACAGCCATTACTGAGATGTGTAACAGAGGTGGAAGGTTTGCGGATAATCAAGGAAGCACATTAGGGAATAGCGGGATGTCATACAGGGTTCCGAAACCTGATCAGGCGAGTGCTGAGAGCTGGGTACTATTGGCCTTCTTTGAAGAAGGATGCTGAGAGAAGTCTTTTGGGAAGAAATCATAAATGGGCTCAGGCGGATCAGAGAAGGCTGCTTGCAAATCGCAAGGCGCAGTGAGAGCCTCGAAGGCTTTCTGCATAACGGGAAGCCACCAAGCCGTTCCTAGAAAAGTAGAAGGATCATCCTTGAATGAGAGAGGTGGAGGAAGCTGTTTCGCTATCGGGTCTACCTCTATAGGCTCCTTGAAACCCAAGTTGTGAGCCTTGGCTAGCACAGTCATGCCACACCTCTTCGCTAGGAAGGCGATATCTTGGCGAATAGCCAGCAAGTACTCAGGTGAGGCTCGGAAAGATTCTAAGAGACCTTGGTGGAGGATTTGCAGTGCTTGCTGGCCTAGAGAAGTCCGGAGGATGTAGCTGCAGCAATAGTGAACCCCTTCAGTATAACCTGATTGATAAGAAAGGTTGGCAGCATGAAGAAGGCACTTGGTCCCCTCAAGTTCCTTGCTAACTTGGGACAAATGATGACTGAGCTCGGCATTGACATTGCTAAGGGAGGCATTCTCCTCGGATAAAGCAGACATCTTCTCTTGAGACATGAGCAGTTCATGGTTCTTCCTTTTTAAATCGTCATTGGCTAGGGAAAGCCTGCTTCTAGTATCCAAGATGTCTTGGTTCTGGTGCTGCAGGTCCTCATTCACCCTGGTTAACTCTTGTAGCTGCACTTGGCTAGCCACTAGCGCCTCTCTCAGTCTTCCCATCTCTTTTTCTTGAACAGCATCTTGGAGTTGCAGCAGTCGACCATGAGTATTGATTAGCTGCAACGATATCAAGGGAAAGGGAAAAAGGCATTAGATATGTAAAAGTAAAAATGTGATAATACTTAAGATGAACTTTTCTTGAAAACGAAAACATGATAATGACAATACCTGCACCAAGTTGTGAGGGCTCTCCTCTTGGAGTTGATGCAAAGAGAGAGGGTTAGCCTCAGCTTCCTCTTCTGAAAGAGGAATAGCTCGCAGCAGGGAAAGGCACTCAGAAGGGGGTAACTTGCGAAGGGAGCTAGAGGTTTGGCCTCTGAAAGCATAACCCGATGAGTCAGTGCTCTTAGGAGGGGAGCCGCTGAGAAGAGGAGTATGCTTAGACTTCTTGGTACCGCTAGTAGGAGGTCGAGGAAAAAGAGGCCTCTTAAGGCTAGAAGAGGTGTCCACCTTAGCCTTTTCCTTTTGGGATGAGGAGGAAAGCCTACCAGAAGTAGCCTTATCCTTGCCAAAATCCTGAGAGGATGCACCCGAGCTGAATGATTTAATGGCTATAGGCTTGCTGAGGGTTCCTGAAGCTACAGGGGGAGCCGATAGCTATTGTGTAAATGCTACAGCAGATGAGGAAGTTTCATTGGTGGAATGTGAAGTATCATGAGCCTGAGATTCCAGGCGAGCTTGCTCCTCCAATAGAATGGCAAAATCAAAGTCCTTGTCATCAAGAAGTTTCACATCTTGAATCAAGCAGGGTGTGAGTGATAAAATGCATGTTAGAAAGACTCGAGAAACAAAAAAGAAAAAGATAAAAAGACAGTTGAAACCCACCCTCAATGGAAAAAGAATGATCTCCTCAAGGGGTTAACCCGAAGAAGGAAAACACGCTAGAGTCAGATAGAAATGAATTGAATGAAAGGGGGCAAGCCGCGCCCTTTGAGTTAGCTTTGCTAACACCTTGAGAGTAATAGGAGAGATATGCTTAACGGCCGGACGAGGCTGCTTCAGGTGAAGTGTTAGCCATGGGGGATAAGTGAAAGGCCAGCGACCCTGTTTGGGAGTGACGATGAAATACTTGTCTCTCTACTCTTTTTCTGCCGTGTGGGGCACACACAAGTATTAGGTAGGGGCCTTGGGTCTAGCGCTAGCATAATAGAACGCACCAGTGGGCTTCACATCATAAACAGTTTGAAATAGGGTGGGAGTTGGGATGCCCCCATTTCCGTGAAGCAAAATGAAGAAAGTCAATAGGATTTTGACAAAGGAGGGGTGAAATTGGTTGGGCCATAGATTATGCAGGTCACAAACATGAGTCACGAAGTCAGGGAGGGGAAACCTTAAACCTGCCTCTATTTGGTGATACCAAAAAGCCACTGAGGGATAATCCAATAAATGAGGACGGTCATATGGTTCCGGCATGCTAATATCAAAAAACTCATCACGGTTCAACAGCGACTTTACTAATGCTAATTCTACAGGAGTTAGGGAGGATTCACCTGCTATAGCGTTTGGAGCCATAATAGGAGGAGCAGAAATCTTCAAAGATGAAGAGGTCTCAACAGAAGGGAATGATGAATCCACCTCTTTGACCCCCTGGCCAGACGGGAGAGAACCCTCGGTCAGGTTGATAACTTATTCAGGGTTGCAAGGAGGTGCCGGACTTGAGGGATTCTTGATGGTTATTCGTCGGGAGCGATGGGCAGAAGGTTGCTTCCTCTTAAATTGAGTGTGAGAGGATGTATTCGACTGGGAGTCTTCATGCGAGGAGAGATGGGGCTGAGTATCAGATGTGCGAAATGCAGGTTGATCGGAAATGAAATCTTCTGCGGAAGAAGAAGGAGTTCGCGCCATGAGAGAATTACAGTAAAAATTGAGAAGAATGCGAAAGTAAAAAAAGATAAAGATGAAAACCCCAGTATAAAAGAGAGAGGGGGATGGTTGAAATAAAGTAGGGGAAGTTGCAGAGTTTCCCTATTTTTGCTCAATAAAATAATAGCAAACCAAGACCTGGTTTAAAAATTCAAAATAGGCAGGTCCCTGGTGAAGAAAAGTGGGACTGTCCAAAGAAATCTCGTGTCTTGACAACCTTACGAGTTATTTCACTCTGTATTTCTCAAAGGAAGACCTCCCGAAATTCAGAGTAGAGTAGATAATAGGGATTAAAATATCCAGGTCTCCAAAAGACCTGAACACCCTACGTAGTTGTCACGAATACTCAGCTAGAGAAACGACGCAATGATGGAGTCGAGGTCTCCCGTGGAGATCTCCTTTTAGAGACCTGCCCGAAAGTCCCCCGCCAAGATCTCTCGCCAGAGATCTGCCTTGAGGTCCCTCATTCAGAATTCTTCCCCGGTTGTATACCTGACGGACAAAGATACTTTAACTAATGCCCGCAGGGTACCGTCAGAAGGTACATCGCGCCTCAGCCAATGGGGTAATAGCGCGTGTAAAAGTAAAAGTAAAAGACAGAGCAGCAACTCAACTTCACTCTTAAGAAAACACACGAGTATATATTACAAAATCCAACACACACAAACACACAATTTTCAGACTTATTTCCTGTTATATTCACCTCCAGAGAATACTAACTTAAGCTTCGGAGGTGGTTCGCCGGGAAACATCCCTGGCCCTCCTTTTTCTTGCAGAGCTTCGTGAGAGCACTTCAGATGAAGGCGATTCTGACCCCCGAAGAAGAAAGAGAAGTGTGGTCTAGGTAGGTGTTCGCGTTCGCTCACTTCTCTGTTCTGATTTTATATAGTGTACTTTTTCTGGTTATATTAATTAGTAAAATAAAATCCTCACCACCTCACAAGCACTCGTGTATCACTCAATAATAAATAACTCAGCACTCGTGTATCACTCCATGATGGCTCTTTTCACTCTAATAATCACAGTCTCTCTTGTCTTTTTCCACTCAAATTTTCTCTCCAGGAATCGAACCCTCTCAATCTACCACTTGAGTTTAACACCAACAATAACAATGAAACAACCACAAAACACAGAAATTGGAAACAAAAACACACACACAAAGAAACAGACATGGGGACTAAAAAATATGCTGCACAGAAATTGTCCCTAACGACTCTACATGACCCAAGAAACCCAAAAATCGCTACTAGACTCAACCGAAAAGTCGGAAAAAGTGCACGTAGAAACTACTCCAAACGACTCTACATGACCCAAGGAACCTAAGGGAAAATTTTGCCCACAATGAATTTCGGAAATTTTCTATATTCATTTTTTTTTTTGTACCCTCTCGGACTAAATCAGACAAGTTCTAGGGGGCAAATGACACTCGGTGTACCGGCCCCCGAGGAATCGATCTGGCCATATCTCCCTCGTCACCAGTCTTATTGATCCGATTCTTGCAATGTGGAGCTTCTTTTTTATGGTGAACGAGGGACGAAGTTCCCATCACTTTCTTCTCTCGTGCCAAAAATGAGATACACTCACCCATTGGTGAGGCATTCGCCCTAAAATCAATGGAGACGGAATGGGATTCTGAACAGACAGCCCCTTAGCCCTTCGGATAAGATTTCCAACGGCGTGTGAGTGTACCGAATCAGACGAGTTTTGTGGGGCATATGACACCCAGCATCTGGGCCTCCTAGGAATCGATCTGGCCAGGAATTTTTCCTCTTCATCTTCATCAAACTCATTATCCTCGACATATTCTTCGTGCTCAACACCTCCTCCTCTACCACCACGTCCACCTCTATTGCCTCAACCTCGAGTGGGATTCATCTCTCTGGTCTGAGACTGCTCAAGCTGGAAAATCCTATCATACACCACTTCCACTCTGACTTCAGTATCTGCCCCAATTTAGATTTAAGTGCATCCATCATGAACTTCGTCTTTGGATCACCAACAGCTTGATCCTCCGTATCTAAAACCTATTTACCATCTTTTGACATATTGACACAGAAAGGTTAGTAAAATAGAATCCTCACCACCTCACAAGCACTCGTGTATCACTCAATAATGAATCACTCAACACTCGTTTATCACTCTAATATGGCTCTTTTCACTCTAATAATCTCAATCTCTCTTGCCTTTTCCACTCAAATTTTTTTCTCAAGGAATCGAACCTTCTCAATCGACCACTTAATTTCAACACCAAAAATACCAACAAAACAACCAAAAAATACATAAATTGGAAACAAAAACACACATAAAGAAATAGACACGAGGGACTAAAAAATGTGCTGCAAAGAAATTGTCCCAAACGACTCTACACGACCCAAGGAACCCAAAAATCGCTACTAAACTCAACCAAAAAGTCAGAAAAAGTGCACGCAGAAACTGCTCCAAACGTCGCTACACTACCCAAGGAACCCAATGGAAAAATTTTCCCACAATGAATTTCGGAAATTTCTATACTCGTTTTTCTTTTTTTTTTGTACCCTCTCAGACCAAATCGAACAAGTTCTAGGGGGCAAATCACACTCGGTGTCCCGGCCTCTGAGGAATCAATCTGGCTATATCTCCCTCGTCACTGGTCTTATTGATCTGATTCTTGCACCGTGGAGCTTCTTTTGTGATGGTGAACGAGGGACGAAGTTCCCATCACTTTCTTCTCTGGTGCCAAAAATGAGATACACTCACCCATTGGCGAGGCATTCGCCCTAAAATCAATAGAGACGGAATGAGTTTCTGAACAGACAGTCCGTTAGCCCTTTGGATAAGATTTCCAACGGCGTGTGAGTGTACCGAATCGGACGAGTTTTGTGGGGCATATAACATCTGACATCGTGGCCTCCCAGGAATCGATCTTGCAAGGAATTTTCCCTCTTCATCTTCATCAAACTCATTATCCTCGACATATTCTTCGTACTCAACACCTCCTTCTCTACCACCACGTCCACCTCTATTACCTCGACCTCGAGATCCTCCGTATCTGAAACCTGTTTACCATCTTTTGTCTTATTGACACAGAAATGTTAGTAAAATAGAATCCTCACAACCTCACAAGCACTTGAGTACCACTCAATAATTAATCACTCAGCAGTTGTTTATCACTCTAATATGGCTCTTTTCACTCTAATAATCTCAATCTCTCTTGCCTTTTTCCATTCAAATTTTTTTCTCAAGGAATCGAATCTTCTCAATCGACCACTTGATTTCAACACCAACAATAACAACAAAACAACCAAAAACACAGAAATTGGAAATAAAAACACACACAAAGAAACAAACACGGGGGACTAAAAAATGTGCTGCAAAGAAATTGTCCTAAAGGACTCTACACGACCCAAGGAACCCAAAAATTGCTACTAAACTCTACCAAAAAGTCGGAAAAAGTGCTCCGAGAAACTGCTCCAAACGACTCTACACTACCCAAGGAACCCAATGGAAAAATTTTCCCACAATGAATTTCGGAAATTTCTATACTCGTTTTTCTTTTTTTTTTTTTGTACCCTCTCGGACCAAATTGAACAAGTTCTAGAGGGAAAATGACACTCGGTATCTCGGCCCCCGATGTCACAGCTCGAAATCTGGTGTGTATGAACGACCAGACTCCATTGGAGTGTGAAGGTGAAACCATCCAATAAACATAGTATTTTTGACATATCAACTCGATATGTAACCAAACACTAGCTCAATTGGTTTGGAGATGTGAAACCAACAAATAACTAATCTCAATAAAACTTTATGCTCGAGAGTCAACGAATAGTGTTTTGAAAATGATAAAGGATAATCACAAGTTTTCAAGATATTGCTTATCAAAGATCGAGCATATATAATTCACAACGGTTTCACAAAATAGTGTTAAGTATCTTGACATCAAGTCAAGATAATTCGAATGGCAATTAGGAGTTTGAAAAGTTATTACGAGTACTAAGCTCACTGAAGCATTACCATACCAGAGTATCTCAAAAACAAAGTTCAATATAAAATAATTGCAGCGAAGACATCAATGCTCTTGACAACTACATGTATGAAGACATGTAATCGCCAACTCAACTTAGATAACACACCACAATGAATCACCCTCGCCATCCTCATCCATAGCTAACCTGCACGTTTAGAAATGCATGCAGGGCTGAGTACTTCGTACTCAGTAAACACAATACCAAAAATAATTTAGAAACATTGCCCATTAGGGCTATATAATTGAACTTGTCTTGCCACTGCATCACAAGTGTTAGCTCAATTGAAAACGTTTTACTTGTGAATGCATATAAAGCATTTTGCTTTTAAAAGATGTGCGCACACACAATTATATAATAACTCAGGTATGAATCATCTACCACAATAACTCTGTGCTAAGAAGTAGGCCTCCTTCTTAGACACTGTGACTAGCGAAACCGAAGTTAAGCAAAACACATACCAAAACTAAGATAAATGGAAAGTCAATTAATTTTAAAATCTCACATAATATTACTCAATAAGTAATAGCATTCATCATTGAGTTTTAGTTCAGAAAAGCCCACCTCGCTTCTGGTATGTTGGGTCGAGGTAGCTTACTTTACGCTTTCCAATTACTCTTTAGTCCCGCTCGGCCCTTCAATAAAGACATCGAATAAGATCGAGTATATTGACTCGAAAAACGTATTATAGACTTAGGGCTCGGCTGAAGGACTTCTATATGACTTGTTTGTTCTTATCTCATCTTTACTTCTCTACATCGATACCTTCTCAGTTTCTCGCTCTTGGATTATCGTCCTTTACTCGGTTTCTAATTACTTCCCAAACTCGAGTTCTTGTTTCTAATATATCTTCTCAAACTTCACGTAAAACGATGAGTTACTATTTAACTCGTCTTAATTTCTCGCAAATTCAAGTTATATGATTTCAGCGAATCATATTATCAAATCTCAACTAATAACATCATCATTCATTCATAGTTGAGTACTTATTTCATCAATCAAACATACGTTTGAAACTTATACGTTCACCTCGTAACATGTAATCACATCAATATTCAAACATCGATATAATATTCAATTATTCTTATCATAATCAAACATTCATGTCTTAGTCTTTAAACATTTATCATAATCGAGCATTCATCATCAATTATTCAACACTCAATATGAATAACTTCTCAAGTAAGTAGGTTGTTGAATTCCTACTTAAACATATAATTCAATCAAGTTTAATGACTGAAAAACAGTTCTATTAATTAATTGCTAACTTGTTACTGCTCGACTCTTATTCCTTAAGAATTTATAACTCTTTGACTTTTAACGAAAATAATTTCGTTATCTAATAATAACTTAAATAATAATCATTAATTTGAATTTAATATTCAAATTTCTATTTCATATTTCTTATTTCAAAAATACGACATTATTATTCTTAAAATACGTATTCACATGCGTTATCATTTTCTTTAAAATACGTATTCTTATACGTACAAAATACGTACTCATATACATAGAAAATACATACTTATATACGTATATAATACTTAACTAAATACTTAAGATGAAATAATCTTTATTTTATCTTTTTCTTTATTTAGAACTTAATTTTCGTTTTTATTAAATAAAAACTCGGTTTTTCTTTTAAAACTTCACTGCTCGATGACTTCTACGTTTTAACCCCTTTTTAAGTGATTCAAAAAGAAAACTTGTTTATTTCTATTCAAACATCATCATCAAATCACTTAATATATCATGCATCATCAAGAAATTATCATTCAAACAATTATAACTTAATAATTTCTTTTTCCTCATACTTTACGTATTCTTGCTCGTTTTTCAACTTTTATAACTTTTCTTCATAGACTTAGCATCAATCAATCATCAAACATATTCAAAGAATATAAGTATCAACTTATAACTCATTTACTCAATATATTCTATTTTTCTAGAAATATTAAAATAATTGAATATTATAATATTATTATTATTATTTCTCTAATAATTCTTAATTAATTCCTCGTTTATCAAAACGAACTCAAATACGAGTAACACTTCTGTTTGACTCGTATACTCAACTTCCAAAACATCTTTTCATATAAAATCTCATTACTTTATTCTAATTTCCTTTTTATTTCTCAAAATATTAAAAATATTAATATTCTATTTCTCATTTTACACTATCCTCAAAATCATACATTTTATTACTATATCATTAAAATTTTCTCATACTCAACAAAGAAACATTTTTCTTTGTTTTATTAAACTCAAAACTTATTATGTTTTTTCTCTCATTTTCTTTTATTTAATATGTATATATATCTATATATATATATATTTTGAAATTTCTCATTACAACTTATAAAATTTTATTCTCTTCTCAACTCATTTATGACATGATCAACATTTCATTTACTTTAATGAAATCATTATTATATACATATATATAATCACATATATCGATTTTTATACATATATATAATAAAATAATTAATTTCTAATTATTTTATCTCATCTTTAAATCTTTAAAATTCTTCAAGAACATGAAGAACATATCATCATATCTTCAAAAACTCATACTAACTCAAGAATCATAAAAAAAATACTTATTTTTATAGTTATTCTCATTTTAATCGAATTTATCACTATAAATTCAAAAAATATCATAACATTATCAACATCATAAATATCACCATTCTTCATCTAAACATCCAAAAATCATTTTTCATGTATATATAAATATCGAATTTTTATCCAAAATATAATAAATTCATAATATGACTTAAAATAATATTTAAATCATATTCTCATACTTCATCATACTCATAAACATCATATAATTCAGAAAATCCATAAATCATAATTTATTCACATTTTCTCTATTTTTAATTAATTAAATCGATTAAAAATGAGAAAAATTCATAGAAATTCATAGAAAATCACGAAAATTCTATAATTCATATAGATCACTCAAATCATCATAAAAAGAATATATCATCATCAAAACATCAAATAATCATCAACAAATCATTTTTCCTATTTTGTTCTTAATGATCGATTTTACGACTTTTTAACCTACTTAGGTTATTTTTCATTTTAAGCCTTAAATCAGGTTTTAATCTTCATTTAGATCATCATCTCATCATCATAACCTAAGGTTTGCCTAAGAATAAATTAAATCATGCATGGTTTCCTTATTTCCTTCATTTACATATACATATCTTTGCATAAAGGAAATAAACTCATACTTTAAAAAAAATTATAACTCAAGCTTCTCTTGGAGACTTGGTTTCAATGGGTTGTTGGGTATGGAGAGGATGGATTCTCACTCCTTTCCTTGCATGAAAATAAATATGCAAGTCATCAAGATCTTAGTTTTGAAAAACAAGAATCAAAACCCTTGTTTGAAGCATAAAGAAATCGATGGTTTCATAGAGTTCTTAGGCTTATTTCAAGCTTTGAAAAAAGAGTATAAGATGTAGGCTTATTCTCTTAGATGATCTTGAAGGTAAGGGAGGGAAACCACATCAAGAATCCTCAACAAGCTTGCATGATTTCATCGAAGGGAAGAGGTGTCGAAGGAGAGAAAAACTGTCGAAGGGCTGCTGATGTCATGTGAAAAACTCAGAGGTTGCAGCTGATCTTTTTCGACTTCCACAGCGATGATGATGAAGGGATGAAGGAGAAGATGCTCCTCATGATGATGGCGATGAAGAGGAGGTGATGATGAAGAAGGGAGAGCTGCAAAACTGATGCAAAATCTGCTACTCTTCGGCGAAAGAGTACCGAGAGAGAGGTGAGGTTTTGCTGCTCTTTCTCAACATGAAAACGTGATGAACTACTGCTCCCTTATACTCCACAGCAGAGAGAAGAAACAGAAGAGGAGAGCTACTCCATAAGCTTCTCACGGTGAAGATGGAGATCAAGGGAGTGAAGTTATAAGTTGCTGCACTTTCTTGGCAGAAATATGGAAAAAAGGTTGCTGCTCTTTCTTCTAGGCAGATTTTAGGGAGCAGAGGCTGCTCCTTGGTTCTTTTTCGGCAGAGGGAGAGAGGTAAGAGAGAGAGAGTTGTTTCTCTTTTGTGATGAAATATAAGGATGAATATTAGATGAAATAATAGGGGAGATGCATTTAACATGTGGGGAGATATGGAAAGATATGAGAGAGAGAGGCAATCCAAGAGAAAGATCATAGAGAGAGAGTGGTGTATGTGGTAAGTTGAGGGAGAGAGTGTTGTTAACTCTCTTAGATGAGAGTATTCTAACACTTAGGGCTGTCATTGAGGATAAGAACGCAGGTTTTTATCTGCTAATTATGCCCGGTTAATTTATTTTCCGGTAGAAAATATCCCCGTTATTTTATTCTATTCCCTCAATCAATTAATAACTCTTCTCGTCTCTTTCTCGATGTCCAAATTCTCTCTAATTCATCTTATATCTCCCAAAATAAATTAAGGAATCCTTCTATATAACTTTTACGTCGAGATTCCTTATAACGAATAAATTCATAAAAACTGCTCGGTTTAACGCGTCGTTAAGCAATTATTTTTAAACTTCACTCAAATGATCTCGGAAAATTCTCTGACTTATCTCAAGAGTCTTAGAATAAATTCTAAATTCAAATGAAACTAATTAGACTCAATTCTGAGTCGGTTGATGAATAGTGATTTCTCGGTTTACGTTACTATTCATTCAAAAATAAAAGTTCTCAGAAAATTCTGAAATTCATACTCAAGCTCAATCTCATTTAAATAAGCTCATAAAATGCACCACATACTCGATTCAAATAATCGAAACGAGAAAAATCACATTAGAGCACATAAGGGCAATTTCGTCATTTCACAGAAAATTTTATTTTCGCACAAATTTTTAGCACTCAAAACTCATCATATAAGCATATTAATTAAGTTAATACGCACTTAGGAACTTAGAAAAGTTTGGGGTATTACATCCTCACCCCCTAAAAAAAATTTCGTCTCGAAATTTGCTAATCTCAAGGAAATAGCTCGGGATACTTTGCACTCATCTTTTCTTTAAATTATCACGTAGCTTCTTCAAAATTGTGGTGTTACCACTTGATCTTAATGAGGGGAATTAATTTTGTTCTAAGCTGATGAATCTTATGATCCAAAAATTCGCTCGGGTTTCTCCTCGATACTTACATCTAACTTTAAAGTTACGTCCTCTCATCTAATCACGTGTTTCGAATCAAAACGTACTAGTGCAATTACCATACATAAAACATATTATTCGAATTCCCAAGACTGGGAAAATAAAGCTAATCTATACATGACGGCTTAAATCCTTTCTAGGATTTCGAACGATCCTATAAATCGCGGTTTTAGCTTTACTCGAATATTGAAGCGATATACTTCTTTCGTAGGGGACACTTTTAGAAAAACTTTATTCCCTACCTCGTATTCTAACTCGGATCTTTGATTATCGGCATACTACTTTTGCCGACCTAAACTGCTTTAATCTACTCGCGAATCTGACAGACAAATTTTATCATCTCCTCGATCGCCTTTGGCCCAATAACTTTTCTCTCGCCTAATTTATCTCATTAGGGCGGAGGTCTATTCTTCTTCCCATAAAGGTATTCGTAGGGACCATTACTATTGTATTTTAAAACTGTTGTTGTAGATAAATTTGATAAGAGGTAAAATTTTCTCTCAATTGTCTCCTTTGTTTAACTACACGACTATCAACATATCCTCAAGAATTAAAATTGTTCTCTCCAATTAACCATTGGTTTGAGGATAATCGGCGGTACTAAATTGTAATTGTGTCTCTAACTCTTTTTGGAAACTCCTCAATTACAAACAGAAATTTCAAATCTCAATCAAGAGTAATCGTACTCAACACATAATGCAATCGCACAATTTCTTTAACATATATTTATGCCGACTTGTTAGATTCATAGGTGTGTGGGATTTCATAAATCTATTTACTATCACTCATATGACTGTGTCTCCTTTTCTTGTCCTTGACAACTTCGTCACATACTTAATAGTGACATCGTCCTATTTCCACTTAGGAACTAGTTACGGTTGTAAAGATCCAAATGGTCTTTGGTGTAAGGACTTTACTTACTAACAAACCAAGCATCTCTTAATGAACACGGCTACATCTTTCTTTATTTCTTCCTACCAGAACTATTGCTTTCAATCCTGGTGCATCTTCAGACTATCGGGGTGAATGGTATACAAGATCTCATGAATTAAGCATATGATCTTACTTCTTAGCTTCTCATCATTTAGCACGTACATTCTTCTTCTAAACAACAAAACGTTGTTACTTTACTCCTTGAAATTCTCAACTTCTTCTTTTTCTAACTCTAAACCTCAACACTACCAACTTCTCGTCCTTTTCTTTTGGCTTTCTATGATACGAGATCTCAGATCTTATATCATACCAAAGAGGTAATCACTTGTTCTACTGCCATCAAGGTAGAACCACTCAAATTCTCATTCTTCTAAACTCCTTAATGAGTTTTTCTTCATCGCTCAGAAGAAATCTTAACTTCATTTTCTCGGAGTTCTTTAATTTCTCCCTTCTACTCAACGCATCGACTACTAATTAGCTTTCCTAGAATGACAGGAAATTTTGCAATCGTAGTCTTTCACTAATTCAAGCCATTGTCGTTGTCTCATATTGAGCTCCTTCTGCTCGAAGAAATATTTCAGACTTTTAAAATCTGAAAAGATTTCACACTTGGCACCATAGAAATAGTGCTTCCAAATCTTCAGAGCATGTACAACGGCTATTAATTCCAAATCATACGTTGGGTACTTCTCTTCATGAATTTTAAAGTACCTTGAAGAGTATGTATTTACTCTTTCGTTCTTCATTAGCACACATCCTAAACCTTTGGTTAATGCATAGGTATAGATTGTATAGTCCTTTCCCACTTCAGGAAGGACTAAGCTCTTGAAATCTTTTCTCATATTCTTCTATCCACTTAAACTTTGATTCTTTCTTCAACAAAGTTATCATCGACTTAGCGATTTTGGAGAATCCTTCTATAATTTCCAATAGTAACCTATTAAATTGAGAAAACTACGGATTTTGTGATACCCCGAGTTTTTATACCTTTATAGAGCGTGTAATTAACTGAGTAAGTTAAAAGATGAGAATTTAAGAGTAAAATTTTTTCTTTTCTAAACGAAGAGAATTGAATAAAACGTTTAAATTGCTTTGTGATTTTTGTGTGAAATTGTCTACTTTGTTTATCTGAGATGATAATGATGTGATATGCTTGTTGAATTATTTGTTTGAAGATGAGTATGAGATTAATTTCTAAAATATTCCGAGAAGTTTGCTTAATTGAAATAACGTAACGTTAATCGCCGAGAAATATGTTTACGCCGATGAACCTAGAATAGAATTGAATTAGAACCTTCGAACTTAGAATTTCTTTTAAGATCACTGAGATAGGGTAAGAACTTATCCGAGAATTGAGAAGAGTAATGAGGAGTTAATCATTAAAAGGATTAATAAATGGATTAATAAGCCGACTAAATTCTTTTAAGATTTAAAGGACTAAAATGATCGAAACCCATAATCTTTTAAATTAAGACGTGAAATAGGGTTGAGATGCTTAGTGTTGGAAGTGAGACGAGAAGAGGTTAGACCCGTTAATAGCACAAAAAGGAATTAATACGAGTCGTTTTATCCGGAAAACCTTTACGACGTGGTAATTAACACCCGTAACGACACGACGAAGACACGTGTCATCCACCCCTCACTCCCTCACGCCACCTCATACTACCTACAAGCTATACCTAGATGTCATCGTGGCTATTCTCTAGAAATGACCAACATACTTAGTAAATTGTGAAACTAAAGTATGCATGTAATTAACATCACATCAACCTATCTATTCATGTCTTACTACAACTTCCAACATAGCATTTTATTCCTTTTGTTGGATTTCACATGCATTCATCTAAGACTTCATTCACTCTATCTATCTCTCTCTCTCTCATTCGATCTCTCCCTCTCTCCAAGCAATAAAGAAAAACAACAAAATTCTCTCTATTCTCCCTACTCTCTCTCGGCAATCTCCCTCTCTCATACATACCTTGATTTTTCTCTACATGCAACCATGTATTGAAGCTCTCCATCCATGGAAATGAAGTAGAAAGTATCAATCTCCATTCATTTCATCCATATTCTCAAAAAAAGGTAAATATTTTTCAAGTTCTTGAAGTTAAATTCAAGTATCATCCAACACTTTCTTCATTTTGATTCTTAAACCCAAAAAGAAATGGATAATTAATTCCATGTTATTCTTCTTCTTTGAGGATTCAAGAAGACTTCCTTCTTCTCTTTAAGTCCAAGCTTTGAAGCTTCACATTCCATCCATTTCAATTCCAAGAGCCAAGGAAAAGGATTCCATTTAAATTAAGTATGAAATTCATTTGATTAGTTGGAAATATGTATGTCTCTAAATCCTAAAAGAAAGAACTATGCATGCATGCTATTTAAATTATGTTTAGGCAAACTTAGGATGTGCATGTGATAATCGAGTGAGAAGAATTCGTTAGAAGAATCGAATATTAGGTTTAATCGGTGAATTAAGGAAAGAAAAAGAAATTAAAACCCTAAACCTAAGATGAATGCCGAAAATTATAGTAAAAATAGGAGAAATATGAATTATTTGAGTTATCATTATTTTGATGCTTGATTTGCTATTTTTATCATGTTGAGAATGAGAATTTAAGCATGAAAAATTGAGAAATAAAATGCACAAGAAAGTGCATGTGTGTGCCGTGTGTTTTGAGCAAAAATGGAGCTTTTATTTTGTTGATTTTGTTGATAAATTGAGTGATGTTTTGATTAATGGAATGATTGTATGTTATGTTGATATAATCATGCATGTGTTTAAATTAAGAAAATGAGTTTGCATGTTGAAGTTTTGAAAGAAATTAATTGTAAAAATAATAAAAAGATTGGATGTTTAAGTATTTCAATGTATATATGAATGTTAGTTTAAATGTGGAATGAAGATAGAAGTTTTGATAAAAAGATTTAAATTTGAAAAGCTTTTAATTAAATAAAAAATGAAAGATGTATAAAAAGATATATCAATTAAATGTCTTTGTGTTAAAATTTAAAGACTTGAAATTTTTACTAAAACTACAACAAAAAGATCTTTTATAACTTAACTAATAAAGTGAGCTAATTCATAAAAATGTTTATCAAAAGATAAAGAAATTATTAAGTAAGAAATGGCTTAAAGGATTAAAACAAGTAAAGAAGAAATTATTAAAGAAATAAGCAAAAATAGAGAAAACCGAGTTTAAAAAGAATTAATCGAGAAGAAATAAAAAGGAAGTTTTTAATCGAGTAAAGAAAAGATGCTAGACGAGTTAAGATAGATACTCGTATAAGTTAATCAAGAAAATAAGGATAAAATAAGATATCGAATAATAAGTTGAAAGAAGATTAATTAAATAATTAATTGAGTACGTTGTTTCCAACCAAGCGAATAAAAAGATAAATCGAGATAATAATTAAAGGAACAATAGCCGAGATAAGAAATGAGGATCGAATTAAGGATGAATAAGAAATCCTAATTTTATAAGAATTAATAATAATTAAAGAGAATTTTTACTAATTGAATGAAGGTTATAAAATACCTTATAAGATAACGGGTGTAAAACAAAGCGTTGTCTATAAGTAAGAAAGATAGAATAAATAGTTTGAGCCTTCATAAAAAGAAATGCATAATCGAGTTAGATTTTAAGGTCTAAATTAAATGATTGTTAATGTGTCTTGAAGTATGCTTAATTTCTGTGAATTCATTATATGATTGAATAAGTGTTTAAATGCATGATGTTAGTTATGTTGTGAAAAATAATTGAATGATTGAGTTATTAATTGTTAAACCAAGAATTGATTAAAGCCTTTGAAAGAAAGCTCGAGTAATAGAATATAGACGATGACATTATTAATTAGAACGAGAAAAGTGTACGATGTTGAGTAGTAAAGTTAACCAATTCGAATAGAGTTAATAATTTAAAGACGAGAACGCGAGATCCTTTAGAAAAGTTAGAGCGAAGAGAGAGACGACTCAAATAGAAGTCCGTTAGTTAAAGTCCAACGCCTTTGTGTCCGTCTTTCATATATCTTATTTTCCTATCGATGTCGAACTGTGAAGGATCGAGCCGGACGGATCATTAAGCGAGGACAAATAGCCCTAAACCACCTAGCTAGTTCTTTGGAAGTCAGGTGGGCTTTTCTGAACCAAAACTATCGATGAAAATTATTTATGCTATTAAGTATTATGATATGTTTTCAAATATGATTGACTTGCCGTTTTTATTGAAGTTTGGTATGTGTTATCATCTATTTATATGGAGATGTTATTATCCTGTGAAAAGCAGGAACCCACGTGTGGTATATGTTGAGGTGACTGTGAGCCTTGCTTCAGTTAGGCCGGTCACAATGCTCGAGAAGGAGGCCTACTTCTCGGCACAGTGAAATTGTTTGTGATAGATGATACATACTGTTATATTATATGATATTTGACTGCGCAGTCTGTTTAAAAGAAAATGTTTTTAACATGCACAAGTAAAACTGTTTTAAAACTGTTTATATACTTGTGATGTTCGGCAAGGCAAGTTCAATTATTATAGCTTTAAGAAGAATCTTTATTCAAATGTTTTGGCTTGTGTTCACTGAGTACGAAGTACTCAGCCCTGCGTGTGTTTCTAAACATGCAGATTGACCGGATGGTGATGGCGTGGATACTTGGTGGTGTTGTTTGGTTTTGTTGGTTGAGTTTAGTTGAATCTCAGACTGGCATTTGTACGTCTTCATACGTGCAAGTGTTGGGTATTGATGCAAGTTTCCGCTGCAACCCTTTTGAATTAATGTCTGTTGATGCTAATACTTTGACATTCATGTTTTTGATCCCGAGCGTTGTGCTCGAAGACTTTGAATACTTGTTGATTTCGTAACTCTTTAACTTGTAATTCCGAGCGATGGGCTCGTAACTTGAATTGTTGTTGAACATGATCCTTTAACTTGATATATATTCGTATGCTTTCTCTTTTTGTTGGAATTCCTTTCCCATCAGCATGAATTACTTGTTTGAATTCCTGTTGTAGGTGAAGTTAAGATGCTCGGTAGTTATTTCATTATGCGTTTGGAAAACCAAATTCGATTGTCTTGTCTTCCATCTTTGTTTTCCCAGAGCATGTTCCCTTATTTGAGTTAGTTGTTAGTTGTTTAAGTTTGTTGTTGTTCATAAGTCGAACCTCGAGAGTCGGGGCATGACAGATTTCATGTACTAACATCAGCGATTTCCAATCTTAAACAGCTTTCAGCTTTTCTAGACCGATTTTATCTCCTTTAGACGATATAATGTGTCCTAGGAAATTTACTTTCTCTAGCCACAATTCATATCTACTGAATTCGGCATATAGTTTCTTAAATTTTAGCTTCTTTAGCATGATTCGCAGATGCTTCTCGTGTTCTTCTTCATTCTTTGAATATATGATATCTTAGTATATTCATAAAAATCTCTATTTATCAGATCCATAAAATGGTTGGAGCATTGGTCAAAACAAACGGCATTACTACGAATTCGTAATGTCCATATCTTATTTTAAATGCAATTCTTGGGACATCTTCTCGTGCCTAATCTTTAATCGATTTTGGTGAAAACACCTGCTCCTTTCAACTAGTCAAACAGATCGTCTATCCTTAACAAAGGATATCGTTCTTTGAGCATAATCTTGTTGAGCTCTTGATAGTCTATACGCATTCTTAGACTACCATTCTTCTTTTCTCAACCAAGATTAGAGCTTTCCAAGGGAAAACACTCGGTCGCACAAAACCTAAATTCAACAATTCTAACAATTGGATCTTTAACTTTTTGAGTTCTTTTGGAGCCATTCTATACGGATTTCGTAATCGAGACTGATCCAGACTCTAGGTTAATCATAAACTTTAATTATCTATTCGAAGATAAACTAGGTAAAACTTCGAAAGAAAAGCGTCTTTGAATTCTTTCGCGTCAACTACATCAATAATACTTCGCTCATACTCATCGTTTAGATACACTTTTGCATCCTTCCTTTCTCATTACTTTCTCGCTCTAATGGCCGAAATATTCGGCATACTTTTCTTTGAGAGTTGAAACAAAAAGTTATTTCTGATCGCAACTAATCGTATCGAATTGTCGCGAGATTCTTGGTTAATTAAACCATTTCATTAATATATCCGCATCCCATATCTAGATTAGAATTAGGGATCTTGTGGATAGTTTACAGCTTTCAAATTCGAATTCGGGATTCGGACAAACTCATGAGACTAACAAATTTTTTTTTTACAGGGATTGTTACTCTAAACACCTGATTCCATTTTCCTACACAAGAGCTGGGTATAAACGAATGTGAGGCATTGGTATAAAACAAAACGATAATATGTACGTCTTTTAACTTTCTCGTACCTACGAGATTTCTTTGGTCTATATCTTCAGACTCTTGTTCCAATATGAGGACTTGCTAATATCTTTGCTTCTGTGGCTGCACATTACGCTGGGGTTGGGGGTATTGCTGTTGTGGAGCTGCTTCCACTCCTCGCATCTGAGAGGGTTGATTTTGATTCGGCCTTCCACTGATCATTCTTTGCTGTTTACTTGGGCACTGGTAAAAGAAATGACCAGGATGATCACAAGTATAACAGACATGACTCCCAACTTTACAGATGCCTACATGCATCTTGCCACACTTCGCACACGGAGGTAGGCTTTGGGATCCTATTGATACGTTAATGTGATTAACTCGGTGAACTTTCACCTTCTCCGATTATTGTTGTCCTTGCTTCTTCCATGGCTTTTTGTTTGGGTAGGATCCACCACTCCACTTTCCTTTACGCTTTGCAATTTGGGTTTGTTGGACTGGACATGCAGCAGTAGCTGTCATTAACTGACTTTGCATTTGAGGATTCACTAAAGAGTGCGATCCTTTCTCTAGTTGTACTGTCAATTTCACATCCAAGACTAGGTTTAAAGAGTTAGTGTAAGTCAGATCTTTCTGATTTGCAGGAACAACTTGAATTTCTACTCGAAAAGGCTCACGTAATTTCTTGTTAGTTTCCACCTTGTTAGATGAAAATCGAACTAACTCACAAAACTCACGATTGTCATCAGTTACTGGTCTCTTTCCTTGCTTCGAATTTGCAAATTCGTTGGCTTTCTGCTCATTAGGGTTTCATAGCACATTTTTTGTAAAAGACTTCCTTAAATTTTTCCCATGTCAGGTTCTCACTTTTTCCAAACGTTTCAGACGTATACGCTTTCTGTCTGGCTTCCCACCAACATTCGGCAGTTTCCTTTAGTTGATACGTCGTACATTTGAGATGTTGACAATCATTACATCGAAGAAATCAAAAAAATCGCTCTAAAGAATGAATCCAGTCCTTGGCTTCTGTCGGACTGCCTTTACCATCGAAGGTTGGGGGATCTTGGCGAAGAAAAAGTTCTTCTACGTAGCTCTCGTTTTGAGGAAGTGGGGTAGGGTTTCGATAAGCTTCTTCCTCATCTCTTTCGACTCTCACGCTTCTTCGTTCCGGCATTCTAAAAGAAATGCCAATACTTAGCTAACTCGAAATATCTTCCGCTAAACGGATTAACTCACTCGAAAGTTTCTCGACTTTTGAAAATATTTCCTTCTTAAAAGAGATTTAATTCTCAATCGATACTTATCATCATTCAAGGAAATATTCAAATAAGGCATTCATCTTATAATCATCTCAAATAGCATAGTCATCTTAGATAAAATAATCATTTCAACTCAAGTATTCAATCATCTATTGACATGCACTCAAAATTTCACATATTTTCAAATAAGCTCATCTTTGTCATTCAGAACAATCATATACTCACATATTGTCATATAACATTGTCATTCAAGACAATCATACATTCAGATATTGTCATTCAAGACACATACTCATCATTCACATATTATACTCATTTATTTGTCATAATAAAATATGACACATTCTCAATACTCAAGTATTATACTTTATCAAATTATTCTCAGGAGAAAACTCATTCAATTTTCTCAATTCTTACTTTTTCTTTTACTCATAACCCTAATAATTGGGATCTCAGGTACTCAAAATACTATCAACATTTGATGAGACTCAAAGTTGATTTTAACAGCCTAACGACTTCATTTTATTATCATTCGAAATGATAGCCTCTTTAATGAGGACTTTACCAAAGATAAAGGATTATTATCTACATCGAAAATTCTCCCTAAATTTGTTACACATACTACTCGTATCAACTTTTTAACGGATATCTCCGTCGTATGTACTACTATTACTGTTGGGAAATTTATTAGTATAAGTTTTGATGAATTCCAAAACCGACTGACCTCAACCGAGTAGATGTTGCCAGAACCTAATGTTAGAATTTAGGCTCGCTGTTTGAGCAAAGTTAAGATTTTATCTTTACAGGTCTCCAGCTGAAGAAGGCAACAAGGCGTCACTCAAACAGAACGTCAGTTGTGAAGAAGGACAACTGAGAGTTCATATGATCAGATGGAAACAAGGGAAAGTCTTCAGAACATCAGTTGTGAAGGAAACCAACTGAGCGTTCATCAGATGAGAAACAGTTGAAAGGAAGAGAACATCAATTACGATCAATCTACTCGATAGTTATGCATCAAGTTCATAATTTACATTACTGCTGGAAAGTAAAAGAATTTGATTCTTAATGCAAAACAAAGATTGTTTGCGACTTTCCATAACCTTTTTTTTCGACTGCACCCTAAATGTGTGAACTACCGTAGCTTGGGTCGTTTCTTCCATCATGTTCCTCTTCGGGGTCCCTTCCAGAATTCTTACTACCTTGAATTTCTATTGCGATTAATGCATCTAGAAAGTCCTCGTGATTACACTCGGAATCATTCCACGTCTTTGTCATATCTCCGACCGGCTCATCTTCAAAACATTCTTCGTCATCTTCCAACTTTGACTCATCCCACAGGGAGTCTCTACATTATTCTCGTGACATGTATAAGCTCCAATAAAGTCATCAATCTCTCGTTCAAACTCCTGGTTAGCCTTTGCTGCCATTGACTCGAGATCTACGTGCAGAGAAACATAGCGGTCATTTGGAATCGGCTGAAAGTAACCACGGCCTACTGTAGTGGCTACTATCCAGAACTCGGAGGATTCGTCATTTCTAACTCATGTACAGGTCTAGACGACTCAGCTACTGGCGGCACTGAAGAAAATATGTGGCCTTGATGACTAAACTGTTCAGATTGGTCATATGAATAAGGCAAAGCATCGAAAGAAACATATGCTTCGTCTGATTGATTTACAACTAAACTAGACGATGCAGTGTAATCTGGAGCATATGATGCAATAGGGAGTACATTTTCTGGATATTCATTGAACAAGGCATCACTTGACACAGGACAAGGTTGATGAGGAACAAGGAATGGAACAGGATCATCTTGAGGTTAAGGTGCAGAACCAATTCCATCAGGCTCAAAACGAGGCAAAGGGTAAAACGGTCCTGGAGGGGGAACGACTCTCTGATTAAACTGATTTATAATAGTGGCAATGAACTCGTTTAAATCGCAACTAAGATATTCGTTAAAGTTGTGTTGTCTGGTATGCTTTGACACCAAAAATGCTGCCCATTCACTCCATTCCTCAGGAAGAGCGTTGATTAAGAGTATCATGCCATCAAAAGATCTTATTAAGATGCTTGACAACTTCCCAAATTCTATGAAATCAAGCTAAGAACTCGACGATCGTTTCATCGCAAGATTTACTAAGGTGCAAGTATTTGCGCATCATCGCTTGATTTCTTTCATCATTCATCCTATACGATTTAAGAAACCGTATTAAGCACATTACATCAAACATACGTATCACGTTTGAAATTCCGACCACCACATACTCTTTTTTGCCTTTCAAAGGGGTTTTATAGCCCGGACTACTTAACAATTTCATTACTTTAAATCGTTTGCATAATCAATTCATCCATTTTTCGAAATTCTCATTGAAGCACAACTATTAGGGATAGCGTCCTAAAGCATTCTAGTTATTCGAATTATTCGCTTTAGCAGGAAGCTTCAAATTGAGCACAAATAGCATACTGCATAACTTTAAATCAGTTGCATGCTCAAAACTCTTTAGAAAATATGCATACCTGCTAGCCGGATGAGATGGGGATGATTGGTGTATTACTAACTCGGACAAGTCTAGGAAACAAATCTAGACTCGATTATCAATGAGCGTTTAAACTTTAGAGCAGTCAAACCTCAAAGCAAACAATACTCAGGGTAGATACACCTCAGAGCAGACATACCTGCTCTGATACCACTTTGTCACAGCCCGAAATCCGGTGTGTAGGAACGACCAGACTCTATTAGAGTGTGAAGGTGAAACCATCCAATAAACATAACATTTTTGACACATATCAACTCGATATGTAACCAAACACTAGCTCAATTGGTTTAGAGATGTGAAACCAACAAATAACTAAATAGGGGTTGGAGATGTGAAACCAAAAAACTTTATGCTCAAGAGTCAACGAATAGGGTTTTGAAAATGATAAAGGATAATCACAAGTTTTCAAGATATTGCTTATCAAAGAACGAACATATATAATTCACAACGGTTTCACAAAATAGTGTTAAGTATCTTGACATCAAGTCAAGATAATTCGAATGGCAATTACTAAAAAGTGTGCTAGGACCTTACTCTTCCTGTAATTGAGTAGTCAGGTCGTCAAGTTCCCGCAAACTTGACATAGGCTGTTTAGTACTCGGAAACTAAATTGTAAGGTCGATAAGTACCCGCAAACTTATCCTTAACGGTTGCTCAGCCCGCGTAAGCTGAGTGGTTTTGTCCAGAAGAACTTGGACTGAGGTGTTAGGATTCACATTTCCCCGTGGACGTAGGAGGGTTATCTCCGAACCACGTTAAATCCTGTGTGTCCGTGTTTGTTTTTATTCAGTTGCATCTGCATTTTTATCTGATCAATCTAACTGACATACAAACCTCTTTTGCACATTTTCAACCGAGTTGTTTTGGTTCTTGACCAACCGAACTGTTTTGCGTGAGTTGTTTTTAACGAGTATAATTTTCCACCACTTTTTGCACAGCCTCACTCTTCCAGCTGAGGTCCCTTACTCAGCTGTGAGATTCCAACTGAGTCCTCTTTCACTCAGTTGAAGTGATTTTTCAGGTTTAAGTATTTAAATCCTAACTGGTGTATTCCCCCCCCCCCATACACCAGTAACTCATTTCGGGACCATCAAGTGGTATCAGAGCAGTGGTTCAAAAGACTGCTGACTCTGTTTCACGAGGTGTGAATTCGAGAATTTTTCTTCAGTGGTCAACTGAACAGATCTTTTCACGCTAGTGCATACTTGCTCGCATTTTTTTTTGCTGTTTTTGTTTGTGCAGATGGACGTCAAGGACAAGATCGTAGTCATGTTCTCTGTAGTCAATTATACATCATGGAGAACCAGAATGAAGAAGATCCTTCTGTCAAAGCATCATAGAATGCAACAAGTTCTCACTTCTGGACCAATCGTCATACAAGACAGAATACTTCGCACTCCCACAAATCCCAATGATGGAGATGCAGTGGTGGAGTATGTGAAGAAACAGCCAGAAGACTACACTCCGGAGGAGGAAAAGGTGAGCCAGCTGGATATCTGGGCTCAGAGCACAATAATGTCCACGGTTGGACAAGATTATCTGCCCTGGATAGAGGAGTGTGAGACTGCAAAAGAGATGTGGGACATCCTGGCCTCGCTAAGTGAAGGAAGCGACGAGACGAAGGAAAACAAGTTCTCGCATGCATGTCAAGATTTCGACAATTTCAGTCTGCGACCTGATGAGACTATCGATCAGCTAGAGCTCTGGTTTATGGACATCATCAGAAGAATCCAGTCCATCCGGAAAGGAAAATACACTCTAAGAGAAATAAACCTCAAAGTGTTGCAAGCTCTACCGGCTGAGTGGGATACCTTCACAAATATCCACGAGAGCCGAGCTGACCTTGGTGAAATGGGAACTGAAAGATTGTTCTCAATCTTGAAAGGAAATGAGTATAAGGTCAACAGAAGGAGGTCGCAGCCCTCAAGTCAGACAAATAGAATTGAGGATGTCGGCTCAGCATCAAAGTCAGTTGCCCTCCGAGCTGACTACTCAAAGTCGAGATCGTCAAGGCCAACCAGATCAGCTGACACGACTGCAAAGGAGCCGAGCAGAGAGGAACTGCAATAGAACATTGCAGCGTTGTCAAAGAAGTTAGCCGATATGGATACTCGGTTCGGCAAATATAAACGTTTCTATAAATCAAACCGAACTCGAGACAGTTCGAAGCCAGTCACCAATGGTTGCTTCGAATGCGGCAAGGAAGGACACTTCAAAGCTGACTGCCCAGACCTCTCAAAGAAGGAAAGAGAAGCACTGAGGGCCAAGCAAACTGCAAAGAACAAGGCCATGGTAGCAAAAGAGGCAGCTGACGATATGGACATCTTCACAGACACTGAAGATGAGGACGAACTGACCTCTACCAACAAAGTCATCAGTCCGGATCAATGCCTCATGGCACTTGGAACCGACCAAGATGATATTGAGATACAATCTAATCCTGCTCGCTTAAATTCTTCCAATACTTCTAACCTGCAGGAATCTCTGAGCGATGAATTGGAACCCTCCTGGAATGATTTTCAAGAACTCAGTGAGGAACTGCATCAACAGTCGGTTGAGTTTAAGAGTCTTCAAGCTCAGTTCGCCAAGCTTGAAGATTCCTTAACCGAAAAAGAGGATCTGATCACAAGCCAAACTCAGGAGATTGAGAATCTCAAGAGTCAACTAATCGAGGCTAAGGCTCCAGCTGATGAGGAGTTGACAAAGCAAAACAAAGAACAGCAAGATCAGTTGAAAAATCAAGATGCTCAGATCAAACAGCTGATAAAGAAGTTAGATGGACAAACCGAGCAGATAGCTGTACTCATCAAGGAGTTGCAAACTGAGAAGGACAATCTAATCAAGCTGTATCAGTCATCCAAGATCATCAAAAACCTTTTAAGTTACAGCAGACAGATGGATGACGTGTCAGGACTCGGTTATGATGTTGTCAAGGATACTGGGATTCCACCAGCAACTTTCATCAAACCAGTAGAAATTACAGCTGTAGAGCCAGACACAGCTAAGTCTCCAGAAGCTAATTCAACTTCCACCTCTCAACAAGTTCAAACGACCAATGAAATTACAACTGAGAAGGGAAAAGGAGTAGCTGATGTAGGACAGAATATTCCATCGGTTAAGGTTTCAACCGAGGGGGAATGTTCCAAAAGTCAGAACAGGAATCAGAGGCGTCGAAAGCACAACCGCAACCGATCTCAGAACCAGAACCGACCTCTGCATCAACCTCAAAGTCAACGTCAGAAGGAATGGAACCGACCTCTGAACAAGCAAGGATTCAATCATCTGAATCAACAGCGGTTCCAACATCAGTTCGACCAAAGGTTCCAACATAGTCAACCAATGAGGAGCTGGTCAAACAACTGGAGATATTCATGCCATAATATTAATCATCAACAGGGCATGAACAGCTACATACAACCCTCAGGAAGTTGGAATCATAATCAGCCACAAAGATTCCAACAGGGCGTCCGACCTCACAGACAAACTCAACAGGATAAGAATCGCCATCAAAACAGGGGGAAAGCCTCACCTCCTAAAGCTCAACATAGGAGAAATCCAACTCCTCCCAAGAAACAGAACATCACAACTAACAACAAGCCTAAGGATAACCGAGGTGTTATTATAGTTGATGATGAAGGAAAAGTAATTTGGAATGATAAATCCATCCGAGTTTACAGGGAAAAGCGACGCACAGTTCCAGCGGGAACTGGTTCTAACCCTCCAGGACCCAACTGAAATTGGGGACCTAAGCGAGTTTCTCTTTGCAGGTACAGGAGAAATAGCTGAAGAAGAAGAAGGCGTCTACAACAATGTGGGTGATGGATAGTGGATGCTCGAAACACATGACAAATTTGAAGGATTTGCTTGGAAGTTTCGTGGAAAAAGAAGGTCCATCAGTTACTTTTGGTGATAACTCAAAAGGTTATACCAGAGGTTACGGTACACTTGAAACCAATCATGTTTCAATTTCTAATGTCTCTTATGTTGATGGATTGAACCATAACCTGCTCCCCATCAGCCAATTCTGTGATAATGGTTTCTCTGTCAAGTTTGATGCACAGGGTTGCAGAGTTAAAGATGTCGGATCAAAGCAGGTGATATTGTCGATCTCAAACAGGGAATGTATACTACGCTGACTAGAACAGCAGCCTCCCTGACACTTGCCTGTTATCAAAGAGCAGTTCGGATGTGAGCTGGCTGTGGCACAAAAGGCTCAACCATCTGAACTTCAAGACTATGAACCGACTTGCCAGACAAGAACATGCAAGAGGCATACCTAACCGAGTGTTTTCAACAACACACATCTGCAGTGCATGCCAGCTGGGAAAGCTCGCTAGAACCTCCTTCCGGTTGAAGTCAACTCCCTCAACCGACCGAGTGTTGCAGCTGATCCATATGGATCTCTTCGGGCCAGTTACACCAAAAAGCATTAATGGAAACGAATATACATTGGTTGTAACTGATGACTACTCAAGATATACGTGGACCATCTTCATGCACCACAAGAGTGAAACCCGAGATGAGCTGCCCAAGCTGATGGATCGGATATCGAACCAACAAGAGATGAAGATCATATCTATCCGATCAGATCGTGGAACGGAGTTTCTAAATGAAACCATTATTGAGTATTGCAAAAAGAATGGCATAACCTATCAGACATCAGCCGCGCGTACTCCACAGCAGAATGGCGTAGCTGAGCGAAGAAATAGAACTCTGAAGGATGCAGCCACATCCATGTTAGCAAGCTCAGCACTGCCAAAGAGATTTTGGGCTGAAGCGATCAACACAGCATGCTACACTCAGAATCGATCTCTTCTCACCAAGCGGTTGGGAAAGACGCCCTACGAGCTGTGGAGACGCAGAAAGCCAGATATTTCTTATTTTCTTGTTTTTGGATCTAAGTGTTATATTCACAACAATGGGAAGACTCAGTTGAAAACTTTTGATGCCAAAGCTTCGAAGGGCATATTTCTTGGATATGCAGCTCGGATCAAGGCATATAGAGTTTTCAACAACAGCTCTCGTGTTGTGGAAATAACACCTCATGTTAGTTTTGATGAATCTACCTTTGAGTGCAGGGAACAGGTAAAGGAACAACACGCGGATCCAACTGTTCTACCAGTTCTCACCAGATCGCAAGCATTTCGGGAAAAGAACCGAGCTGAACGTCTAATATGGGCAACTGAGGATGAGGATCCATACTCCTCTGAAGATGAATGCGAAGACCTCAGCTCGTCCCAAGGGGGAACTTCAGCTGATGCCCCTCCAACTGCATCAGCATCCGATGCCCAACTGATCTCAGTTCAAACTATTGTTAATGTTGAGGATCCAGACTCAACAACTGATCAATCACCAGCTCTGAAGACTCCAACTCAGATTTCTGAACAGCCATAGTTGGAAGAAGAAGGAAGACGCAACCGAAGATGGTATGAAGTTCATTCCACCAACGACATCATCGGAGATCCAACCGAGGGTGTGCGCACACGGAGCAGAGTTGCAAATCCAGAATCAACCGAGGAAGATTCCAACACTTATGCCCAATATGCTGAGGAATTGGCAGTTCTAGAGGAGTTCGAGCAAGCTGGAGATGTTGCCATGATTTCTTGCTTTGTAGCTGATGTTCCAGAACCGAAGAATGTTGGGGAAGCTCTCAACTGTGTCCACTGGACAACAGCTATGCAAGAAGAATTGAATGAGTTTCTACGCAACTGTGTATGGGAGTTGGTAGAAAGACCAAATGGTGTCAAGGTGATTGGATTGAAGTGGATTTTCAAAAACAAGAGAGACGCCATTGGATTCATTGTGAGGAATAAAGCAAGGTTGGTAGCTCAAGGATACTGCCAACAAGAAGGAATTGACTTTGAAGATTCCTTTGCACCAGTTGCAAGGCTGGAAGCCATCCGGATTTTTCTAGCTTATGCCGCACATCACAAGTTCAAAGTATGTCAGATGGATGTGAAGTGTGCATTCCACAATGGAGATATCAAAGAAGATGTATATGTTGAACAGCCTCCTGGTTTTGAGACTGGAGATGGAAGAGTGTACAAGCTGAAGAAAGCTATCTATCGTCTAAAGCAAGCGCCACGGGCATGGTATGACACTCTTTGTGGATTTCTTCTGAACTCGGGGTTCAAACGAGGTTCAGTTGATAAAACTCTGTTCACCATCAAAGTTGGAGAAGAAATACTTGTTGTGCAAATTTATGTCGATGACATCATATTCAGCTCCAAGTCGGAGGAGCTGTGCAAGAAATTCTCCGATCTTATGAAGGAGAAGTTCGAGATGTCAATGATGGGCGAGATGAATTATTTCCTTGGATTACAAGTGAAGCAGTCACCTGAAGGGATTTTCATCAACCAGTCCAAATATACAAAGAAGCTCATCACCAAGTTCGGATTGCAGACAAGTAAGACAACGAAGATCCCTATGAACACGAACTGGAAGATCGAACCAGGAGCTGAGGGAAAGCTCGTTGATGCCAGCCAGTATAGAGGGATCATCAGTTCGCTGCTCTATCTAACTGCCAGCCGACCAGACATTTCATACACAGTTGGAGTGTGTGCTCGTTTTCAAGTCCAACCAAGAGAAGCACACATGTTGGCAGCAAAGAATATCATTAAGTATCTGAAGGGAACTGTCAATGTTGGGTTGTGGTACCCAACTGATGACAATATCCAGCTGACTGGATACTCAGATGCCGACCTAGCAGGAGATTGGTTGGATAGGAAGTCTACGTCTGGACACTGTCAATTCATGGGAAGCAAGCTGGTTTCATGGTTCTCCCAGAAACAAGCGTGTGTTGCTACTTCGACAACCGAGTCAGAGTATATGGCTGCCGGAAGCTGTTGCATGCAAGTATTGTGGCTAAAACAACAGCTGAGAGATTATGAAGTCTCAACTGGACAGGTTCCCATTCATTGTGATAGCTCGAGTGCTATAGCTATCTCTCTAAACCCTGTTCACCACTCTCGGACTAAGCATATCGATATTCGTCATCATTTCATCCGAGATCATATTGAGAAGAAGGATGTGTCCATGGAGAAGATCCCAACTGAGATTCAGAGAGCTGACATATTCACCAAACCTCTTCCCGAAGCCCGGTTCAAGATGCTATGTGATCTTCTAGGACTCTTGGATCCAAGCTAAAAACTTATCCGAGCAGAAGAGTCATCCGAGATGAAGAGTCATCCGAGCTGAAGAATCGGATATCTATCTGAGGGGGAAGCTCAGATGGAGGGGGAAGCTCAGCTGAAGGGGGAATCTCAGATACTGATTGCCAATTGAAGACGTCAAACGTCAGCTGAACAGACGAACTCGAGTCAGCTGATGGTATGCTGCAACTATGGATCAGACGTCAGTTGAACAGACGAACTCGAGTCAGCTGATGGTATGCGGCAACTGAGGAACTCGACTAATGAACACAGCTGATTCAGACATCAGCTGGCAGGTATCATTTATGACTGAAGGTGTTATGTTCTTAAATGAGAATGTTTGAAATAAATTCAAACATTCCTGAGCTAGTCAGTTACATTAAAAATAGCCATCATGTCGCATTAAATGTAAAGTACGGCTGAGCATCTATAGCCTACTTTATAGTGCGACTGGGCTGACATGAAACTGTACATCTTCTCACGCGCTGGTTGGAACTCGGATCAAAACGTCAAGTTAAAGATAGTCAACAGTCGCGTAATCCCAGCCGTTGATGGATTCGCACCATTTAACCCCAGCCGTTGATCTCATCCGAGTCAAAGACCTATATAAGGCGAAAAATCAGGAAGATATCTCCTACTTTCCTCATTCGTGCTTATCAATTATAACTATTCATCGTCTTCCAGTTTTTCTGCCTAACTCGTTTCTGCAAATAGATTTTTTTCCTCTCCTATATATATATTACCTTTGCAGTGATTTAATGACACCCAAAAGCAAGAGAATGGCATCATCCGGACCTTCCCTCGTGCCTACCACGTATGAAGAGTCATTCGATATGTTAGTATCGAAGATTCACTTCGAGCAGATCCTCTCCGACGAGGATCTAGAGTCGCCGGTCCTAGCCCCTCTCGCCAACACTCTCCGTGAGAACGGACTTCTGGAATGGGCCAAGCTCTGCCCCTCCCACTTGCTCAGGCGCCAAGTCGGAGAATTCTACGTCAATCTCGTTCGCCCCCTTGACATTTCAGAGGGAGTTTCCACGGTGGTGTCATGCCGACAAAGAGATGTTCCAGCAAGGACGATACGTCATGTCTCCTTCTCCATCGACGTGTCCGATGTCCTTCAGTACATCATACCAATCAACCACACCGCCACCGAGTTCCTGGAGAATATTACCGACGAACAAGCTGATGAATTTCTTCAGGATGCTCTGATCGAGCCAGAGCGGTTGAGGAGCAACATGCAAAGGACTAAGCTGAAGCCGGAACACCGCCTGTTGTTCGACGCCGTGTCGAAGGTCGTGTTCGGATACAGTGGCGCGTTCGGCGACATCAGCCGACCCAAGCTGAAGCAGCTGGTGGCCTTGGAGCACCAACACCAAATCAACTGGTTCCAATATTTTCTGAACCAGTTGATGGTGGAAAAGTCGAAGATCTCTGAGACTACAACCGAGTCTGGAGAGAAGCTGCTGAGTGTGAAGGGCACGCTCAATTTCGCCTGCAAAATCTCCGCCCTCATCCTCCTCGCAACAAAGGACCGCAACATGGTCTGGGCTGACTGCGAGGAGACGCCACTGAAGAAGTTGTTGCTGTTCCCGACGGCCAAGAAAGCACAGGAGGTGCTGAGGAGTGTCTACACTCCTAAGGACAAAAGGGAGTCGGGAAAGCCAGCTGAGTCAGCAGCTGAGGGGGAACAAGCTGCTGCTCGCCCCACAAAATCCAAAGCCTCACGTCGCCGAGCTGATGCTGAGAAGGAGTCAACTGACGAACCTGCCCAGAAAAAGTTAAGGGTAAGGTTCAAGAAGGCAATCAAGAAGGCAGCTGAGGTGCCAGTTGATGAGCCAACTGATGTTCCAGCTGATATGTCAGCTGATGAGCCAGTTGAGGTTCCAGCTGAGGAGCCAGCTGAGGAACAAGCTCCAGACGAGGAGCGAGCGCAGGTCGAGTCCACACCTGCTGAGTAACACTCCGAATCCAGCCGCTCAACTGAGGCCGCATCGCTCGAGATTGTCCCTCGAGCCCCCGGAGCTGATGAGGCTGAGGGCATGGAGACGTCGGTTGCATCCTCCTCATCTGAGGACCTCAAAGATGTTACCACCTCCCCCACAGCTGGAGTGAATGCTGTACTGCCCCCAGAGCCTCTTGCTCTCTCTACCCAAATCGAGCCAGAAATTCCGAGCTCTCAGCTCGATGCCAACATCGTGACCGCTCCTTCGGCCGATGTTGAGGAAACCATTCCACCCTCTTCCCCAACTGAATCCCAAATTCCGAGCTCTCAGCTTGATGCCGATGTTGTGACCGAATCTTTGGCCAACATCGATGAACCTCTAGAACCCGAACCATACAATCTCACCCCCTCCCCGATCAACGAAGCGGAGGACCTGCAGGCTGTTGCTGACGAGCACGAAGGCAGGGTGGCCTACTGCTTTCAAAAGCTGTTGGGTCTGTTCCCTGCGGCTCGCGACATGCCCATCTTCGCCACACTGGCAGTTCCACCTGATCTTTAGCCAGTGGTATGTCAAGGAGGACACGATCAGGGTACTGAGCTGAGACAGGCTGAAATCTGATGAGTCCCGCATCCGAGCCTACTTCAACTATTCCAACTTGGAGGTGGCATACAACAACCAGATCGCGCTGCTCACTAGACGGATGGACCAGAGTCTAGCTGAAGGGAAGGACACAAGGGAGGCAGTTGGAAAGGAGTGTGTCGACTTCCTTGACAGCATGTTGGTGAAATCAGTTGACTTCCTTGAAGATGTCGATGCAGCAGCTGCCGCCGCAAAGGAAGAAGAGGAAAACCTGAAGCTGTACCTGGCAAACCGTCAAGCCATGGTCACAGCTGAGCCTCTAGCTCAGTCTGCTCATGCCTTTCCAGCTGCTCAGCTCGCTCCTTCAACAGAACAAATCTGCGAGCTAGTGGCTGAGAGGGTCAACCAGTTGAGGACCGAGCTGCTCGC
The DNA here is from genome assembly GCA_029490685.1 of Schizonepeta tenuifolia. Classification (NCBI taxonomy): domain Eukaryota; kingdom Viridiplantae; phylum Streptophyta; class Magnoliopsida; order Lamiales; family Lamiaceae; genus Schizonepeta; species Schizonepeta tenuifolia. Next base: position 15,551,014 of record CM055960.1, on the reverse strand, counting down.
CAACCTCCAGCACCAACAAGATGACCAGCTGAGGGAGTTGGCAGCTCAAGAAGTGAAGTACCAACAACTGGTGGAGGAGAATGCCGAGCTGAAGATGAAGCTGAATGATCTCTCCTCCTCCACCAGTCAGGACGTGTCGGAGCTGAAATCCACTCTGTTGGGCTTGAAGTCGGAAGTGAATGTCTTCAAGTCCTTGGCTGACTCAAATCTGGCCAAGTCCCAACAGACGCAGGATGCTGAATGGGAGTCCCGGTTCGAGTCGCGTTGGGCTGAGTTCGTTGCCTTTCAGACAGAGGTCAACGACAACCTCTCTATCTTGAAGAAGGCAGAACAAGAGCGCCAGGACTCCGAACTGGCAAAGAAGATCGAGCTGGAGTGTGCGGTCGATGAACTCTTCAACCGTGTTCAATCCACCGAGGCCAAACTCAACTCTCTGGACGGTTCAGTAGCAAGCCTTGTTGTTGATGCCAAAAAGGGGGAAGAGAAGGAGACGGAGGGTGAAGCACAGAAAGAAGAAGAGACCCAAGAAGAAGGAGTGCCAGCTGCTCAACCATCCAAATCTCAGCTGAGGAGGAGGAAGTCTGCTGCTGCCAAGTCAACCGAAGTCGGTGGAGCCGAAATGTCAAAGGACTTGGAGCAGGCAAAGAAGATTGGAGTTTCCTACAGCTCCATAGCCGAGATCGCAGCCGAGCTGGATTCTGAACTCGACGGGATAACAACCGAAGAGTGCATTGTAGCGGCTAAGGCTATGGATGTAGAGGAGAAGGACTACATGAACCCGAGCTGGATCAGAAAGTTTGCCGCCAGCCAGGCAAGGAGGGTGAACTAGTTCGAGGATGAGCTGAAGAAGGTTTCTCAGAACCTGGACCGCAACGTTGCCTCCCGCAGCCGACGCCGCATCAATAAAATCCAATCAAAGGCGGAAGCTCGGTTGAAGAAACAAAGGTTGCCTCTAAAGTCCAAGGTTGAGAGTTGGTTCAGGCATACCGACAAGTGGATGCCGACCGAGTGGAATGAGGAGTGGGAGCTGTTCAAGCAGGAGTTCGTGAACGACTTCTATTACAGGAAGGTTTACGCAACTGACGACCCAAGGAGAGCGTTCAAGGAGGCGCTGACTGAGTTGCACTCAGGTGACCCGGGCATGTTCAGTCAATTCAGGAGGGCCATGATTGACGCCAACCTAGACTTGAACACTGTTCCAGTTCCCAAGAGGGTTACTTATCTGCCACCTCTTCTCCCGGATTCCAGCAACCCGAACCGCACGAAGATTGCATCTGAGGCGAGGCAGGTCTGCAAGGAGCATGGAGTGGACATCTCCAAGGAGTCACCTGCTAAGAGGGAAATTTTTGTAAGGATTTTTGGCAAGTATGGGCTACAATACTAGCTCAGTTAGTTTTCTAGCAACTGTTGTAATTTTCGATTTTTGAGCCTATCTTTTATAACAATCAGTTGTAATGAAAACTAAGATTCACCTTGATGAACAATCCCTTATTGTCCAAGCTCTGAATCAAAAGTCTTTTAAATACCATGTTATAACTGTGCTAACTCTTTGATGTTTTATCTTATAGACTGTCTAGAATTTCAGCTGAGATATTAGATAAGTTAGTGAGGTTTAGATCAGTAGTGGTTTCAAGTTGTAAGTGGTTTTGGCATCATCAAAAAGGGGGAAATTGTTGGGAAATTTATTAGTATAAGTTTTGATGAATTCCAAAACCGACTGACCCCAACCGAGTAGATGTTGCCAGAACCTAATGTTAGAATTTAGGCTCGCTGTTTGAGCAAAGTTAAGATTTTATCTTTACAGGTCTCCAGCTGAAGAAGGCAACAAGGCGTCACTCAAACATAACATCAGTTGTGAAGAAGGACAACTGAGAGTTCATATGATCAGATGGAAACAAGGGGAAGTCTTCAGAACATCAGTTGTGAAGGAAACCAACTGAGCGTTCATCAGATGAGAAACAGTTGAAAGGAAGAGAACATCAGATGAAAAGGAAAGTCATCTGAGGGTTCAAACCCAACTGAGTAAATACAAGGAAGACAACTGAGTGTTCAGTTTCAGAACCTCAGTTGTAGAACTCGAACAAGAAGATCAACTGCTTGAAGTTCAAAGTCAGCTGAGAGTTCAACAGTTCAGAACATCAGCTGAAGACCACTCAGATGAAGATCAAGACTTTCAACCGATGAACCGAAGTTGACTGTCAGAAAGGTTAAGATTTGAATTTCAAAAGGAAGTCACATGAGGGTTGACCGTTCAGTCATTACCCCATCTGGCCCAACACAAGGCTGTCTCAGATGGAAAGCAGAAGAGCACAGATGCCATATCGGGAAAGTCTGCAGAGATGAGAGACAAGCCATCGCTATCAACCGATCAGAGATCAACTGCTCCTCCAACGGCTAGTTGATTCTCTCCGCCTATAAATAGAGGCATTCTCTCATTCGAGAGATATAAGACACACGAGACAGACTGAAGCAAGAGAGAAAAGTTCAATCACAAGTGAAAGAAAAATCTGCTAAACTCCTACTCTAAGAACATCAGCAGCTGAGAGTTCAAGAGTGATAGAACATTAGTAGCTGAGGGTTCAAAGAGTGAAAATCTGTCTTAGATCTTAGTTTGAGTGTTTATTCGTTCAAGCCTTAGATCCAGCTCTCATTCGTGATAGAGCTGTAGTTGGAAATCCCACCCTATCTCACACCCTAAAAAGTGTGCTAGGACCTTACTCTTCCTGTAATTGAGTAGTCAGGTCGTCAAGTTCCCGCAAACTTGACATAGGCTTTTTAGTGCCCGGAAACTAAACTGTAAGGTCGATAAGTACCCGCAAACTTATCCTTAACGGTTGCTCAGCCCGCGTAAGCTGAGTGGTTCTGTCCAGAAGAACTTGGACTCAGGTGTGAGGATTCACATCTCCCGGTGGACGTAGGAGGGTTATCTCTGAACCACGTTAAATCCTGTGTGTCCGTGTTTGTTTTTATTCAGTTGCATCTGCAATTTTATCTGATCAATCTAAGTGACATACAAACCTCTTTTGCACATTTTCAACCGAGCTGTTTTGGTTCTTGACCAACCGAACTGTTTTGCGTGAGTTGTTTTTAATGAGTATAATTTTCCACCACTTTCCGCACAGCCTCACTCTTCTAGCTGAGGTCGCTTACTCAGCTGTGAGATTCCAACTGAGTCCTCTTTCACTCAGTTGAAGTGATTTTTCAGGTTTAAGTTTTTAAATCCTAACTGGTGTATTCCCCTCCCATACACCAGTAACTCGTTTCGGGACCATCAATTACGATCAATCTACTCGATAGTTATGCATCAAGTTCATAATTTACATTACTGCTGGAAAGTAAAAGAATTTGATTCTTAATGCAAAACAAAGATTGTTTGCGACTTTCCATAACCTTTTTTTTCGACTGCACCCTAAATGTGTGAACTACCGTAGCTTGGGTCGTTTCTTCCATCATGTTCCTCTTCGGGGCCCCTTCCGGAATTCTTACTACCTTGAATTTCTATTGCGATTAATGCATCTAGAAAGTCCTCGTGATTACACTCGGAATCATTCCACGTCTTTGTCATATCTCCGACCGGCTCATCTTGAAAACATTCTTCGTCATCTTCCAACTTTGACTCATCCCACAGGGATTCTCTACATTATTCTCGTGACAGGTATAAGCTCCAATAAAGTCATCAATCTCTCGTTCAAACTCCTGGTTAGCCTTTGCTGCCAATGACTCGAGATCTACGTGCAGAGAAACATAGCGGTCATTTGGAATCGGCTGAAAGTAACCACGGCCTACTGTAGCGGCTACTATCCAGAACACGGAGGATTCGTCATTTCTAACTCATGTACAGGTCTAGACGACTCAGCTACTGGCGGCATTGAAGAAAATATGTGGCCTTGATGACTAAACTGTTCAGATTGGTCATATGAATAAGGCAAAGCATCGAAAGAAACATATGCTTCGTCTGATTGATTTACAACTAAACTAGACGATGCAGTGTAATCTGGAGCATACGATGCAATAGGGAGTACATTTTCTGGATATTCATTGAACAAGGCATCACTTGACACAGGACAAGGTTGAGGAGGAACAAGGAATGGAACAGGATCATCTTGAGGTTAAGGTGCAGAACCAATTCCATCAGGCTCAAAACGAGGCAGAGGGTAAAACGGTCCTGGAGGGGGAACAACTCTCTGATTAAACTGATTTATAATAGTGGCAATGAACTCGTTTAAATCGCAACTAAGATATTCGTTAAAGTTGTGTCGTCTGGTATGCTTTGACACCAAAAATGCTGCCCATTCACTGCATTCCTCAGGAAGAGCATTGATTAAGAGTATCATGCCATCAAAAGTTCTTATTAAGATGCTTGACAACTTCCCAAATTCTATGAAATCAAGCTAAGAACTCGACGATCGTTTCATCGCAAGATTTACTAAGGTTCAAGTATTCGCACATCATCGCTTGATTTCTTTCATCATTCATCCTATACGATTTAAGAAACCGTATTAAGCACATTACATCAAACATACGTATCACGTTTGAAATTCCGACCACCACATACTCTTTTTTGCGTTTCAAAGGGGTTTTATCGCCCGGACTACTTAACAATTTCATTACTTTAAATCGTTTGCATAATCAATTCATCCATTTTTCGAAATTCTCATTGAAGCACAACTATTAGGGATAGCGTCCTAAAGCATTCTAGTTATTCGAATTATTCGTTTTAGCAGGAAGCTTCAAATTGAGCACAAATAGCATACTGCATAACTTTAAATCAGTTGCATGCTCAAAACTCTTTAGAAAATATGCGTACCTGCTAGCCGGATGAGATGGGGATGATTGGTGTATTACTAACTCAGACAAGTCTAGGAAACAAATCTAGACTCGATTATCAATGAGCGTTTAAACTTTAGAGCAGTCAAACCTCAAAGCAAACAATATTCAGGGTAGATACACCTCAGAGCAGACATACCTGCTCTGATACCACTTTGTCACACCCCGAAATCCGGTGTGTAGGAACGACCAGACTCTATTAGAGTGTGAAGGTGAAACCATCCAATAAACATAACATTTTTGACACATATCAACTCGATATGTAACCAAACACTAGCTCAATTGGTTTAGAGATGTGAAACCAACAAATAACTAAATAGGGTTTGGAGATGTGAAACCAAAAAACTTTATGCTCAAGAGTCAACGAATAGGGTTTTGAAAATGATAAAGGATAATCACAAGTTTTCAAGATATTGCTTATCAAAGAACGAACATATATAATTCACAACGGTTTCACAAAATAGTGTTAAGTATCTTGACATCAAGTCAAGATAATTCGAATGGCAATTACGAATTTAAAAAGTTATTTCAAGTACTAGGCTCACTGAAGCATTACCATAACATAGTATCTCAAAAACATAGTTCAATATAAAATAATTGCAGCGGAGACATCAATACTCTTGACAACTACATGTATGAAGACATGTAATCGCCAACTCAACTCACAACAGATAACATACCACCATGAATCACCCTCGCCATCCTCATCCATAGTTAACTGACGGAGCGCTGTCGTCACACACTTCGTACAAATAATATTTATAAACACCTCTTGCCCAACAAGGTAGTAGTCAGCGGCAAGTGGGATCGTACCCAAAGGACCTGGTGTAATCTCCTCTTCTGATATTGCTCAACAAAAGGGTTTTGGTCACGAAGTATCTAAATAACCTGTACTCAACAAGTAACAATATCAAATAACAAAAGAGTTTGGATTGGGTTTCGAATCCATGATCCTAATTACTCTTTCCTCGTTCATTGGTGCAAAGATATTCAATTAACTGATTTTATCTCTTGGTTTAAGGCAAAGATTAGTTAACACCCTAAGGTCACGAAGTCACGATGCTAACACACTTAACCTATGTCTAATCAATTTTATAGATCTTGACCAGAAGGCAAGATCTCCTCTCTAATATCGACTGCTCTCCAACACCCTTTACCTTCTTGGGCACGAAGACACTCTCTTGTTGATCCCAATTTCTTTTAATGACTTAATCTCAATATCTAGATGGTGATCAATCAACTTCAACATCAATTAAGTCTAGAATTAATCCTAAGTGTTTCGGGAACAAAATCAATTAACGAACTAACACAATTAGACCTCACTAGTTTGATAGAGTAATTTAGAATCACTTCATCTACATCCAACCCAAACGATAAACTTAGCTAGACATAATAGTAAATAAGAACACAAAGCAAATAAAGAAAAACATACTTAGCATAAATCTGGAAATGGGTTGCTGCCCAAAAGTGTAGTCAGCAACTAGGGTCTTGGCTTCACGCCAACAACTAAACTCAAAGCAGTAAAATACGACATAAAAGTAAATTGCCCGTAGGACTTGTTTCTTCCTCTCTTTCTCTCAACCTAGAATGTTGAACTAATAAGAAAATCCACGTTTTATACACAATGGAGTCGGCCATATATATAGGCGATGGAAATTAAGGTTTAGGAAAGTTTCCTTGTTGATGAAGGTCTCTTCCATGCATATCTCATCCGACCTCTCTCTTCATGCATGCACGATACTTCTTTCCTTGCGTGGTGGATATCTTCTTTGATTAGGCTCGGCTAGGATAAGGAAAGAAAGATCCAATCCTTATCCTCTTTCTTGAAGGAACAGAAAAACCTGCTACTACTGGTCCGACTCGTATCCTGCCCTTCATCGTCTGCATCCTGAATTGCCTCCGGTCTTGACCAAGATCCTGGCTCCTCCGAGTACTCTATCTGTTGGCTTAAGGATATGGGGAGGTGCTTCCTGACTTGTAGATTGGATATTCTGATGTTGCCCAGCTACAAGTTTCCAGCCCTATGCCCATTCGCATCGTATCGTCATCTCAACAACAGATTTTCCATCGGATTTGCCCAGCATCCACCAGTTCTTCTCTGCACATTATCTCTCGACTTGCGTGTCCTTCCAGATATATATTGACTCGATAAAGACTAAAAACACAAGAAAAATACAAGAAAAGATGGACACAAATATAGGTTCATCACACCCACACACTTGAATTACACTTGCCCTCAAGTGTATGGTTGCAACTTGCCCAAGACTCCAACACAGAAAAGACAAAACAGAAATCACAGACTCAAAAGATCAGCTCATCAGCATGTTAGTCAAAACAGGATATGTAGACAGATATTGCCATCAAACAGGTCAAGATAGAGTTATTGGGCAACATGGATATTCTTACCAGCACTCATCTCTCAAGTGTATAGGCTCGTGATCAATATCAACAAAGTTTCTCCATAGGCTTGCCTGCCCTCTACATCTCTACTTCTTTGAACAAAATCAAAGTACTTATCCTTAGGTTTTTAGCAGGTTATAATGTAGCTTAAGGCAAAAAGGTAGGGAGATTTAGGAACTGGCTAAGTCAAGAACTAGGTTCTCGAGCAACAGACTGCCCTTGATTCCTTCTCATCTAGCACACTTATTCTTTTCTGAGCCTAATTTTTCCCTTATTCTTTATTTATTTATTTTTTCCTTTTTTTTCTTTTCTCTATTTTTTTTTCTTTTTTTTCTTCTTTTTTTTCAACACAACACCTCTAACTTAGGTGATAATTCCCAGTAAGTGCTACCCAACATTTCCTTTCATCCCTTGTTCTTCTAGACCTAAGTTCTTGACCGGGATAGCTTAAAATTTAGGCTCTTTAAGTGATTAGAAAGAATGATTATCAAGCTCAAGGGAGCTAGTCAAAGGATAAATGTCAAGGTAGGAAATTTTTAGGCCATGGGCTTCTTTGAACAAAAATCTCCTAATTCATCTAAGTAATCCGACTAAGTTACATGAAGCTTTAATTAAGAGATGCAGACAAGTTCTAGATCAACACGTGCTAAATGATCATTATCACACAAGAAAGAATAATGCTGCATATGTATATAGCATTTTAAAAGCTCAAATCCTCACAGTTACTGCCAAATATCTCATTCCGTCCTACGTATTTACATACGACATCATCTATAAACCTATTCCAACTTTCATGCTAACATGTTAATCAATAACACAAACTCACTTTAAAAACACAAACTGACACCCCAACACCTACACACTTTGCCTTAGGCAAAGTGAGTAAAATGTTGGGCAACAAACAAACATAAAACAAACTGAATCAACAAATACCACCGAGAAGGCAATAAGGTCTTCACCACACAATTTGCTGGGCAAATTGTGGGTGAAGACAGTAAAATCGCCCTCTCGAACAACAAGACACTAAATAACACAAAACAGGACTCAACAATAAAATACAAAAATGAAAAATAAAAACCTAAACTAACAAAAAGGGGAGGAACACAAATCAAAGAGAAGATTCAAGTGGATACCTGAATCCTTGGTGTGCAAAGAATGCCAGCTGGGCATCCCTGATCTCGGTCAACAACCTCTCCACATTGGCCAGTCTAATCTCGATCTCGATGTTGGGCAGCACCGCTGCGCTGGTGCTTGCCTCCTCTTTCTTATCTGTCAACAAACACGTATCTATCATTCCTTATCTCAATGTCGTTCATCTTCTTCAAGGCAGCTTCTCCCAGCTTGCTGACCACCATCACCGGCTTCCCTTTCAGCTCACCGTAGGCCCCGACTCCATGCGCAAAGGCTGTCGCAACATGGCTACAAGTGCATCCCAGAGATTGCTTCGCTAGAACCATCTTGAGCTGCTCACCAAGGAACGCCGCAAAGTTGACCCTGGTCTTGGTGTGCATGCACCACAGTAAGTACCGCTCCTTGTTGCTCAAGCTGTTGCCACTATCGCTCTTGCCATACAAGTTGTAGGCAAGGATGCGATGGCAAAGCCTAAGGGCGTGAGTCTTCAACTCGGTTCCCTTGTTGTTGGCCCCATAGTACGGCGTTCCATTCTCGATCTCCTTCCACTGCTCCTCGTAAGCCACATCTCCTGGGGGTGGCACCTTAGTCTTGGCCTCCATGAACTCCTTCTTGGCCAAGTCTCTCAAACTCACCATTCCCAGAATCTGATTAAGGGCATTAACTTGAAAGTCATACTTCTCGCCCAACAGCGAGAAGGAGATCATGCTCACCCCATTCTCTGGATCACTTGTTATTGCCACTGTGATGTACACCTCCTTAACCTGCTCCTCATAGACCTCCACAGGCCACTCCAAAAACTCGCACCAGCCTATCCCTTCAAATATCTTCCTAACTTCCTAGGCAACACCCAGGTTCTCGTAGAGTTTGAAGTCGAGAACCCTGGGCGCAGTCACCTTCCACTGTCTGGGCTTCCTACATATCATCACTGTAGGACCCCTCCTCTTCTTCCTGCTCTTTCCACTTGTTGGGGTAGACTGCTCACCGTCCCCTTCCTCTTCAACATCGTCCCATTCATCCTCTCGTTCGCTGATAACCGTTCCCTTCAAAATCGACGGCTGAAAAGACCTGGCGTCCGAAGCAGCAGACTTGTGCTTCTTCACTGCGTCCTCTCGCCACCGTGAGGGCATTTCTTAGCCGCCTTGGCTTCCTTCTTCTTCACCGTGCTTTCCTTCGCCTCCACCAACGCCTCCGCTGCCAGCGTCGCCGCCACTACGTCAATGGCTTCGTTCACATCATCGTTTTCGCCTTCTCCCTCATCACCTTTCTCTTCTTCTTCATCCTCGCCGTCGTGTTCCTCCTCCTCTGCTTCTTCCCCTAACTCTTCTTACTCGAAAACCTGCTTCGATTGTGTCTTCTCCTCCTGCTGCTTCTCCGCCTCTTCCATCAGGCTAGGGTTTTCGTCGCTCATCAGAAGCGTGGCATCGATCGGCGGACTCTTGGGTACGGTGGTTCCAATTGTAATTTCTAGGTGTTGGTCGGCAGAAGGGTTGGCGGGTTCCATAAGTAGTTTCCGCTTGGTGGTGATTTTGGGCTTTGTGGTGGTGGTAGTGGGGTGTTCAGTGGTAAGGTCGATGTTGGTTCCGGCAGGGATCTTGTTGAGTTTGTTTTTGGGACGAGTAGACACCATTTTAGGGGATTTGGGAGTTTTGATGGAGAGAGAGAAGAGAGAAGATGAGAGGTTGCAGACTTGAATTTGAAATCGGGTTGTGGGGGTATAGACGTGGTAGGGTGGTTTTAAAAAGCGCGTAGTTTTAGGGGTACAGTAACTGCCTCAATCATTGTTGACCAACATCTTAGCTCTTGCCCAAAAAACCTCGCTCCATTCCCACAGTTCCTTCCCTTAGAGTGGATCCTGATCTACAACCTGCATCTTGCTCAACAACTCCTGCACACTTAAAAACATAAATACACTCCGGAAACAAACTTCCCCTTATGGTTAGACTCGATCATCAAATATTTTAAAATAAAAATACTTAAAACATAAACTAGCTAAACTACACTACTTTTTTTTGGATTTTTCATAATTTTATGATTTTTTAGATTTTCATATTTTTACGAAAATAAAGAATAAAAGAAAAGAAATAACGAAAGAAATTAAAAACTAACCAGGTTGCCTCCTGGACAGCGCCCCGTTTAAGGTCTTGGGCACGACACCCCCCTCTTTAGAAATCAGAGGTCCTCCTCGACAGGAAACCCAGATGGTTCCCCCTCAACAAACTGTTCTTGCCCAAGATAGGCCTTTAAGCGCTGACCATTAACTTTAAAAATATTTCCGTTCTTGGGATCCTTGATCTCAACAACTCCATTTGGGAATTGAGCTTGTACTTCATAAGGTCCTGCCCACTTGGTCGTGAGCTTCCCTGAAGATAGCCTGAACCGAGTTTGATAGAGCAGCACTTGTTGCCCAAAATGGAACTCCTTTTCTTTAATCAAGAGGTTGTAGGTCTTCTTCATCCTTTCCTTGTATAGACCAGCATTGTCGTAGGCTTGAAGTTGGATCTCATCGAGTTCCTGGATATCGAGTTTCCTTGATTCACCTGCTTCATTCCAGTCGAGGTTAAGTTGGGCAATAGCCCAATGTGCTCGATGTTCCAGCTCCACAGGCAAGTGACATCTCTTGCCATAGACCATGCGATAAGGAGACATGCCAAAAGGTGTTTTGAAAGCAGTCCTATACGCCCACAAGGCATCATCTAAGCGTATACTCCAATCCTTCCTTGTTGTGCCCACAGTCTTCCTCAAGATCGTTTTGATTATTCTATTGGACAACTCCGCTTGTCCATTGGCTTGTGGGTGGTATGCTGTTGATACGCGATGAGTAACTCCATACTTCTTGAACAAGGCGGTCACCATCGCATTGCAAAAATGAGAACCTTGATCACTAATGATAGCTCGAGGTACACCAAACCTATTGAAAATTCAAGTTCTCAAAAAATGAGAAACCACCTTTGAATCATCCTCGTATGAAGCACGTGTCTCTACCCACTTCGAGACATAATCCACTGCCAATATGATGTACTAGTTGCCTTTGGAACTCGGCAATGGTCCCATAAATCCATCCCCCATATATCGAACACTTCCACGGGCAAGATCGGGATCATGGGCATCTCGTTCCTTCTTGTGATGTCGCCTTTACTTTGGCACTTCTCGCACATTTTGACCCACTTGTAACAGTCTTTAATCAATGTTGGCCAATAAAAACCACACTCCAAAATCTTCCTTGCAGTTCTTTGGTGCCCAAAGTGTCCTCCACACTCCTTGTTGTGGCAATGCTCAAGAATGCTTCTTTGCTCTTTATCTTCGACACACCTCCTTATTATCTTATCCGCACATTCGCTCCATAAATATGGTTCGTCCTAAATGTAGAAACGACTCTCATGTTTAAGCTTGTTCTTCTGATAACGCCCAAGATCTGAGGAAATTTCTCCAGTCACCAAGTAATTCACGATATCAGTATACCATGGTTCATCTTGGGCAAGACTCAGATTCTCGTCGGGAAAGGTCTCCTTGATCGGCACCCCATCGTCTGGCTGGAGGATTCGACTTAGGTGGTCGGCAACTTGATTCTGGGCACCACTCTTGTCTTTGATCTCTATGTCAAATTCTTGCAACAAAAGAATGCATCTAATCAATCTTGGTTTGGACTCCTTCTTGCTCAATAAGTATTTCAGCGTCGCGTGGTCCGTATACACTATGGTCTTGCCTCCAAGCAAATAGGATCTAAACTTCTCAAAGGCAAAGATAATGGCCAACAACTCCTTCTCCGTGGTGGCATAGTTACATTGAGCTGGGTTCAACGTCTTGGATGCGTAATAGATGACATAACTCTCCTTTCAGCGCTTTTGCCCAAGAACTGCTCCTACGGCATAACCACTAGCATCACACATTAACTCAAAAGGCATCCCCCAATTCGGAGGTTGGATTATGGGGGCTGTGATCAAGTTCTCCTTCAAGGCATGGAACGCCTTCTTACAATCTTCATCGAATTCCCATGGTTCTTCATTTTGAAGTAATCTCGTCATTGGTTGGGCGATCTTAGCAAATACTTTGACAAATCTTCTATAGAATCCAGCGTGCCCAAGGAATCCTCTTAACTCCTTTACCGATCTTGGGTAGGGCAACTTGGCGATAATGTCGATCTTGGCCTTATCCACCTCAATACCTTTTCCTGAAATAACATATCCCAAAACGATTCCTTCTCTTACCATGAAATGGTATTTCTCATAGTTCAATACAAGGCTCTTCTCAACACATCTCTTCAAGACTCGATCTAGATTGTTGAGGTATGATTCGAAGGTCTTGCCGTAGACGGTAAAGTCGTCCATGAAGACTTCGATACACTCTTCAAGAAGGTCTGAAAAAATGTGCATCATACACCTTTGGAATGTCCCTAGGGCATTGCATAATCCGAACATCATCCTCCTATATGCAAAAGTGCCAAACGGGCACGTGAATGTGGTCTTGCCTTGATCCTCCTCAGCAACCCAGATCTGCATGTAACCAGAATAACCGTCAAGAAAGCAGTACTAGTCATTACCGGCTAACCTCTCAAGCATCTCGTTGCTAAAGGGCAAAGGAAAATGATCCTTCTTCGTCTTTTGGTTGAGCTTTCGGTAGTCTATACACACTCGCCATCCGGTTTGTAGTCTCGTGGCCACCATCTCGTTCTTGTCGTTCTCAACAACTTGAATTCCTAACTTCTTGGTCACCACGTGCACAGGGCTCACCCACCGACTGTCAGACACAGGGTAGATGATCCCTAAGTCGAGAAGCTTGAGTATCTCCTTCATTACCACTTCTTTCATGGCTGGATTCAATCTCGTTTGTGGATCTCGTACGGGAGCAGCATCTTCCTCAAGCAAAATGTGATGAACACAGTTTAAAGGGTTAATGCCCTTGATGTCAGCCAACGTCCACCCTAATGTCTCCTTGTACTTGCTCAGCACCTCGCCAACTCTGACCTCCTCCATGCTTGATAACTCTGATGATATGATCACGGGCAAGGTCTTGTTCTTGCCAAGATATATGTACTTCAGGTGCTTGGGCAAAGGTTTCAACTCCAATGTAGGGGCTTTTTGTAAGGATGGCATCAACCTGTCCTCCGGTTTCAACTCAGGGATGTTGAGTGGCTCGAACCCCTGAGGCTGCATGTTGCCCGGAATCCTTGCATAACTGCATTCTTCCACATCTGCTGGATCTTCGTTCTGGGCAAGATCCTCTTCAATTTGTAAGCTGGCATCCTCTTCAAAAACTATTTGTTGCCAAAATTCCTCTACTACCTCTTCAGTCTCATCATGGGGTAACTTTTCAAGTTCTTCATCAAACTCATCAAGGGGTTCTTGGTTCCCTAAATTCTAGTCCTCATCTTCATCCGTGGAGTAGTCCACGTCGGTGGAATCAAAACTATGTCCTAGACTGATTTTTCCCAAAAGTCTTCTTCACTCTCGTACTCATCTCCTTCGTAGAATTGCATCAGAGCACCTTCTTCCTCATTATTCTCATACTGATTAGGATCCTGGTCAAGATCCTGAACTAGGTTGAATTCCGCCTGGATTGCATCTTCATTGTCTTCTACAAAACAACTTAAGCTATTCAATGTCTCCACTTGCTTTCCACATGCACTGAGGGTATTGAGGTGTTCCAGGGCATCATCCTGATTTTGCCTATGATCATCGAACTCTACTACTTCTCCTGCTACTTGAACTGTCAACTTCCCCGTATCGCAATCAATCTTGGTACATGTTGTCCTCAAGAATGGCCTCCCGAGCAAGATCATTGGGTTCTTGATTGCTTTCTTTTCCATGTCAAGAACATAGAAGTCGTCTGGGAACAGAAGATCTCCCACTTTGACCAATACATCCTCCAACACTCCATCCGGGTAGACTGTGGATAAATCTTCTAATTGGATGGCAACACGTGTAGGAGAAAGAGGTCCAAATCTCATCTCGTCGAACATAGCTCTTGGCATCACATTTATCGAAGCTCCAAGATCAAGCATCGCCTTGGGTATTGACGTAATACCAATCGTGCATGGGATAGCGAACATGCCTGGATCCCTCTTCTTGGTCGGGATCTGGGAATTCATTAGGGCTGACATATTCTCCACATGGAAATGGGCATTATCTGGGTACTTGGTCTTCTTCAAGCACATCTCTCGCAAAAATTTTGCACACTTTGGCATAGATTATAATGCCATCAACAACGGTAGGTTGATCTCCACCTTCTTGAACACCTCCATCATGTCCTTCAACTCTCTTTGATCATGATCGCGGGCAAAATGTCTTGGATATGGGATCTTGGCCTTAGTAGTGCGAGGAACAGTCCTCTTGGCCAAAGCTTCTGCTTCTTTCTCAGCCTTCAAAGATTCCAGCATCACGTCATCTTTGTCAAATCCCAGCTTAGATCTCTCCATCTTCACGTAATCAAACAAGGCCTCATCCTCCTCATTATCAAAGACTGGATTCTTGTTGGCCTTTATCCCTTCTTCACACTTTGCCTTCAACTCCTCGTAGATGTCATTGATATCTCTTGAACTCATTTTAGTTTTCTCTACTCGAGTTGGTTCCTTAGGTTGGGTCTTGGGCAACATCTCTGGCAAATTCTTCCCACTGCGCAACGTTACAGCATTGACTTGCTCCTTATTGACCTCTACCTGGGCAGGAAGTCTTCCTGGCTTGTCTTCTACCAACCTTGACAAGGTTTGGTTGATATGAGTCAATTGAGCTTGAAGGTTGTTGGATTGTCCTCGACTTTCTAGTTGGAAGTTCTCGAAGTCTCTCCTTAGCCTTTGGTTCTCGTTGGTAAACCTATCAATGGTCTCCTTCATGAACTCTGTCTTTGCTGGTTCTCGATGTGGAGGTACATAATTATTTTGCTGTTGAGACTCTTGTTGAGGTGGAGGCACATATTGCTGCTGAACAGGCTGCTGCGGTTGTTGGTGGGCAGGGGGCATTTGATAATGGTTGTTGTCATACCTAAGGTTCTCGTGCTGATTCTGCCTATAGCCATAGTTGTTGCCATAGTTGTTGTTATTGCCATACTGGAACCTCTGTTGCCCACCGCCTTGCTGGTTCTGACCTATTGCCTTTACCTCTTCTCCTTCTTCCACGAACCAACTGGGGCATTCTGAGGTGACATGTGATGTTTCTTGGCATACTTCACATCTCTTCACAGTTCTTTGAACTTCCTTGCCATCTACCTTCTTCTTCAAATCCTCCATTTGGCCAGACATCTTGGTAATGAAGTCTTTCATAGTGCTGACCAAGTTGTCTTGGTTCCCTTTGTTGCCTTCATACCCCCCTCTTAGGATATCATCTTCATCTCGTGATTGTTTAGCCATGGCGGCTATTTTCTTGAACACTTCAGATGGTAGTTGATCGACTATTGCTCCTCCACACGCTGCAATTATGTACTTCCTCTCTGATGCCCTTAATCCCTTCAAGAAATATTCGATCAAATCAATATCCTCAATCCGATGTTGAGGACATCTCGCCAACAGCTTCTTGAACCTTTCATAATAGTCATATAATGACTCATTTCCCCCCATCTTGATCGATGAAATAGCATTCCTCCCACTTTGTATCTCGCCAACGGGTATGTATTTGTCAAGAAAGACCTGCTGCATCTTGTTCCATGTTTCAATGCTTTCCTCTGGCAAGGTGTAAAGCCACTCACGCGCCCCGTCAAGAAGTGAGAACGGGAATGTGAGCAACCTTACGTAGTCAGGAAAGATGTCTTGGGCAGCATCTTGGTTCCTCATAACTTTAGCTTCGTTCCTAACAACTTGTCTATCCCCATTGTTCCTGGTAGTAGTGGCATTGTTCCTTACTGTGCTATTCGCCATTTCAAAGTTTTGAAGATGAGTTTGGGGGTCTTCTCCAGGATGGTCACTGAACTTGGGCAGTATGTGTATCAGCGAGTGCTTGAGCTCCCAATTGCCACTGATGGTGGGCAACTGGATTCTTGATGGTCTGATTCCCTTGTTGTCAGGGAACATGATCTGACGGATGGTTCTCTCCGGTTTTCCTGCCATGATTGTTGATGTTTTTGCTTCTGAACTGGATGTTGACTTCTCACTGTCTGTACTGGCTGTTGAGCAAGATTCGACTTCTTGCTCGGTATCCTGCTCGTCTGTCAAGCTCTGCGACTCTGAAGGTTCGTTGACGTCTTCCTCCAGATCTCTCTTCTTCTTGCATTGTTCTGCTCGATTTCTCCTAGCTATCACCTCCGGGCAAGCACCGTGATCTTGTGGATCTCCGTCACTTCGTAGATGTGGCTAGGGTATAAACCATGCTCAACACAAGCTAGAAGAACAAACTAGCTTTAAAACCAAGTCCCCGGCAACGGCGCCAATTTGACGGAGCACTGTCGTCACACACTTCGTACAAATAATATTTATAAACACCTCTTGCCCAACAAGGTAGTAGTCAGTGGCAAGTGGGATCGTACCCAAGGGACCTGGTGTAATCTGCTCTTCCGATGTTGCTCAACAAAAGGGTTTTGGTCATGAAGTATCTAAATAATCTGTACTCAACAAGTAACAATATCAAATAACAAAAGAGTTTGGATTGGGTTTCGAATCCATGATCCTAATTACTCTTTACTCGTTCATTGGTGCAAAGATATTCAATTAACTGATTTTATCTCTTGGTTTAAGGCAAAGATTAGTTAACACCCTAAGGTCACGAAGTTACGATGCTAACACACTTAACCTATGTCTAATCAATTTTACAGATCTTGACCAGAAGGCAAGATCTCCTCTCTTGATCAGCAACGTCACGAAGACACTTCAGTAACGATGCTGCCCAACAGGCATTAAGAATAAACAGACACAAGACAGCCAAGAGGTAGGTTAATACCGACTGCTCTCCAACACCCTTTACCTTCTTGGGCACGAAGACACTCTCTTGTTGATCCCAATTTCTGTTAATGACTTAATCTCAATATCTAGATGGTGATCAATCAACTTCAATATCAATTAAGTCTAGAATTAATCCTAAGTGTTTCGGGAACAAAATCAATTAACGAACTAACACAATTAGACCTCACTAGTTTGAACGAGTAATTTTGAATCACTTCATCTACATCCAACCCAAACGATAAACTTAGCTAGACATAATAGTAAATAAGAACACAAAGCAAATAAAGAAAAACATACTTAGCATAAATCTGAAAACGGGTTGCTGCCCAAAAGCGTAGTCAGCAACTAGGGTCTTGGCTTCACGTCAACAACTAAACTCAAAGCAGTAAAATACGAAATAAAGTAAATTGCCCGTAGGACTTGTTTTTTCCTCTCTTTCTCTCAACCTAGAATGCAGAACTAATAAGAAAATCTACGTTTTATATATAATGGAGTTGGCCATATATATAGGCGATGGAAATTAAGGTTTAGGGAAGTTTCTTTGTTGATGAAGGTATCTTCCATGCATATCTCATCTGCCCTCTCTCTTCATGCATGCACGATACTTCTTTCCTTGCGTGGCAGATATCTCCTTTGATTAGGCTCAGCTAGGATAAGGAAAGAAAGATCCAATCCTTATCCTCTTCCTTGAAGGAAAAGAAAAACCTGCTACTACTGGTCTGACTCGCATCCTGCCCTTCATCGTCTGCATCCTGAATTGCCTCCGGTCTTGACCAAGATCCTGACTCCTCTAAGTACTCTATCTGTTGGCTTAAGGATATGAGGAGGTGCTTCCTGACTTGTAGATTGGATATTCTGATGTTGCCCAGCTACAAGCTTCCAGACCTATGCCCATTCGCATCGTATCGCCATCTCAACAACAGATTTTCCATCGAATTTGCCCAGCATCCACCTGTTCTTCTCTGCACATTATCTCTCGACTTGCGTGTCCTCCCAGACACATATTTACTCGATAAAGACTAAAAACACAAGAAAAACACAAGAAAAGATGGACACAAATATGGGTTCATCACTAACCTGCACGTTTAGAAATACATATAGGGCTGAGTACTTCGTACTCAGTGAACACAATGCCAAAAATAATTTAGAAACATTGCCCATTAGGGCTATATAATTGAACTTGCCTTGACACTGCATCACAAGTGTTAGCTCAATTGAAAACGTTTTACTTATGAATGCATAAAACATTTTTCTTTTAAAAGATGTGCGCACACAATTATATAATAACTCTGGTATGAATCATCTACCACAATAACTCTGTGCTGAGAAGTAGGCCTCCTTCTCAGACACTGTGACTAGCGAAACCGAAGTTAAGCTAATAGTCACCTCAATAACTCAACACCACACGTGGGTTTCCTGTTATTCACGGGATAATAACTCATGTAGATGATAAACACATACCAAAACTATGATAAATGGCAAGTCAATTAATTTTAAAAGCTCACATAATATTAGTCAATAAGTAATAGCATTCATTATTGAGTTTTAGTTCAGAAAAGCCCACCTCGCTTCTGGTATGTTGGGTCGAGGTAGCTTACTTTACGCTTTCCGATTACTTTACAAGTAACACTTCTCTTTGACTCGTATACTCAACTTCTAAAACATGTTTTCATATAAAATCTTATTACTTTATTCTAATTTCCTTTTTATTTCTCAAAATATTAATAATATTAATATTCTATTTTCCATTTTACACTATCCTCAAAATCATACATTTCATTTTTCTCATACTCAACAAAGAAACATTTTTCTTTGTTTTATTAAACTCAAAACTTCTTTTATTATTATCTCTTTTCTCTCATTTTCTTTTATTTAATATGTATATATATCTAGAGTTGAAATTCGAAATACCCACTATTGGTATAACATGTACTCCATATACCCACTAAGATAACTATGTACTCTATATACCCACTTGACCCACAAAGTGTACTTTTCAGCAGCTATTTCTCTCTCTTTGACCGAGAGATTCTCGAATGGGTCCCATTATTTGTCTTATTGTTTTTGAAAATTGAAACCCTAAGCCCATAGCCATGCATATCTCTCTATAACGTATGAATATATCTCTCTTTACCGATTTTTTAGGGTGATTTAACCCCCATCCACCTCCTGCCAGATTCTTCAATGAGAATCAATTCCCTCACGTTAAAAATAAACGGTAAAAAACAAATTGATGCAGCAATAAAATCTGAGTTCCAATACAAAATCTATACAGATCATTTATATACAGATTACTCCTCAAAATTTCTCTCTAGCCTTCTTCTCCACAATTATTATTCCTTGTACTAAATTTTTAACACTAAACCCTTAATCCATAGCGTCATCATCGGGTTCAAAAGGAAAAGGAAGAGGAAAAAAATCGAAGAGTGATGAGGAAGATTTAACTGAAGCCCAGAAACAACATTTACAAGAGGTAAATTTCATACAGTTCAAGTAATAACTATACAGGTCGATAGTATGATTTTTTAAATTTAATACGACCTGTATACTTTTTTGTCGATCTTTACAGTTTTTGTTAACACGAATATTATTATAATTAATTTAGACACATTATAGACTTATTTTTTAGATATCCCTGTGCCTTTATGATTTTTATTATGCTAATTTGTTGCATATTGATATAATTAGTTAGTTTAATGTTAATTAATCAAATAATTAATATATTTTCTCTAGTTTAATACCATAATTAATGTTAATCATAATATAGGAAGAATTTAGATCGAAAACCTTTATAAACAAAAGTATACAGGTCGGTTAAAAAGCATACGGGTCAGTTAAAATGTTTTTTACCGCCTGTATACTTTTTTGTCGATGTTTATAGTTTTTGTTAACACGAATATTATTATAATTAATTTACACACATAATAGACTTGTTTTTTAGATATTCCTTTTATGATTTTTATTATGCTAATTTGTTGCATGTTGATATAATTAGTTAGTTTAATGTTAATTAATCGAATAATTAATATATTTTCTCTAGTTTAATACCATAAATCATGTTAATCATAATATAGGAAGAACTTAGATCGAAAACCTTTAAAAACAAAAGTATACAGGTCATATAAAAAGCATACATGTTGTGTATTATTTTTAAATTTAAGTTATAAGTTATGAAGAAAGACCGCAATCGATCTTGGATCGAAAAGTGCAGAAGTTAAGAAGCAAGTAAACGAAGTTAGTAATAGTGTTATAAAAATCACCATGGGCAAGAAGAAGCCACGTGAGAACTCGAAGAAGAGATGAGGAAGAAGTACCCTGAACAGTTTAAAGAAGATATGCAAATTTCGGGACGAAATTTTTTGTTAGAGGGGTAGAATGTAATATCCCGGATATTTCTTCCATCACTAAAATAAAAATTTGATGATTAATTAAGGCTTTGCACGCCTAAGTTAAGGAATCTCAGTTTTAAGACTAACGGTGAAATCCGTTTCTGAAAATAAAATCCTGAAGTCGTTCAACCAACTACTGTATTAGGGTTTTCCCGCCGGATAAAGTTTTCGTTCGAGAACTCAGATCGAAAAACCATTTGACTTTACATTCACTTATTTTGCGATACGAGTCTTCTGGTAAAAGTCAGTTTTATTTATTTTTTCGGGCGAAATTTGGACTGACATATCTCAACTTTTCTTTGGATTTCGGAAATCGAATTATGCTTTCCGACTAAGTAAATTATTTTCAATCTAATGATCGAATTAGTTTTCGCCGGAAACGTAACCGTCTAAGAAATTAATTAATCGATTTTAGTACGCAGTATTAGACCCGTAATCGAGATATTTTGGGATAAAAACCCCTCCCAAACCGCCACCTACACCCCCCTTAGTCATCCTTCTCACTTTATATTAAATATCATCTCTTAGTCATCAGATTTCCCTCTCTCTTCCTCTCCAAAAACCGCCCCCCATCTCTCTCTCTCTTCTCTCTCTTGTTCTTCATCTTCAAGCAAGATCTTCAAGTGTGTTCATCAAATTCTTCAAGCATCCAAGCTCCATAACTTAATCATCTACCGATCGATTTCAAATCCGAGTTCATAGTTAGCAAGGTGAGAGCCTCCTCTTCACTTCTATCCGAACAAAATTCCATTCCTCTAATTTCTTGAAATTTTCAAAAATAGTAAGAGAGGTAGGAATCATGTTATTAAATTTATATTATGGATATTAATGCTTAGGAATGAATTTCTATGGGTGAAATCAAGAATAAATCACATAGGAAGAAAAGGGGAAAAATTTTGAAACTTACATGAATCATTAGGAGAAGTATGAGCTTGATTTTAGACGATTGGTTGCTAGATTATCACTCTAGGTATTGATATATTGGTGTATGAATTGTTTTGGAATTTTCTAAAAATAAAAATGAAAATGTAAGAGATGAAGAAGCATGATTTTGATTGAGTAATTGTTATGATTTTGATGATATGATTTGATATATATGATGTAGGAAGCATGTAGTTCAACTATATTTAATTTAGATTTTTCTAAAAATAAAAACGAAATCGTTGGAGACGAAGAATAGTCGATAGAATTAGTTTTGATGTTAATATGGATTTATGGTTTGCATATTAGTTAATCTATGTGGTTAATGATGATAATTGGAAAGTTTGAACGAAATCTAAGAACGTCGAACTTTTCGTAAGAGACGAAGCGTCGAGCATAATCGTCGATAGGAAAATCTAACGAGAAAACTAATCGAATATTAGTAATTGTTGATATGTTAGGGTAGTTGTTGAATTAATTAAGAATTAACTAACAACTTTGGGAAAATCTAGTTCTTAGACCGATATAAATGATGTGGATTAGTTAAGTAATGGTTTATAATGATGTTAATACATTAAGATGTTCATTACTAAGTAAGAAGATGATAGAAACTAATTTGATTTGAATTAAATTAGTAAAACTTCAAGAAACGAAGAAAGTAAGTAAGTACGTAAAAGAAGAAATAAGGAATCGAGACTTTATATGTTGATTGATTTGAGTTCGTAGTTGATTAAAAAGTAGGAATGAAGTTGATGAACATTTCATATAGGTTATGAAATAGAAAATAGAAGTTGAATATTAAAATTGAATTGAAATGAAAATGGAAATTCTAAGTGTAAATGATTGGTTGAAAAGACGAGAAGTAATCGTCGTAGTTTAATCGAGGAACGAGAAAGTATGCACGTTAGATAATTATGAGACTTGACTGTAATGTGATAGAAATTTCATGCACATAAAGGTTGTATAGCATTGATCGAACCTAGGGAATCGTGCATCGAGTTTTACGAGCGATTAGGGTTTTCTCGGCAGTTTTGCGATCTTTCACGGAAACGGCCATAACTCTTAGCTCGTTTAACGAAATCGAGATCCGTAAATTGGACAGTAAACTAGACATCCGTGTCTTTCTTTTAATACCATGTACATCCCCTTTTTCGAAGTGTTCTGTTTTGTAGAGGTTTCAGACTTACTGCCTTGTGCAGAAAAATTCGGAAACTCATTTTCTTAAGTTGAATTCTTTTCAACTTAATTCCTTAAGAACTTTTAAGTCATTAAGAGTTATCGACTTCCGTTATTAAATAATCTAAATGTCGAGTAAGGAACCGAGTTAGTTCTAAACGAGACGTGTTCGAGTCTCGTTTCTTCGTTAATCAAAAGAGATTAGTTAAAGTGCAAATGCCTAAAAGACTTAACCGAATTCGAATTGCTTTTTCTTAATCGTCTCGACTGATTTACTAAAGCATGTTTGATTGCGATAGAAGGAATAAGTCGCAAATAGAAGAAAGGATGGAAGACCGAATACGGAAGCTTTAGTTGTTCTGTATATCGCCTAAGGTGGGCTTTTTCTATATATCAAATAAAATGAGCGATGCTCGAAAATGTTTACTTACTGCTTTGATAAGTGTGTTTTCAAATTGATTATCAGTGTATAAAAGATTTGTTTTATGTGAGTTCTTTTGTGCCTTTCTAAGTTAGCCAAAGGGGGCTAACTAATCGATAGGATTCTGATTTTGAGTTAACCGGAAGGGTTTTCCAGAGTTAGTGTACACGGTAGCCGGTGTGTATGGTACTCTATTGAGGGTTAGCCAGCCACGGTGAATAGAACGTGCGCGGAAGAAGTTAACTCTTCCCCGGCGTTGAAACATAAGTTGGGCAAGTTGAACATAACAAGAGTCAGAAAATGCTCGGCCGAGTGATTTATGAGAAAAGAAAATGTTTAGTAAGCACGGGCCTTTGATGAAAAACCCCGATGTGTTACTTTTTGAGATGCCTGATTAATCTATACTCTTATGATATGTTTTTGGCACTGTGCCCACTAAGTATGTTTATACCTAGCCCTGCATGTATTTATAAATGTGCAGGTTGAGTGACGGAAGCGGCGGAGGTTGAGTAGAGTTGTATATAGGAAAGAAGATCAATGTGTCAGTTCTATGTTTTCCGCTGCAAAACTATTTCACTTTTGATGTATAACTTTTGGGTTTAAGTTTCGTACTATAACTTAGTCTACTCTGATAACATCTTCATCGAGTGATCCTTTGTGATCAACTCTCTTTTTGTTAATAAATTCGGTTCATAGATATCACCTTGTTTAATATTATTAGTTAAGGCATCTATTCAGTATTTATTCCCCCTTCTTCCCCGCTTCTTTAATCCAACCCCTAGTCGCACTCCGGCTTTGCCGTTCCTCGGGATTTGGGGCTGTGACATGCAATATGTATATTTTTTTTTAATTATGTTTTTTTAATTTTTTTAGTTTTGTTTTCTAATTGATTTTATTTGCGTTTCAGCATGGTTGGTGTTGGGTACGTAAAACATTACAAGAAGTGACCTGTATAGTGAACACGTACAACAAGCTCAGCATGTTGGGATTGATAGAGCAACGACTGTTCGATGTTGGTGGTGTAGAGCTCGTTCAAACATTCTCTGTGGGTGCTTTAGGGCATTTTTTTAGAATATATCAGAGTAAAGCGTGCGCGAAAGCGCTTCATATGGTCGTCGCTAGAGAGGTAAAAGTGGCCGGGGTTGATCCAATGGATATATGGTTTTGTATTGGTGAAAGAAATTTGAGATTTTCACCCCGTGAGTACGCTCTTATTTCGGGACTTATGTTTGGAGCGTCTTCAATTGATCCACACAGTACAGATTTGTCAATGGAGAATGTGGAAGCATGCCGGGCCTTTTCTGGGGACGTCCGATTATTCAAGGACGTGTTGTAGGATTTTTTGAAGGTGGATGGTTTAGATGCACATTTGTATCTTCGAGTGGCCCATGTGCTCGTCGCACAAATAGTATTATTAGGTTGCAACGTTAGAGGTAAGATACAGTCGTGGCTTTGGGTATTAGCGGATGATCTCAACCGATGGAACCAATTTCCTTGGGGCGGATATTCATTCCAAGTGTTGAAGAACTATGTCTCGGTGGTAGCTCGCCACAAATCGGTTTTTGGAAAAAATTACAGGTGTAACATTTACGGGCCGATTTGGGCACTGCAGATGTGGATTAACGAGGCTATACCTTATTTTTCTGCGATTACTGCCAACAGAGTGGACGAATACGCTCTTTCTCGTTGTGTGAGATGAAAGCTGGATCAGGCTTTGCAGCGCAATTTGGATGGGGCTTTTCTCGACGGGGTGAATTGTAGAGATTTCCTGGACCCTGAAGAAGACGAAAAAGGGACGTGGTACTGGCTGTCATTGGTAAATGCTGAAAACCCGCTGGCAATAAATTATGTGAAGCCCGTCAACTTGCTATCCGAGGGTGAACAGCCTGAATGTCGTGCCCCTGTTCAACGGCCTTCTGTGAACCCTCCGCTGTCAGAGCCTAGCGTCGAGCCCAACGTATATGATATGAGAGACAGGCCCCCACGTGCAGATATGATGAAATCTAAGAAGAGTAAAGGAAAACGTGCTCGCGTAGTGCAGTCGTCATCATCGAGCAGCGGCACAGAAACCGGCAGTCGGAGACAAGGGAGAAGAAACATGTTCATGGAGGAATTGTGAGGCCTAGTGAGAACTGAATTGGCTACACAATGGAGGGAAGTTTTTTTTCCGGAGATCAAGTCTTTTTTCACAAACTTGTTTAAGAAGAGTGGCCGACGTTCTCGCATTCCACCGCCCAGTGCCTCAGCCCACGGCAGTCCAGTAAGACACCAACAACCCTTTGTGCCAGCCCGTCATTCAGCGCCGCCGCAGTGCACTGTACCCTTTGTGTTAGATGATTCTCAGCCCATTCAGGCGCAACCCCTAGCTGCTAGATCTCCTGATGGGAACCCTCAGGATGTGTTGTACAATCTCACTGCATATGCTGATTTTGCTAGGAAGTCGCTCGCGCAGACACGACCGGATGAGCCAACAACAGGTCAACACCAAGATATGATTCTACTTCAGCCAGGAGAGGAAATTCCTCCTGCCGATCTTGACGATAAAGACAACTGGTGCAGATATGACCTATTTTTGCAAAACACACGCTCATGCGTGTATATGGGAGCAATATCATGCACAGATAGGTACTTTCGCCGAAATTAAGACCCAACGCAAGACATGGATCATCCAATAAGTTTCTAAAATTTTAAACTTGTTATCATTAGTTTTAACTTGTTTTAATAAATATAACTTTTTTGTGTTTCTTCTCAGGTTTCCGTCTTTGCAGTTCAGTTGTTGCAACAGCGTTTGAGGGAACGAGTGCATATCTTGGACATCGTTACTGACACGAATACGGTTATTTTGAACGTCGACTTTTTCATGAGCAACGCTTTATTTTAAATTTTTTATTATTATTTGCAATCCATTACATCTACTAAAATTGAAGTTATCATTTAAATTCTTTTTAAAATTCTGATTATTTGCAATCCATTACATCTACTAATATTTTTCGTGTGCAGACAACATTCATGCACAAACTTAACAAACAGCGGAGCTCGACGAGCTTGAGTGCGAGCATCACAATGGATATTGATGTAGGTGTTAATGTCAAAAATTGGCGGGAAGCTGACACGGTAAAAAATCACTGCATACTAAAATTGAAGTTATCATTTAAATTCTTTTTAAAATTCTGATTATTTCTTACAGATAATAGTTCCAGTGATCCTTGGTGCGCATTTCTTTGTTCTCCGCATCAACATGTCTCAGTGGGTGATGGAGGTGTGGGACTCAAAGTCGCACTTAGAGGATGCTCGGAATCATCGAGTAGACTCTCTGAAACCGTTTGCTATGAAGTTCTGGACAATCCTGGACAGTAGAGACTATTAGATGACCAGCAGACAACCTAAGGTAAAAAATAGGAGTGATAGCCTGGCTATAGTTGTTCCGTCTAAGCCTACTGATCGTGACCCTGTCAGACAATTCATACAAGACGACAGTCACAGTTGCGGTCCATTTGCGCTCATGGCCATCGAAAGAATGATTAGCGGAACCCCGAGTATCGCATGGGGTAACCGACCTGGGAATGTTGCAGTATTTAGAAGAAAAATTGCTCGAGCATTCTGTGCAATGTTGGCCAGTACCATATTTAGTATTATTCTATTCTATGTTAAATTGTACGTTTTTGTTTACATTATTATTATTATTATTATTATTATTATTATTATTATTATTATTTGTTATCGACTTGTATGCTTTTGTTTTTGTTTACATTTGTTGAATTAAGACCCATACAATTATTAAGATAATTTGTGAAAATTAGTTAGTTTAATTATAATGTGATCGAATAATTAATATATTCATTAATATAGGATTTCGAATTTAGATTGTATTTCTGTAAAATACATATATTAATGTTATAAAAAATTATATAAATTTAAATAAATAATTTAATTAAAAAAAAAGTATACAGATCCTAAAAATATTATACAGGTCGCGTTATTACTTCTACCGACCTTTACAATTTTTTGTCGATCTTTACAGTTTTAATTTTATTAAAAAATTAATATACTTTTTTTAAGATTTACATTTGGCGATGAACATCTAGCATGTGAATATTATTGATACACATCTAGCAAATAATATTAATAAAATAAATCTATTACATTATTATTATTATTATTATTATTATTATTATTATTATTATTATTATTATAATTAGTATTATTATTATTATTATTAGATAAATTCCCATGTTCAAAAAATTATACAGATCGTGTAACATCTGTACAGGGCGTGAAATGTCTTCTACCGACCTTTACAATTTTTTGTCGATCTTTATAGTTTTAATTTTATTAAAAAATTAATATACTTTTTTAAGACTTACATTTGGAGATGGAAATCTAGCATGTGAATTTTATTGATAAACATCTAGCAAATAATATTAATAAAATACATCTATTATTATTATAAAAAAACCCCTCATTTGTGTGGACATTTATTTTTCGAGTGACCACTCTCGTGACATATAGAGCATTTTTTCGGTGCTCGTTTTTTACTGCTTGAGGCACCATCGTCGGTGGACTGATATCTTCTTGCAGTCAAGTTATCCAGGAACGATCGTCGACGAGTCTTGCTTGGGCGACCCGCTTGCCTAACCAGAAGCATAGGCAACATTTCCACAGCAGCAACTTGGGGAGGAAAAAACCACTCATCTCTGAGAGGGACAGGATTGACCTCTAGTGAGTAAATCTGCAGTTGGGTATTTCTCGTGTAGTAATCCGCCACATAATTGTATGGGTGCTGGCCATTTCGTCTGCAAATAATAAAACAGTTAATACGCGGAATAAGTTATACAAAAATGTACAAATAAGAAAACAAAACTCTAATTATCCTTACTGAATTGCTGCAACGGCGTGAGAACACGGTATCAAGTCCAAATCCCACACTCGACATGGACAGCTCCTCGCGTTGAGATCGACATTGAGAGTCTGATTTCCGTCGTAGACTTTGAATACACCATCTCTAAAGGGAATGACAGTGTACGTTCTTGAGAGTTCAACCTCAGCTGCAAGTTCAGCATCGGTTGTGCTCGTAACAAACGCAGTACTAGATGCGTATAATTGTCATTTTTCATCAAACCACCTCTCGAAGGTCATTCTAAGGGTCTCCAAACACGAACAAATTGGTATACATCTAGCAAACTTCAAAACTTTATTGAATTGCTCTGCGGCATTCGACGTCAGGTTACTATATCGTCGGCCCAGACACATACATCGATCCCACTTCTTCGGACCAATGGACATCAGCTTGGCATGCACTTCGGGTTTTGCCGACATTATATTGTTCATCGCTTTCTCGTAGGCTGCTCTCCGGTATGCAAATGCTGCTTTATGATACAACTTGGTGATAGACTTTCCATAAGTCACCATGCTTTTCAGTATATGAAAGTAGCACAAGCCGTGGAATATGTCAGGATAGATGTCCCGAATTGCATTCGCAATACTAAGATGGACGTCTGAGATGAACACAAAATCAGGACGAGGAGGATATGCCAGCTTCAGACGACTTACAAACCATGTCCACGAGATGTCATTCTCAATTGGACCGATACCCCATGCCAGCGGTATAAGTTGCTCATTCCCGTCCTTTCCCATCGCAACGAACATAACTCCCTTATTCTTTCCCTTTAAGTGCGTTGCATCAAATATAATCATTGGCCTAAGACAGTACTTGAATGCAACAATACAAGCTGACAACACCACAAAACAGTGTTCGAATCGGAAATCATCAGGGCGAAAACTGTAGTCAACAATCGAACCTAGATTCTCTTTCTGGAGCATGTAGAGATACTGAGGAACCATCTTACACGAATTGACATATCCACCATACAGGATCTCCAGGGCCTTGTTCTGTGCTCGCAGACACACATTGTAATTTGCAGCCACGCCATATTCCCGCATAAGACTTGCCATAATCATCTTCGGTGTGATGATTTCTTTCTGATTTTTCATGCCTTTCGCAAAATGAGCTGCAATCACACTAGATTCGACCTTCCTCTCCATTAGAGGATGGCTCATATTGGTTGTGCAGGTATGCGTCGGGTTGAACAGGTGAATATACCAATAGTTGCCCTCTCTCCTACCGCGCAATTCGAAAGGACACACATCTTGAAACTTACATTTGTAAGTAACACACCTTAAATCTTATCGATCTGTACAAAACTCAGCTCGTTGTTCCAAGTACCACAATCCAACTGCAAGCCTCAACTGCTCTTTATCTTTAAATAGGGAGCTCATACTCAAAGGACCGTCAGGCATGTTATCTTGAACAGTTTCAACAAGCGAAGCAGCAGGTTCCAATGGAATCATGGGAACTAACCAATTTTGTAGGTCGGCCGCTTCAGTGGCGAGCTCCGTCTCCTCGTCAACAAGGGGTGTACGACTTTTCAGCATTGCCAAGAGCTTGTTCACACCGCCTTAAGTATGCACCCAATTAACAAATTCAGCCAGAGTTCCAATTTAAAGAGTGGCTGTCTGTTCCTCTTCGTCATCAGTGTCGTCAGACTCAGATTCAGCAGAATTTTTATCATCATCATCATCATCATCATCATCCTCTACGACAGTGGCATAGGATTGCACAGGTTGTGGCTGCAGCTCCGGTTCTTGTGATTGCCCCTGAGAAATAACAATCGCTGCACTTTGAGAATCCATTTGCGTCTCGCCAAGCCAATTGCATGAAGCTATACGTGCGAGGGAATCGTCGTACTGCGAGTATTGAGACGGATACACATCATCATAGACAAATTGAAAAGAAGCATTCAAATTAAAGCTAGGTGTATACACTGAATCACTGATATACAACGTAGGCTCAGACTCAGTACCACACAATCGACAAAGTTGATCATCATTACTCAATTTAAATTTTTCGACGCCGAATTGAAACGTTGAAAAATAGAATATTCCAAAAGTCTTACTTAACTATCTAGACATCATTATGAAATTTATTTGTTCTTTAATGTTGGAAAAACTTATCATATCCAACGGAAGATAGAATGTGTGCTCTTCTCCACCATTATAAACATAATCGTCCCAAACGCCGTTGAATTTAACGCGGAACATCATGCATTCCATCTGCCAAAACAAAACCAAAATTTAATAATTAAATATAAGTAAATAAAATTAAATTAATATATTACAAAATTCAATTTTGTACACATCTAAAATATACTGTACAGGTCGCACAAAATAAATCCGGACCTGTACAATTTTTGTTAGATCTGTACAATTATTTATTTTTTACAAAATTTCAATTAATGTTTTAAACACTCAAATTTGTAAATTGGAAATGAAAACACACAATTTATTTGGATTCACCCGCATTTGAAGAAATGCCTATATATGGGATTTTGAATTTAGATTGTATTTCTGTAAAATACATATATTAATGCTATAAAAACACATAAACATGTAAATAAATAATGTAATTAAAAAAAAACTATACAGATCCTATAAATAGTATACAGGTCGGGGTATGACTTCCACCGACCTTTACAGTTTTTTTTTCGATCTGTACAGTTTTAAATTGTTTATAAAATTAATTTAAATTTTTAAGACTTACATTTGGAGATCGAAATTGCAAAAACGATGTTAATTTGCTTCTAGCTTCGATTAAGGAGGTTTGAAAGATGCCTGATTCAATTTTCTATAAAATACAAACAATAATGTTAGAAAAATAATATAAGTTAAGCTTGTAACAGTTAATACAATTTTCGATAAAAAAAATAAAAATATAAAGATCGACTCATTTCTGTACAGGTGGTGGATATATTTCTGTCCATCTATACAGAATATGAGTGATCTGTATAATTTTTTTTTTTACAAAATAAAAAAAAAATTATTATGCTCACTTGTATGTAAACAACGGTAATGACTACTATAACTCTTCGATCTAATATTCACTCGGGTTTTCTCTCTATTTTTTTCTTTTTTATGTTTGCATACAGATCCTTCAAACTATGAATATAAAGGCTGAAAAATTCCAATTCAATAATGCATTCAATATAGAATCTACCCGCATGCAAAATTACTGTTAAAATTGTACAATTTTTGCATGCATAATAGACTTTATTCACGTAAAACACATATCTGCCATTCAACACATTTTGGCCTTATTCAAAAGTTATTCAAACTGAGTGATGAGTCATTTCGGTGAATACAAGGTAGGAGTTGACAATTTTGTACAAGTTAAAATTAAAGAAAAAACCTTAAACAAATGGTGGAAAGTACACTTTGTGGGCCAAGTGAGTATATGAGATAGTAAATTATCTTAGTGGGTATATAGAGTACATACTACCCTCAAAGTGGGTATGCATGATGATTTTCTCATATATCTATATATATATATTTCGAAATTTCTCATTACAACTTATAAAATTTTATTCTCTTCTCAACTCATTTATGACATGATAAACATTTCATTTACTTTAATGAAATCATTATTATATACATATATATAATCACATATATCGATTTTTATACATATATATAAAAAAATAATTAATTTCTAATTATTTTATCTCATCTTTAAATCTTCAAAATTCTTCAAGAACATGAAGAACATATCTTCATATCTTCGAAAACTCATACTAACTCAAGAATCATAAAAAAATACTTATTTTTAAATTTATTCTCATTTTAATCGAATTTATCATTATAAATTCAATAAAATCCTTAAAATTATATTCTCAATTTCTATGCATATAACTCACTTCAAAAATTTATTTTCAATATCATAACATTATCAACATCATAAATATCACCATTCTTCATCTAAACATCCAAAAATCATTTTTTTCATATATATATAAATATCGAATTTTTATCCAAAATTTGATAAATTTATAATATGACTTAAAATCATATTTAAATCATATTCTCATACTTCATCATACTCATAAACATCATATAATTCAGAAAATTCATAAATCATAATTTATTCACATTTTCTCTATTTTTAATCAATTAAATCGATTAAAAATGAGAAAAATTCATAGACGTTCATAGAAAATCACAAAAATTCTATAATTCATATAGATCACTCAAATCATCATAAAAAGCATAAATCATAATCAAAACATCAAATAATCATCAAGAAATCATTTTTCCTATTTTTTTCTTAATAATCGATTTTACGGCTTTTTAACCTACTTAGGTTATTTTTCATTTTAAGCCTTAAATCAGGTTTTAATCTTCATTTAGATCATCATCTCATCATCATAACCCTAAAGTTTTCCTAATCATAAATTAAATCATACATGGTTTCCTTATTTCCTTCATTTACATATACATATCTTTGTATAAATGAAATAAATTCATACTTTAAAAAAAATTAAAACTCAAGCTTCTCTTGGAGACTTGGTTTCGATGGCTTGTAGGGTATGGAGAGGATGGATTCTCACTCCTTTCCTTGCATGAAAAGAAATATGCAAGTCATCAAGATCTTAGTTTTGAAAAACAAGAATCAAAACCCTTGTTTGAAGCATAAAGAAATCGATGGTTTCATAGAGTTCTTAGGCTTATTTCAAGCTTTGAAAAGAGAGTATAAGATGTAGGCTTATTCTCTTAGATGATCTTGAAGGTAAGGAAGGGAAACCACATCAAGAATCCTCAACAAGCTTGCATGATTTCATCGAAGGGAAGAGGTGTCGAAGGAGAGAAAAACTATCGAAGGGCTGCTGCTCTCATGTGAAAAACTCAGAGGTTGCAGCTGATCTTTTTCGACTTCCACAGCGATGATGATGAAGGGATGAAGGAGAAGATGCTCCTCATGATGATGGCGATGAAGAGGAGGTGATGATGAAGAAGGGAGAGCTGCAAAACTGATGCAAAATCTGCTACTCTTCGGCGAAAGAGTACCGAGAGAGAGGTGAGGTTTTGCTGCTATTTCTCAACATAAAAACGTGATGAACTGCTGCTCCCTTATACTCCACAGCAGAGAGAAGAAATAGAGGAGGAGAGCTATTCCATAAGCTTCTCACGGTGAAGATGGAGATCAAGGGAGGGAAGTGATAAGTTATTGCACTTCCTTGGCAGAAATATGGAAGAAAGGCTGCTGCTCTTTCTTCTCGGCAGATTTTAGGGAGCAGAGGCTGCTCTTTGGTTCTTCTTCGGCAGTGGGAGAGAGGTAAGAGAGAGAGAGTTGTTTCTCTTTTGTGATGAAATATAAGGATGAATATTAGATGATGGAATAGGGGAGATGCATTTAACATGTGGGGAGATATGGAAAGATATGAGAGAGAGAGGCAATCCAAGAGAAAGATCATACAGAGAGAGAGGTGTATGTGGCAAGTTGAGGGAGAGAGTGTTGTTAACTCTCTTAGATGAGAGTATTCTAACACTTAGGGCTGTCAGTGAGGATAAGAACGCAGGTTTTTATCTACTAATTATGCCCAGTTAATTTATTTTCCGGTAGAAAATATCCCCGTTATTTTATTCTATTCCCTCAATCAATTAATAAATCTTCTCGTCTCTTTCTCGATGTCCAAATTCTCTCTAATTTGTCTTATATCTCCTAAAACAAATTAAGGAATCCTTCTATATAATTTTTACGTCGAGATTCCTTATAAAGAATAAATTCATAAAAAGGGCTCGACTTAACGCGTCGTTAAAAAATTATTTTTAAACTTCACTCAAATAATCTCGGAAAATTCTCTGACTTATCTCAAGAGTCTTAAAATAAATTCTAGATTCAAATGAAACTAATTAAACTCAATTATGAGTCGGTCGATGAATAGTGATTTCTCGGTTTACGTTACTATTCATTCAAAAATAAAAGTTCTCAAAAAATTCTGAAATTCATACTCAAGCTCAATCTCATTTAAATAAGCTCATACAATGCACCACATACTCGATTCAAATAATCGAAACGAGAAAAATCACACTAGAGCACATAATGTGTAATACCCCGAATGTTTAATCCGTCTTTAAAATAAAAAGTTAATTAATAATTAAGGCTTTGCACGCTTAAGTTAAGGATTTTCGATTCTAAGACTAACGGTGAAATTCGTTTCAGAAAATAAATTTCAGAAGTCGGTCGAACGACTACTGTATTAGGGTTTTCGCGTCCGGCAAATTTTTCGTCCGAAAACTCAGAATTAAAAACCGTCAGAATTTACGTTCACTTTTTCTTCGATACGAATTCACCGGAGAAAGTTAGTTTTTATGATTTTCCGGGCAAATTTTTAGACTGTCTAATCCCGACTTTTTCTCGGATTTTGAAAAACGAATTAGGTTTTCGAGTACGTGATTTATTTCCAATCTAACGGACGAATTAGATTTCGTCGAATTTGAAACTATCTAAGAAAGTATTTTCTCGACTTTTAAATCGTCGTTTAAAGCCGGAAACGAGATATTTCCGTCTAATTTTTTTTCGCCAAACGGCCCTTAGCGAGTCACAACACTTTAGTTAGATATTTTATCTCACTTTATGTTTGCATACATGAGTCATCACCCCTCCTTCTTCCCCTCTCATTGCCGCCACCACCAAGCCATCTGTCTCTCTCTCATTTTTCTTCTCCAATCCTCCATTAAAGCTTCAACCTTCAAGCTTTCTCAAGCACTCAAGTCTTCCACCTACCGATCAATTCCATTTCCGAGTTCGTATTCCGCAAGGTAAGAACATCTCCTACGTAATGAACCGAACAAAGTCTTGATTCCATCTTTTTCTTTTTTTCGAACCATTGGAGCATGTAGAAGCATGTTGATTCTTGTTCGATTTATGTTCTAGTATGTTTAGAATCAAGTTTTACGGATCGAATCATGAAGAAAATCACTCCTCATTCCTTTAGGTTATTACCGAAAATTTTAATAATTTTAGGGGTTTGATCGTAGTTTGTTTTCTTTGATGTTTGATCGATAGATTAGTGTTCTACATGTTGTTAATCGACTCTATGAATTAATTTAGATTTTTCTAAAAATAAAGTTGGAAGATAAGAGAGGAAGAATGCATGATTTAGTATAGTAAATGTTATGATATGCTCGATTGATTAATAGAAATGAGATATAAGATGTATGAGGATGAATATATATTTAATTGAGATTTTTCTAAAAATAAAACGAAAAACGTAAGAGACGGAAACACGTCGTTAAGTTGAAGCTCGTTAATGTTTTGATAATATGGTTTGCATATTAGTGATGCTCGTTAGATGATGATCGTTGTTGTAAAATTTGAACGAAAATGGAGAACGTAAGATTTTCGTTAAGAGACGAAAAATCGACGATAAGTCGAGAATAGATCATGATTAGGGTTTGAGATTCTAACCTTTGATAATCTTGTTAGTTAATGATCGTAATCGTAAAGTTTCAACGAATTCTAAGAAGTTTCGATTTTGAATAAGAGACGAAGAATCAAGTTTAAAAGCCGGTAGAAAAGTCGAATAAGGAAATCCCTTTTAATAATAATGATTGTCATTGATTGACGAACAATATTGTAGTTAACGACTTTTCCATCCGAGAAACGAGATGTTATGAGATATAGTTAAGAATCGAGAAGTGAATGAATGAAAACGAAATAGAAATTGAAGTTTGTTTTGGTATAGTAAATGGTTAGTTGGAAATGACGAGGAAATGCTCGTCGTTTGTTAATTAAAAGTCGTGAATGTGAACCCGTTTAAAGGATACTGTATGTAGACTGTCTTAAGATGAAAATTTCGTGAAAATAAAAGTGGAATAGTATTGATCGAACCTAGGGAATCGTGCGTCGAGTTTTGTTGAGCATTAGGGTTTCGCGCGACTGTTTTGCGACGTTTCATGGAAACTATCATAACTTTTAGCTCGCTTAACGAAATCGAGATCTGTAAATTGGAGAGTAAACTAGACACCCGTACCTTTCTTTTGGTACACGATTCATCCCCTGTTTTCGTATGCTCTGTTCTGTATGAACTTACTGACTTGGGCAGTAAGTATCCAAAGTCTAGTTTCCTAAGTTGAATACTTTTCAACTTCGTTCCTTGCGAACTTTTAAGTCGTTCTAAGTTATCAACATCCATTATCTACTGAACTAAGTGTCGAGCAGTGTTTCGAGTCAGTTGTAGATGAGAATTGATCGAAGTCTCGTCTATTGATTAATCAAAAGAAAGTGCAAACGCCTAAAAGACTAAAAACCGTTTCGATTTCCTGTTTCTTTTATCGATTGCGTTCAAGTTGCTTAAGTCTGTTTATTTATGATAAAAGGAGGAAGTCAACACTGAGGATAGGACGGAAGACTAGAGATGGAAGCTCGTTTAATAGTTCTGTAATCAGTCAGGTGGGCTTTTATATATGAAACAAAATGAGCAATGCTTGAAAACCTTTTTTCTTTATCGCTTTGATAATCGTGTTTTCAAAGTGATAATCATGGCATGAACTATTTGTTTTATGTGAGTTCTCTTGTACCTTATGAGTTAGCCAAAAGGGGTTAACTAAACGATCGGCTTTGAGTTAGTCAAAAGGGACTTTCCAAAGTTAAGTGTACACAGTAGCCGTTGAAGTATGGAACCCTGTTGAGAGGACGACCTGCCGCGGTGATAATAAATGGTCAAGATTGAATGTAACATTTATGAAAAATGCTTGATCAAGCTAAGTTATGAAAATTAGAAAGAAAATGTTTAGTAGACACGGGAAATTTATTGAAAACCCCGATGTGCTACAGAAATGAAATGCCTGATTATCTATACTTATGTTATGTTTTCGGCAACGTGCCCACTAAGTGCTTTTGTACTTAGCCCTGCATATGTTTTATAAAATGTGCACGTTGAGCGACGGGAGCGGCGGTGGTTGATGTTGAATTAAGAAGTCATGACTAGAATAAAAACTTGTTTTCAGATTTACGTTTTTCCGCTGCCAAACTCAAATCTCTTTTTGAAGTTAATGTATCTTTCAGTTGGGTATAAACCCCGTACAATTAACTCAGTTTCTTTTTGAGAATCTTGTCGAGTGATCCTTCGAGATCAACTCTTCCTTTTATATATTAAAGTCTGGTTCATAGTAATTCATTTCTGTCATTATTGTCTGTCTGTTCTTTCATACTTATTCATTCCCCCTTCTTCCCCGCTTCTTTAATCCAACCCCTAGTCGCACCCCAGCTTCTGCCGTCCCTCGGGATTTGGGGCTGTGACATAAGGGTAATTACGTCATTTCGCAGAAAATGTTATTTTCGCGAAAATTTTTAGTACTCAAAACTCATCATATAAGCATATTAATTAAGTTAATACGCACTTAGGAACTTAGAAAAGTTTTGGGTATTACACCCGAGGAATCAATCTGGCCATATCTCCCTCGTCACTGGTCTTATTGATCCGATTCTTGTACCGTGGAGCTTCTTTTGTGATGGTAAACGAGGGACAAAGTTCCAATCACTTTCTTCTATCGTGCCAAAAATGAGATAGACTCACCCATTGGCGAGTCATTCGCCCTAAAATCAATGGAGATAGAATGGGATTCTGAACAGACAGCCCCTTAGCCCTTCGGATAAGATTTCCAACGGTGAGTGAGTGTACCGAAACGGACGAGTTTTGTGGGGCATATGACACCCGACATCCTGGCCTCCCAGGAATCGATCTGGCCAGGAATTTTCCGTATTAATCTTCATCAAACTCATTATCCTCGACATATTCTTCGTACTCAACACCTCCTCCTCTACCACCACATCCATCTCTATTGCCTAGACCTCGAGTGGGATTGATCTCTCTGGTCTAAGACTACTCAAGCTGGAAAATCCTATGATACACCACCTCCATCTCTGACTTAGTATCTGCCCCAATTTAGATTTAAGTGCATCCATCATGAACTTCGACTTTGGATCACCAACAGCTTGATCCTCCGTATCTGAAACCTGTTTACCATCTTTTGACATATTTACACAGAAAGGTTAGAATCCTCACCACCTCACAAGCACTCGTGTATCACTCAATACTAAATCACTTAACACTCGTGTATCACTCTAATATGGCTCTTTTCACTCTAATAATCTCAATCTCTCTTGCCTTTTTCCACTCAATATTTTTCTCAAGCAATCAAAGCCTCTCAATCGACCACTTTATTTCAATACCAACAATAACAACAAAACAACCAAAAAACACAGAAATTGGAAACAAAAACATACACAAAGAAACAGACACTGGGGACTAAAAAATGTGCTGCAAAGAAATTGTCCCAAATGACTCTACACGACCCAAGGAACCCAAAAATCGCTACTAAACTCAACCGAAAAGTCAGAAAAAGTGCACGCAGAAACTGCTCCAAACAATTCTACACTACCCAAGGAACCCAATGGAAAATTTTTCCCACAATGAATTTCGGAAATTTCTATACTTTTTTTTCTTTTTTTTTTGTACCCTATCGGACCAAATCGAACAAGTTCTAGGGGGCAAATGACAATTGGTGTCCCGGCCCCCGAGGAATTAATCTGGCCATATCTCCCCCGTCACTGGTCTTATTGATCCGATTCTTGCACGGTGGAGCTTCTTTTGTGATGGTGAACGAGGGACGAAGTTGCCATCACGTTCTTCTCTCGTGCCAAAAATGAGATACACTCACCCATTGGCGAGGCATTTGCCCTAAAATCAATGGAGATGGAAAGGGATTCTGAACAGACAGACCCTTATCCCTTCGGATAAGATTTCCAACGGCGTGTGAGTGTACCGAATCGGACGAGTTTTGTGGGGCATATGACACCCGGCATCGTGGCCTTCCAGGAATCGATCTGGCCAGGAATTTTCCCTCTTCATCTTCATCAAACTCATTATCCTCGACATATTCTTCATACTCAACACCTCTTCCTCTACCACCATGTCCGCCTCTATTGTCTCGACCTTGAGTGGGATTGATCTCTCTGGTCTGAGACTGTTCAAGCTGGAAAATCCTATCATACACCACCTCCATTTCTGACTTCAGTATCTCCCCCAATTTAGATTTAAGTGCATCCATCATGAACTTTTTCTTTGGATCACCAACAGCTTGATCCTCCGTATCTGAAACCTGTTTACCATCTTTTGACATATTGACACAGAAAGGTTAGTAAAATAGAATCTTCACCACCTCACAAGCACTCGTGTATCACTAAATAATGAATCACTCAGCACTCATGTATCACTCTGATATGGCTCTTTTCACTCTAATAATCTCAATCTCTCTAGCCTTTTTCCACTCAATTATTTTCTCAAGGAATCGAACCCTCTCAATCGACCTCTTGATTTCAACACCAACAATAACAATGAAACAACCAAAAATCACGGAAAT
The DNA here is from genome assembly GCA_029490685.1 of Schizonepeta tenuifolia. NCBI lineage: Eukaryota > Viridiplantae > Streptophyta > Magnoliopsida > Lamiales > Lamiaceae > Schizonepeta > Schizonepeta tenuifolia. The sequence continues at coordinate 15,511,632 of CM055960.1, read as the reverse complement.
TTAAAAAAAAAACACATACAAAGAAACAGACATGAAGGACTAAAAAATTTGCTGCAAAGAAATTGTCCCAAACTACTCTACACAACCCAAGGAACCCAAAAATTGCTACTAAACTCAACCGAAAGTCGGAAAATGTGCACGCAGAAACTGCTCCAAACGACTCTACACTACCCAAGGAACCCAATGAAAAAATTTACCCACAATAAATTTCGGAAATTTCGATACTTGTTTTTCTTTTTTTTTTTGTATCATCTCGGACCAAATCGAACAAATTCTAGGCGGAAAATGACACTCGGTGTCCCGGCCCCGAGGAATCGATCTGGCCATATCTCCCTCGTCACTGGTCTTATTGATCGGATTCTTGCACCGTGGAGCTTCTTTTGTGATGGTCAACGAGGGACAAAGTTCCCATCACTTTCTTCTCTCGTGCCAAAAATGAGATACACTCACCCATTGGCGAGGCATTTGCCCTAAAATCAATGGAGACGGAATGGGATTCTGAACAGACAACCCCTTAGCCCATCGGATAAGATTTCTAACGGCATGAGAGTGTACCGAATCGGACAGGTTTTGTGGGGCATATGACACTCGGCATCCTGGCCTCCTAGGAATCTATCTGGCCAGGAATTTTACCTCTTCATCTTCATCAAACTCATTATCGTCAACGTATTCTTCGCTCTCAACACCTCCTCTTCTACCACCACGTCCACCTCTATAGCCTCGACCTCGAGTGGGATTGATCTCTCTGGTCTGAGACTGCTCAAGCTGGAAAATCCTATCTTATACCTTCTCCATCTCTGACTTCAGTATCTACCCCAATTTAGATTTAAGTGCATCCATCAAGAACTTCGTCTTTGGATCACCAACACCTTGATCCTCCGTATCTGAAACCTGTTTACCATCTTTTGACATATTTACACAAAAAGGTTAGTAAAATAGAATCCTCACCACCTCTCAAGCACTCGTTTATCACTCAATGATAAATCACTCAGCACTCGTGTATCACTCTAATATGGCTCTTTTCACTCTAATAATCTCAATCTCTCTTGCCTTTTTGCACTCAAATTTTTTGTCAAGGAATCGAATCCTCTCAATCGACCACTTGATTTCAACACCAACAATAACAACAAAACAACCAAAAAAACAGAAATTGGAAACAAAAACACACACAAAGAAACAGACATAGAGGACTAAAAAATGTGCTGCACAGATTTTGTCCCAAACGACTCGACACGACCCAAGGAACCCAAAAATCACTACTAAACTCAACCAAAAAGTCGGAAAAAATGCACGCAGAAACTGCTCCAAACGACTCTACACTACCCAAGGAACCCAATGGAAAAAATTTGCCACAATGAATTTCGGAAATTTCTATACTCATTTTTCTTTTTTTTTACCCTCTCGGACCAAATCGAACAAGTTCTACGGGGCAAAGGACACTCGGTGTCCCGACCTCCGAGGAATCGATCTAGCCATATCTCCCTCGTCACCAGTCTTATTGATCCAATTCTTGCACCATGGAGCTTCTTTTGTGATGGTGAACGAGGGCGAAAGTTGCCATCACATTCTTCTCTCGTGCCAAAAATGAGATACACTCACCCATTGGCAAGGCATTCGCCCTAAAATCAATGGAGACGGAATGGGATTCTGAACAGACAATCCCCTAGCCCTTCGGATAAGATTTCTAACGGCATGTGAGTGTACCGAATCGGATGGGTTTTGTGGGGCATATGACACTCGGCATCCTGGCCTCCTAGGAATCGATCTGGCCAGGAATTTTACCTCTTCATCTTCATCAAACTCATTATCGTCAACGTATTCTTCGCACTCAACACCTCCTCTTCTACAACTACGTCTACCTCTATTGCCTCGACCTCGAGTGGGATTGATCTCTCTGGTCTGAGACTGCTCAACCTGGAAAATCCTATCATATACCTCCTCCATCTCTGACTTCAGTATCTACCCCAATTAAGATTTAAGTGCATCCATCATGAACTTCGTCTTTGGATCACCAACAGCTTGATCCTCCGTATCTGAAACCTGTTTACCATCTTTTGACATATTTACACAGAAAGGTTAGTAAAATAGAATCTTCACCACCTCTCAAGCACTCGTGTATCACTCTAATATGGCTCTTTTCACTCTAATAATCTCAATCTCTCTTGCCTTTTTGCACTCAAGTTTTTTGTCAAGGAATCGAATCCTCTCAATCGATCACTTGATTTCAACACCAACAATAACAACGAAACAACCAAAAAACAGAAATTGGAAACAAAAACACACACAAAGAAACAGATACAGGGGACTAAAAAATTTGGTGCACAGAAATTGTCCCAAACGACTCGACACGACCCAAGGAACCCAAAAATCGCTACTAAACTCAACCAAAAAGTCGGAAAAAATCCACGCAGAAACTGCTCCAAACGACTCTACACTACCCAAGGAACCCAATGGAAAAAAATTTCCACAATGAATTTTGGAAATTTCTATACTCGTTTTTCTTTTTTTTTACCCTCTCGGACCAAATCGAACAAGTTCTATGGGGCAAAGGACACTCGGTGTCCCGACCTGCGAGGAATCGATCTAGCCATATCTCCCTCGTCACCAGTCTTATTGATCCGATTCTTGCACCATGGAGCTTCTTTTGTGATGGTGACCGAGGGCAAAAGTTGCCATCACATTCTTCTCTCGTGCCAAAAATGAGATACACTCACCCATTGGCATGGCATTCGCCCTAAAATCAATGGAGACGGAATGGGATTCTGAACAGACAGTCCCCTAGCCGTTCGGATAAGATTTCTAACGGTGTGTGAGTGTACCGAATCGGACGGGTTTTGTGGGGCATATGACACTCGGCATCCTGGCCTCCTAGGAATCGATCTGGCCAGGAATTTTACCTCTTCATCTTCATCAAACTCATTATCGTCAACGTATTCTTCGCACTCAACACCTCCTCTTCTACAACTATGTCCACCTCTATTGCCTCGACCTCGAGTGGGATTGATCTCTCTGGTCTGAGACTGCTCAACCTGGAAAATCCTATCATATACCTCCTCCATCTCTGACTTCAGTATCTACCCCAATTAAGATTTAAGTGCATCCATCATGAACTTCGTCTTTGGATCACCTACAGCTTGATCCTCCGTATCTGAAACCTGTTTACCATCTTTTGACATATTTACACAGAAAGGTTAGTAAAATAGAATCCTCACCATCTCTCAAGCACTCGTGTATCACTCAATAATAAATCACTCAGCACTCGTGTATCACTCTAATATGGCTCTTTTCACTGTAATAATCTCAATCTCTCTTGCCTTTTTGCACTCAAGTTTTTTGTCAAGGAATCGAATCCGCTCAATCGATCACTTGATTTCAACACCAACAATAACAACGAAACAACCAAAAAACAGAAATTGGAAACAAAAACACACACAAAGAAACAGACACGGGGGACTAAAAAATTTGCTGCACAGAAATTGTCCCAAACGACTCGACACGACCCAAGGAACCCAAAAATCGCTACTAAACTCAACCAAAAAGTCGGAAAAAATCCACGCAGAAACTGCTCCAAACGACTCTACACTACCCAAGGAACCCAATGGAAAAAAATTTCCATAATGAATTTCGGAAATTTCTATACTCGTTTTTCTTTTTTTTTACCCTCTCGGACCAAATCCAACAAGTTCTAGGGGGCAAATGACACTCGGTGTCCCGGCCCCCGAGGAATCGATCTAGCCATATCTCCCTCGTCACCAGTCTTATTGATCCGATTCTTGCACCATGGAGCCTGTTTTGTGATGGTGAACGAGGGCGAAAGTTGCCATCACATTCTTCTCTCGTGCCAAAAATGAGATACACTCTCCCATTGGCAAGGCATTCGCCCTAAAATCAATGGAGACGGAATGGGATTCTGAACAGACAACCCCTTAGCCCTTCGGATAAGATTTCTAACGGCGTGTGAGTGTACCGAATCGGACGGGTTTTGTGGGGCATATGACATTCGGCATCCTGGCCTCCTAGGAATCGATCTGGCCAGGAATTTTACCTCTTCATCTTCATCAAACTCATTATCGTCAACGTATTCTTCGCACTCAACACCTCCTCTTCTACAACTACTTCCACCTCTATTGCCTCGACCTCGAGTGGGATTGATCTCTCTGGTCTGAGACTGTTCAACCTGGAAAATCCTATCATATACCTCCTCCATCTCTGACTTTAGTATCTACCCCAATTAAGATTTAAGTGCATCCATCATGAACTTCGTCTTCGGATCACCTACAGCTTGATCCTCCGTATCTGAAACCTGTTTACCATCTTTTGACATATTGACACAGAAAGTATAGTAAAATACAATACTCACTACCTCACAAGCACTCGTGTATCACTCAATAATAAATCGCTCAGCACTTGTGTATCACTCTAATATGGCTCTTTTCACTCTAATAATCTCAATCTCTCTTGTCTTTTTGCACTCAAATTTTTTGTCGAGGAATCGAATCCTCTCAATCGACCACTTGATTTCAACACCAACAATAACAACGAAACAACCAAAAAAACGTGCTGCACAGAAATTGTCCCAAACGACTCGACACGACCCAAGGAACCCAAAAATCACTACTAAACTCAACCAAAAAGTCAGAAAAAATGCACGCAGAAACTGCTCCAAACGACTCTACACTACCCAAGGAACCCAATGGAAAAATTTTTCCACAATGAATTTCAGAAATTTCTATACTCGTTTTTCTTTTTTTTTTACCCTCTCGGACCAAATCGAACAAGTTCTAGGGGGCAAATAACACTCGGTGTCCCGGCCCCCGAGGAATCGATCTAGCCATATCTCCCTCGTCACCAGTCTTATTGATCCGATTCTTGCACCATGGAGCTTGTTTTGTGATGGTGAACGAGGGCGAAAGTTGCCATCACATTCTTCTCTCGTGCCAAAAATGAGATACACTCACTCATTGGCAAGGCATTCGCCCTAAAATCAATGGAGACGGAATGGGATTCTGAATAGACAACCCCTTAGCCCTTCGGATAAGATTTCTAACGGCGTGTGAGTGTACCAAATCGGACGGGTTTTGTGGGGCATATGATACTCGGCATCCTGGCCTCCTAGGAATCGATCTAGCCAGGAATTTTACCTCTTCTTCTTCATCAAACTCATTATCGTCAACGTATTCTTCGCACTCAACACCTCTTCTTCTACAACTACGTCCACCTCTATTGCCTCGACCTCGAGTGGGATTGCTCTCTCTGGTCTGAGACTGCTCAACCTGGAAAATCCTATCATATACCTCCTCCATCTCTGACTTCAGTATCTACCCCAATTAAGATTTAAGTGCATCCATCATGAACTTCGTCTTTGGATCACCTACAGCTTGATCCTCCGTATCTGAAACCTGTTTACCATCTTTTGACATATTTACACAGAAAGGTTAGTAAAATAGAATCCTCACCACCTCTCAAGCACTCGTGTATCACTCAATAATAAATCACTCAGCACTCGTGTATCACTCTAATATGGCTCTTTTCACTCTAATAATCTCAATCTCTCTTGCCTTTTTGCACTCAACTTTTTTTGTCAAGGAATCGAATCCTCTCAATCGACCACTTGATTTCAACACCAAAAATAAAAACGAAACAACCAAAAAACAGAAATTGGAAACAAAAACACACACAAAGAAACAGACACGGGGGACTAAAAAATTTGGTGCACAGAAATTGTCCCAAACGACTCGACACGACCTAAGGAACCCAAAAATCGCTACTTAACTCAACCAAAAAGTCGGAAAAAATCCACGCAGAAACTGCTCCAAACGACTCTACACTACCCAAGGAACCCAATGGAAAAATTTTTCCACAGGGAATTTCGGAAATTTCTATACTTGTTTTTCTTTTTTTTTACCCTCTCGGACCAAATCGAACAAGTTCTAGGGGCAAATGACACTCGGTGTCCCGGCCTCGGAGGCATCGATCTAGCCATATCTCCCTCGTCACCAGTCTTATTGATCCGATTCTTGCACCATGGAGCTTGTTTTGTGATGGTGAACAAGGGTGAAAGTTGCCATCACATTCTTCTCTCGTGCCAAAAATGAGATACACTCACCCATTGGCAAGGCATTCGCCCTAAAATCAATGGAGACGGAATGAGATTCTGAACAGACAACCCCTTAGCCCTTCGGATAAGATTTCTAAGAGCGTGTGAGTGTACCGAATCGGACGGGTTTTGTGGGGCATATGACACTCGGCATCTAGGCCTCCTAGGAATCGATCTGGCTAAGAATTTTACCTCTTCATCTTCATCAAACTCATTATCGTCAACTTATTCTTCGCACTCAACACCTCCTCTTCTACAACTACGTCCACCTCTATTGCCTCGACCTCGAGTGGGATTGATCTCTCTGGTCTAAGACTGCTCAACCTGGAAAATCCTATCATATACCTCCTCCATCTCTGACTTTTGTATCTACCCCAATTAAGATTTAAGTGCATCCATCATGAACTTCGTCTTTGGATCACCTACAGCTTGATCCTCCGTATCTGGAACTTGTTTACCATCTTTTGACATATTTACACAGAAAGGTTAGTAAAATAGAATCCTCACCACCTCTCAAGCACTCGTGTATCACTCAATAATAAATCACTCAGCACTCGTGTATCACTCTAATATGGCTCTTTTCACTCTAATAATCTCAATCTCTCTTGCCTTTTTGCACTCAAGTTTTTTGTCAAGGAATCGAATCCTCTCAATCGACCACTTGATTTCAACACCAACTATAACCACGAAACAACCAAAAAACAGAAATTGGAAACAAAAACACACACAAAGAAACAGACACGGGGGACTAAAAAATTTGCTGCACATAAATTGTCCCAAACGACTCGACACGACCCAAGGAACCCAAAAATCGCTACTAAACTCAACCAAAAATCGGAAAAAATCCACGCAGAAACTGCTCCAAACGACTCTACACTACCCAAGGAACCCAATGGAAAAATTTTTCCACAATGAATTTCGGAAATCTCTATACTCGTTTTTCTTTTTTTTTTACCCTCTCGGACCAAATCGAACAAGTTCCAGGGGGCAAATGACACTCGGTATCCCGGCCCCCAAGGAATCGATCTAGCCATATCTCCCTCGTCACCAGTCTTATTGATCCGATTCTTGCACCATGGAGCTTGTTTTGTGATGGTGAACGAGGGCGAAAGTTGCCATCACATTCTTCTCTCGTGCCAAAAATGAGATACACTCATCCATTGGCAAGGCATTCGCCCTAAACTCAATGGAGACGGAATGGGATTCTGAACAGACAACCCCTTAGCCCTTCGGATAAGATTTCTAACGACGTGTGAGTGTACCGAATCGGACGGGTTTTGTGGGGCATATGACACTCGACATCCTGGCCTCCTAGGAATCGATCTGGCCAGGAATTTTACCTCTTCATCTTCATCAAACTCATTATCGTCAACGTATTCTTCGCACTCAACACCTCTTCTTCTACAACTACGTCCACCTCTATTGCCTCGACCTCGAGTGGGATTGATCTCTCTGGTTTGAGACTGCTCAAGCTGGAAAATCCTATCATATACCTCCTCCATCTCTGACTTTAGTATCTACCCCAATTAAGATTTAAGTGCATCCATCATGAACTTCGTCTTTGGATCACCAATAGCTTGATCCTCCGTATCTGAAACCTGTTTACCATCTTTTGACATATTGACATAGAAAGGTTAGTAAAATACAATACTCACTACGTCACAAGCACTCGTGTATCACTCAATAATAAATCACTCAGCACTCGTGTATCACTCTAATATGGCTCTTTTCACTCTAATAATCTCAATCTCTCTTGTCTTTTTGCACTCAAATTTTTTGTCAAGGAATCGAATCCTCTCAATCGACCACTTGATTTCAACACCAACAATAACAACGAAACAACCAAAAAAACAGAAATTGGAAACAAAAACACACACAAAGAAACAGACACAGGGGACTAAAAAATGTGCTGCACAGAAATTGTCCAAAACGACTTGACTCGACCCAAGGAACCCAAAAATCACTACTAAACTCAATCGAAAAATCGGAAAAAATGCATGCAAAAACTGCTCCAAATGACTCTACACTACCAAAGGAACCCAATGGAAAAAGTTTTCCACAATGAATTTCGAAAATTTCTATACTCGTTTTTCTTTTTTTTTTACCCTCTCGGACCAAATCGAACAAGTTCTAGGGGCAAATGACACTCGGTGTCCCGGCCTCGGAGGAATCGATTTAGCCATATCTCCCTCGTCACCAGTCTTATTGATCTGATTCTTGCACCATGGAGCTTCTTTTGTGATGGTGAACAAGGGACGAAGTTCCCATCAATTTCTTCTCTTGTGCCAAAAATGAGATACACTCACCCATTTGCGAGGCAATCGCCCTAAAATCAATGGAGATGGAATGGGATTCTGAACAGACAGACCCTTAGCTCTTCGGATAAGATTTCCAACGGCGAGTGACTGTACCGAATCGGACGGGTTTTGTGGGGCATATGACACCCGCATCCTGGCCTCCTAGGAATCGATCTGGCCAGGAATTTTACCTCTTGATCTTCATCAAACTTATTATCGTCAACATATTCTTCGCACTCAACACCTCCTTTTCTACCACCACGTCCACCTCTATTGCCTCGACCTCGAGTAGGATTGATCTCTCTAGTCCGAGACTGCTCAAGCTGGAAAATCCTATCGTACACCTCCTCCATCTCTGAGTTCAGTATCTACCCCAATTTCGATTTAAGTGCATCCACCATGAACTTCGTCTTTGGGTCACCAACAGCTTGATCCTCTGTATCTGAAACCTATTTACCATCTTTTGACATATTGACACAGAAAGGTTAGTAATATAGAATCCTCACCATCTTACAAGCACTCGTCTATCACTCAATAATAAATCACTCAGCACTCGTGTATCACTCTAATATGGCTCTTTTCACTCTAATAATCTCAATCTCTCTTGCCTTTTTCCAGTCAAATTTTTTCTGAAGGAATCGTACCCTCTCAATCGACCACTTGATTTTAACACCAACAGTAACAACGAATCAACCAAAAAATAAAGAAATTGGAAACAAAAAGACACACAAAGATACAAACACGGGGGACTAAACAATGTGCTGCACAGAAATTGTCCCAAACGACTCTACACGACCGAAGGAACCCAAAAATTGCTACTAAACTCAACCGAAAAGTCGGAAAAAGTGAACGTAGAAACTGCTCCAAATGACTCTACACTACCCAAGGAACTTAATGGAAAAATTTGCCTACAATGAATTTCGGAAATTTCTATACTCATTTTTCTTTTTTTTTTTACCCTATCGGACCAAATCGAACAAGTTCTAGGGGGCAAATGACACTCGGTATCCCGGCCCCCGAGGAATCGATCAAGCCATATCTCCCTCGTCAACAGTCTTATTGATCCAATTCTTGCACCATGGAGCTTCTTTTGTGATGGTGAACGAGGGCGAAAGTTGCCATCACTTTCTTCTCTCGTGCCAAAAATTAGATACACTCACCCATTGGCGAGGCATTCTCCCTAAAATCAATGGAGAAGGAATGAGATTATGAACAGACAACCCCCTAGCCCTTCGAATAAGATTTCTAACGGCGTGTGAGTGTACCGAATCGGACGAGTTTTGTGGGGCATATGACACCCGGCATCTTGGCCTCCCAGGAATCGATCTGGCCAGTAATTTTCCCTCTTCATCTTTATCAAACTCATTATTCTCGACATATTCTTCGTACTAAACACCTCCATCTCTACCACCACCTCCACGTCTATTGCCTCGACCTCGAGTGAGATTGATCTCTTTGGTCTGAGATTGTTCAAGCTGGAAAATCATATCATACACCACCTCCATCTTTGACTTCAGTATCTCCCCCAATTTAGGTTTAAGTGCATCGATCATGGACTTTGTCTTTGGATCACCAACAGCTTGATCCTCCGTATCTGAAACCTATTTACCATTTTTTGACATATTGACAAAGAAAGGTTAGTAAAATAGAATCCTCACCACCTCACAAGCACTCGTGTATCACTCAATAATGAATCACTCAGAAATCGTGTATCACTCTGATATGGCTCTTTTCACTCTAATAATCTCAATCTCTCTAGCCTTTTTCCACTCAATTTTTTTCTCAAGGAATCGAACCCTCTCAATCGACCTCTTGATTTCAACACCAACAATAACAACAAAACAACTAAAAATCACAGAAATTGGAAACAAAAACACATACAAAGAAACAGACACGAAGGACAAAAAAATGGGTTGCACAGAAATTGTCCCAAACTACTCTACACAACCCAAAGAACCCAAAAATTGCTTCTAAACTCAACCGAAAAGTCGGAAAAAGTGCACGAAGAAACTGCTCCAAACGGCTCTACACTACCCAAGGAACCCAATGGAAAAATTTAATTTCGGAAATTTCGATACATGTTTTTCTTTTTCTTTTTTTGTACCCTCTCGTACCAAATCGAACAAGTTCTAGGGGGAAAATGACACTCGGTGTCCCGGCCCCGAGGAATCGATCTGGCCATATCTTCCTCGTCACCAGTCTTATTGATCCGATTCTTGCACTGTGGAGCTTCTTTTGTGATGGTGAACAAGGGACGAAGTTCCCATCAATTTCTTCTCTTGTGCCACAAATGAGATACACTCACCCATTGGCGAGGCATTCGCCCTAAAATCAATGGAGATGGAATAGGATTCTGTACAGACAAACCCTAAGCCCTTCGGATAAGATTTCCAACTGCGTGTGACTGTACCGAATCGGACGAGTTTTGTAGGGCATATGACACCCGCATCCTGGCCTCCTAGGAATCGATCTGGCCAGGAATTTTACCTCTTCATCTTCATCAAACTCATTATCGTCAACGTATTCTTCGCACTCAACACCTCCTCTTCTACCACCACGTCCACCTCTATTGCCTCGACCTCGAGTGGGATTGATCTCTCTAGTCTGAGACTGCTCAAGCTGAAAAATCCTATCATACACCTCCTCCATATCTGACTTCAGTATCTACCCCAGTTTAGATTTAAGTGCATCCATCATGAACTTCGTCTTTGGATCACCAACAGCTTGATCCTCCATATCTAAAACCTATTTACCATCTTTTGACATATTGACACAGAAAGGTTAGTAATATAGAATCCTCACCATCTCACAAGCACTCGTCTATCACTCAATAATGAATCACTCAGCACTCGTGTATCACTCTAATATGGCTCTTTTCACTCTAATAATCTCAATCTCTCTTGCCTTTTTGCACTCAAGTTTTTTGTCAAGGAATCGAATCCTCTCAATCAACCACTTGATTTCAACACCAACAAGAACAACGAATCAACCAAAAAACACGGAAATTGGAGACAAAAAGACACACAAAGATAGAGACACGGGGGACTAAATAATGTGCTGCACAGAAATTGTCCCAAACGACTGTACACAACCCAAGGAACCCAAAAATTGCTACTAAACTCAACCAAAAAGTCGGAAAAAGTGCACGTAGAAACTGCTCCAAATGACTATACACTACCCAAGGAACGCAATGGAAAAATTTGCCTACAAAGAATTTCGGAAATTTCTATACTCGTTTTTCTTTTCTTTTTTGTACCATGTCGGACCAAATCAAACAAGTTCTCGGGGGCAATTGACACTCGGTGTCCCGGCCCCCGAGGAATCGATCTGGCCATATCTCCCTCGTCATCGGTCTTATTGATCCGATTCTTGCACCGTGGAGCTTCTTTTGTGATATTGAACGAGGGACGAAAATAAAATTTATGATAAGTTTTGAGTGATAAAATTTTTCGCGAAAATAAAATTTTCTGCGAAATGATGAAAATGCCCCTATGTGCATTAATGTGATTTTTCTCGTTTCGATTATTCGAATTGAGTATGTGATGAATTGTTTGAGCTTATTTATGTGATTATAAGCTTGAGTATGAATTTTGGATTTTTCTGAGAACTTTGAATTTTAGATGAATAGTAACGTAAACCGAGAAAACACTATTCATCAACCGACTCAGAATTTAGTCTAATTAGTTTCATTAGAATCTAGAATTTATTCTAATACTTTTGAGATAAGTTGGAGAATTTTCCGAGATCATTTGAATGATATTTAAAAATAAGTTGCTTAACGACTCGTTTAGTCGAGCCATTTTTATGAACTTATTCGTGAGAAGGAATTTTGATATAAAAATGATATCATTGGATTCCTAAAATTATTTTAAGAGTTATGAGAAGAATTAGAGAGAATTTAGATGACGAGAAAGAGATGAGAAGGGTTTTAAAGTATTTGAGAGAATAAAGTGAGATAATGGGGATAATTTCTACCGGAAAATTTATTAACCAGGCGAAATTAATTGTATTAAGCCTTGAGCTTATCCTGAATAGTAATCCCTAGTTGCATTTCACTCTCACCCTAGAGAGTTAGCTACACTCTCCCTCTCAATGCATACACTTGTCGTGCCTCCCTCTCTCCCTTCTATCTCACGCATCTCTCTTTTCTCTCTAGCAAGTCTTAACATATTTAACATGTGGTTCATTCCCCCTAGCTCACAACTCTTACACTAATTCTTATCTTCATTAATCTCTATCCATTTCTCTCTACAAAATCGAACTCAAGCAGCAGCAAAAAACTTCATCTTCCTCACTATCGAAATTGTCTCCATCGAAGAAGGAGCAGTTTTGCAGCAGAGATTTCAGCTGCTAACACCCTCTTCATCACCATCAAAACTTCACCTTCACGTTATCAATACCTTGAGGATCATCTCCTCTTTCACCCTTCCTTCATAGCCTTCACGTGAAGAAGAAAGAGAGTTGTACAAGCTCGATACTCCACTGCCGAAGAAGGCAGTTTTATAGCAGATTTGCAGCAGTTTTTCTAGCTGCTCCTACCTCTATATCTTCATCATTTTCACGTATATACCAAGAGGACTACCTCCTCCTTCATCTCCTTCATCATCCTTGCCTTGGAGTTGAAGCAAACCAGCTGCACGAGCTCAGTTTTTACAGCCGAAGAGCAGCAGCCTTCGACAGTTTTTCTCCATACATGCAACCTCTTTTTGTTGAGTTCATGCTTCGTGCTTGAGGATCCTTTGATGTGTATCATCTCCTCCACCTCTAAGATCATTTGAGAAGAACGGAGATACAATCCATCATCTTTCATCCTCCAAGCAAGCCAAAATCCAAGCCAAAGAAGAGCTTAAGTGATTTATTTTAAGTATGATTTCATTTTATTAATAAGATGTATATATGTATATGTAAGAGAGAAAATAAGGAAGAATGCATGATTTACTTTATGCATAGGAAAACCATAGGATTATGGCGATGAGATGATGATGTAAATGAAGATATAAACATGATTTAGGAGTTAAAAGAATAAAAGAAAATAAATCGGCTAGGATGCCCTAAATCGATTAAAAAGAAAAAAAATAGGAAAATTAAGTTCTTGATGAGTTTTGATGCTTATGTGATGATATGATGATGATATATGCTTATAATGATTTTTCATGTGATTATGTGCATATATGTGTTGATGGTAAGTATTGGTGAATTTATTGGATTTTTAATGAATTTAATTCATTAAAAATAGAGAAAATATGATTAAATTATGATTTATGAATTTTATGGATTATATGATGTTTATGAGCATGATGGTATATGAAAATATGATCTAAATGTATTTTTTAGGTGAAATATGAATTTTGAGATTTTTCTCAAAAATTTCAATATATGTTATATTTTGAGAAAATTGAATTCTTGATGATTTTGATGAAAAATGATGATCTTGATGATGATAACGATGTTAAGATGTGTTAGATTAATTTTTGGATGAATTTCCAAGCATGAAAATTGAGAAAATAAAAAGATATAATTTTTAGAGATTATTATTGAAATTTTCGAAGGAAAAATAGAGAAAAATTGAAATAAAAATAATTATGATGTTTTTAAGGTTAATATGAGTTTTTGAAGAAATATTCTTCTTGTTCATAAGAACAATTTGAAGATTTGAAGATGTTATGAACTAATTAGAAAACTGATTAATATTAATCATTTTTAGTTGAAAAATGAGTAAATATATTTTAAATTGAGAAATTTCATTTGATAAAAATGAAATTGAGAAATATATAAGTTGTTGAGTATATTTGAGTAATTTGAGTCGAAAATAAAGTCTTATGGATTTTCTACAAATTTTTTGAGATATATATATATATATTAAAAAGGAAATGATAGATAAAAAAAAATAGATGAAAGTATGAGTTCAAAGAAATGTATTCTTTGATTGATGATTATGTTAGAATGATGATAAGTTAAAATAAGTGTGAATTTGATGTTAGTATTAAAAAGAAAAATAGAATATTAATAATGATATTATTAATATTTGAAGATAAAAAGAGAAATAAAAGAAAAGAAAATGAAATAATGACTTAGAAGTCATGAGTATGAGATTTAGAGATAAAATGTACGTATTTGATGCTCGTTTTTAGCTTGGCTTGCAGCAAATTTCTTCACCCATTCTGGGTTCATGTAGTCTTTCTCAGCAACATCCATAGCCTTGGCAGCAGCAATACACTCTTCGGTTGTGATACCGTCGAGTTCCGCATCAAGCTCGGCTGCAATCTCGGCTATGGAGTTGTAGGAAACTCCATATTCTTCTGCTCGCTCCATGTCCTTCGCCATTTCAGCTCCGCCGACATCGGTTGGCTTCATGGCGGACTTCTTCTTTTGAGCTGTCTTATTTGGCTGAGATTTTTCGGCTTCATCTCCTTGGTTCTCATCTTTCCGCTGCACATCTTCACCTTTACCAGTCTCAACTTCCCCCTTTTTGGCATCAGCAACAAGGCTTGCGACTGAGCCATCCAGAGAGGTGAGTTGCTATTCAGCTTGTTGAATTCTGTTGAAGAGCTCATCAACCGCGCACTCTACTTCAACCTTCTTCGCCAGTTCAGAGTCAAGGCACTCTTGTTCGGCTTTCTTCAGTGTAGCGAGTGTCTCAATGACTTCGGTTTGGAAAGCAACGAACTCAGCCCATCGTGACTCAAACCGAGAATCCCATTCTTCATCTTGAGTCTGTTGGGATTTGGCGAGGTTGGAATCAGATATGGACTTGAACACGTTCAGATCGGATTTGATTCCATGAACGATTGTCCTCAGTGTGTTGATGTCTTAGCTGGTGGATGTTGAGAATTCGTCCAGCTTCATCTTCAGCTCATCATGCTCTGTCTGCAACTTCTTGTGCTTATCCTCCTATGCTTCCATCATCCTCAGCTGATCTTCTTTGTTGCGCTGGATGGTGGCAAGCATCTCCGTCCTTAGCTGATTAACCCTCTCAGCTATCAGCTCACAAATTTCTTCAGTTGAGGGTGCTGGCTGATCAGCTGGAGCTGGTTGGTCAGAAGTTGTAGGCTGCTCAACAGTGACCATGGCTTGGCGATTTGCCATGTACTGTTGGAGTTCTTCCTCTTCCTGCTTAGCGGCTGCGGCGGCTGCAACAAGATCAACTATAAAATCAGCAGATTTTGTTAGCATGTTGTCCAGGAAATTGATGCAATCTTGTTCAGCCTTTTCCCTCGTGTCTCTGCCTTCCGCCTTGCTGATGTCCAGACGACGCGTCAGCAGCGCAATTTTATTGTTGTAGGCAACCTCAAGGTTGGTGTAGTTAAAGTAGTCTCTGATGCGCGATTCATCTGCCTTCAGCCGGTTCCAGCTGTGTATCCTTATGGTATCTTCCTTCACATACCAGTGGCTGAAGATTAAATTGAACTGATACAGCAGCTCGGTTCCAAGCGTGGCAAAGATCGGCATGTCGCGCGCTTCAGGGAACAATCCGATCAGCTTCTGAAAACAGTAGGCCAGCTTGCCTTCATGTTCCTGTGCGACAGCCTGACGATCAGCTTCGTCATCGATGGGGGAGGGAGATAGATTTTCATATGGTATTGGTTTAAGAGTTTCATCAACGTTGGCCAAAGAACTGGTCTCAACGTTGGCATCGAGGGAAGAGCTCAGAATTTCTGACAGTGTGGGGAGGTTGGCATCAATAGGTTCCTCAACATTGGCCAAAGAGATGGTTTCAATGTTGGCATCGAGCAGGGAGCTCGGAATATTTGGCTGAGAGTCGGTTGGGATAACTTGTTCGGGCTGTACGGCATCAGCTCCTGCCGTGGGGGAGGTTGGAATATCTTCGGTTTCCTCAGATGAAGAAGATGCATCCAAGGAGAGATCCGTTTCCATGCCATTCATCTCATCTGTTCCACCAGCGCGAGGAACGATCACAAACGCATCCTTGTCAACTGAGTGATTCGACTCAGATGGGTGCCTCCACAGCTGGAGTCTCCTCAGCTGTTGTCTCCTCAGCTGGTATCTCCTCAGCTGGAGTCTCCTCAGCTGTTGTCTCCTCAGCTGGTATCTCCTCAGCTGGAGTCTCCTCAGCTGTTGTCTCCTCAGCTGGTATCTCCTCAGCTGGTACATCCTCAACTGGAACCTCCTCAGTTGGTACATCTTCAGCTGGTACATCATCAGCTGGAACCTCATCAGCTGGTTTGGCAACTGACTTCTTCTTGATACGCAGCCTCATCTTCTTCTTGGTTGGCTCTTCCTCTCTCTCCTTATCCGATTCATCCCTTAGTCGGCGTGCAGTTGTAGATTTTGATTTGCGGCTGGCAGCTGGCGGCAGCTCCTCAGCTGTGTCTTTTTCCTCAGCTGTCTTCACAGCTTCCCTCTTGTCTTTAGGAGTATAAACACTCCTAATCACATCCTGAGCTTTCTTGCCGGTTGGGAAGAGCATCTGCCTCTTCACAGGAGTCTCCTCACAGTCTTCCCAGACCATGTTCTGATCCTTTGTTGCGAAAAAGATCAGAGCAGAAATTTTACAACCGAAGTTGAGAGTTCCCTTTACACTCAACAACTTCTCTCCAAACTCAGTTGTGGTTTCAAAAATCTTCTGCCTCTCCAGAATCAACTGGTGTTCAAAATAACTGAACCAGTTGATGTCATGCTTGTGTTTGTGCTCCAAAGCAATCAACTGCTTGAGCTTCGGTCGGCTGATGTCTCCAAACGCACCGCTGTATCCGAAAATGACCTTGGATACAACATCGAACAGAAGTCGATGTTCTGGCTTCAACTTGGTTCGCTGCATATTGCTCCTCAATTTTTCTGGAGTGATGAGAGCACTCTCCAGAAACTCATCGGCTTCCGCATCGGTGATGTTTTTGATGGTGTCTGTGGCGGTCTGGTTCGGTGGAATGATTTGGCGTAGAATGTCGGAAACTGGAATGGGGACTTTGATACGGCAGATGGTTCTAGCCGGAACATCTCGTTGTCGACAAGAAACTTCTATAATGAGCCCGTCTCTGCTGTTGATGGGAGACTGCAAGTTCAGGTAAAATTCTCCGACTTGATGCCTGAGAAGGTGGGAGGGAAAGAGCGTCACCCAATTCAGGAGGTCTTTCTCCCTGAGAGTATCAGCGAGGGGAGACAACACCGGCGACTCCAGATCATCCTCTGAAAGAATCTGCTCGAAGTGGATCTTGGAGAGTAGCATATCCAAAGACTCGTCGTACGACAACGGAACAAGAGAAGGTCCTAAAGAAGCCATCTTCCTTCCTTGTGAACCTTTAGGTGCCATTTAGAGTTCTGTGAAGATATATATATAGAGAGAAAAACTTGCAGAAAATGGTGAGACAAATCGGAGACGAAAATGCACAGTTACTGCAGATAGACACAAATGTAGAAGGTAAGAGATCACTTCCTGATTTTCCGCCTTTTATAGGTTAGTGGCTTGGTTGAAATCGACGGTTAGGGTTGAATGGCGCGAATCCATCAACGGCTGAGATCTCGCGACTGTTGACTAGCTTTGACTTGACGTCAAAATTCGAGTTCCAACCAGCGCGTGAGAAGGTGAACTGTTTTTCATGTCAGCTCAGTCGCACTATAAAGTAGGCTATTGATGTTCAGCCGTACTTTACATTAAATGCGCTATGATGGCTATTTTAGTCTAACTGACATGCTTTAGGAATGTTTGAATTTATTTCAAACATTCTCATTTAAGACATAAACACCTTCAGCCATAAATGTTACCTGCCAGCTGATGTCGGAATCAGTTGTGTACTACCTCCCAGCTGATGTCGAAATCAGCTGTGTTCCAATGTTGCGGCATACCATCAGCTAACGTCTGATGTCTTCGGTTGGCAATCCGCATCTGAGATTCCCCCTTCATCTGAGCTTCCCCCTCAGATGGATATCTAACTCTTCACCTCGGCTGACTCTTCATCTGATGGATCCAACAATCCAAGGAGATCGCATAACATCTTGAACCGTGCTTCGGCTAGAGGTTTGGTGAAGATATCAGCTCGCTGAATCTCAGTTGGAATCTTCTCCACAGATACATCCTTCTTCTCAATATGATCTCGGATAAAATGATGTCGGACGTCAATGTGTTTTGTCCGAGAATGGTGAACAGGATTCAAAGAGATAGCAATGGCACTTGAGCTATCATAATGAATAGGAACCTGTCCAGTTGTGACTTCATAATCTCTCAGCTGTTGCTTGAGCCACAACACTTGCATGCAACAACTACCGGCAGCCATATACTCTGACTCGGTTGTAGAAGTGGCAACACATGCTTGTTTCTTGGAGAACCACGAAACTAGCTTGCTTCCCATGAACTGACAGTGTCCAGATGTAGACTTCCTGTCCAACCGATCTCCGGCTAGGTCCGCATCTGAGTATCCGGTCAGTTGGATATTGTCGTCGGTTGGATACCATAATCCAACATTAACAGTTCCCTTCAGATAATTGATGATGTCATCTTTGCTGCCAACATGTGTGCTTCCCTCGGCTGAACTCGGAACCGAGCACACACTTCAACCGCATAAGATATGTCTGGCCGACTGGCGGTTAGATATAGCAAAGAATCAATGATCCCTCTATACTTACTGGCATCCACGAGTTTTTCCTCATATCCGGGTTCAATCTTCCAATTAGTATTCATCGGGATCTTTGTGGTTTTACTTGTCTGCAATCTGAACTTTGTGATGAGCTTCTTTGTATATTTGGACTGATTAATAAAAATCCCTTTTGATGACTACTTCACATGTAGCCCAAGAAAATAATTCATCTCGCCCATCATCGACATCTCGAATTTCTCCTTCATGAGAGTTGAGAATTTCTCGCACAGCTCCTCCGACTTGGAACCGAATATGATGTCGTCAACATAGATTTGCACAACAAGTATATCTTCTCCAACTTTTATGGTGAACAGTGTTTTGTCAACTGACCCTTGTTTGAACCCCGAGTTCAGAAGAAAACCACATAGAGTGTCATACCATGCCCTAGGTGCTTGCTTCAAGCCATAGATAGTTTTCTTCAACTTATACACTCTTCCATCTCTAGTTCGACATAAACATTTTTCTTAATATCACCGTTGAGGAAGGCACACTTCACATCCATCTGATAGACCTTGAATTTGTGAAATGCGGCATAGGCTAGAAATATCCGGATGGCTTCCAACCTTGCAACAGGTGCGAAAGAATCCTCGAAATCAATTCCTTCTTGTTGGCAATATCCCTGAGCTACCAACCTTGCCTTATTCCTCACGATGAATCCAATGGCGTCTTTCTTGTTCTTGAAGATCCACTTTAATCCAATGACTTTGACACCATTTGGTCTATCTACCAACTCTCATACACAGTTGCGTAGAAACTCATTCAGTTCTTCTTGCATAGCTGTTGTCCAGTGAACACATTTGAGAGCTTCCAGAACATTCTTCGGTTCTGGCACATCAGCTATGAAACATGAAATCATGGCAACATCTCCTGCTTGCTCGAACTCCTCAAGAACTGCCAACTCCTCAGCATATTGGGCGTAAGTGTTGGAATCATTCTCAGCTGAGTCTGGATTTGCAACTCTGCTCCTGGTACTCACACCTTTGGCTGGATCTCCAATGATGTTGTCCTTGGAATGATCTTCATACCATCTCTTGTTGCGTCTTCCTTCTTCTTCCAATATTGGCTGTTCCGTGATTTCAACTGATGGGATAACCTGAGCTGTGGGAGATGCTGGTGATTTATCAGTTGTGGAGTCTGGATCCTCAACATGGACAATATTTTGAACTGAGCTCCGTTGGGCTTCGGATGCTGATGCAGTTGGAGTGACATCAGCTGAAGTTCCCCCTTGAGATGAGCTGGGGTCCTCGCATTCATCTTCAGAGAAACAAGGATCATCATCCTCAGTTGCCCATACCAATGGTTCAGCTAGATTCTTTTTGCCTTAGAACCTGTGATCTGGTGAGAGTTGGTGGAACATGTGGATCAGCTTGTTGTCCTTTAGCCTGTTCCCTGCACTCAAAAGTAGATTCATCAAAACTAACATGAGGTGTTATCTCCACAACACGAGAGCTATTGTTGAAAACTCTATAAGCCTTGATCTGAGCGGCATATCCGAGAAATATGCCTTTCGAAGCCTTGGCGTCAAAAGTTTTCAACTGAGTCTTCCCATTGTTGTGAATATAACACTTAGAACCAAAAACGCAAAAATATGAAATATCAGGCTTCCTGCGTCTCCATAGCTCATATGGAGTCTTTCCCAACCGCTTGATCAGAAGAGACCTGTTCTGGGTGTAGCATGCTGTGTTGATTGCCTCAGCCCAAAATCTCTTTGGCAGAGCTGAGCTTGTCAACATGGATGTTGCAGCATCCTTCAGCGTTCGGTTCCTTTGCTCGGCTACTCCATTCTGTTGTGGGGTACGCGCGGCTGATGTTTGATGAGTAATTCCATGCTTCTCGCAGTACTCAATGATGGTTTCATTTAGGAACTCAGTTCCACGGTCTGATCGGATGGAAATAATTTTCATCTCTTGTTGGTTCGATATCCGATCCATCAGCTTGGGTAGCTCATCTCGGGTTTCACTCTTGTGTCGCATGAAAATTGTCCACGTGTACCTAGAAAAATCATCAGTAACAACAAGGGTATACTCGTTACCATTCATGCTTTTTGGTGTAACTGGCCCGAAGAGATCCATATGGATCAGCTGCAATACTCGGTCGGTTGAGGGAGTCGTTTTAACCGAAAAGAGGATCTAGCGAGCTTTCCCAACTGACATGCACTGCAGATATGTGTTGTTGAAAATACTCGGTTAGGAATGCCCTTTGCATGTTCCTATCTTGCAAGTCGATTCATTATCTTGAAATTCAGATGGTTGAGCCTTTTGTGCCACAGCCAACTCACATATGAACTGCTCTTCGATAACAGACAGGTTTCAGGAGGACTACTGTTCCAATCTGCATAGTAGACATTCCCGGTTGGGGATCGATTTTCCAACAATATGACCTGCTTTGTTTCAATATTTTTAACCCTTCAGCCCTGTGCATCAAACTTGACAGAGAAACCATTATCACAGAATTGGCTGATGGAGAGCAAGTTATGCTTCAATCCATCAACATATGAAACATTTGAAATCGACACGTGATTGGTTTCAAGGGTACCGTAACCTCTGGTGTGACCTTTTGAGTTGTCACCAAAGGTAACCGATGGTCCTTCTTTCTCCACGAAACTCCCAAGCAAATCCTTCAGATTTGTCATGTGGTTCGAGCATCCACTATCCATCACCCACATGGTATGTGACGCTTTATTCTTCCTCAGCTGTTTCTCCTGTTCCTGCACAGAGAAACACTCTTAGGTCCCCAATTTCAGTTGGGTCCTGGAGGGTTAGAACCAGTTCTCCCTTGAACTATGAGTCGCTTTTCCCTGTATACTCGGATAGATTTATCATTCCAAATCACTTTTCCTTCTCCATCAACTATAACAACACCTCAGTTATCCTTAGGCTTGTTGTTAGTAGTGATGTTCTGTTTCTTGGGAGGAGATGGATTTCTCGCATTGAAAGCTTTAGGAGGAGAGGCTTTCCCCCTGTTTTGATGGCGCTTCTTATCCCGTTGGTTTTGTCAATGAGGTCGGACGCCATGTTGGAATCTGTGTGGCTGAGTTTGATTCCATCTTCCTGACTGTTGACGACAGTTGTTCATGCCCTGTTGTTGATTCATGTTCCAGCATGAATATCCGCAGCTGTTGGAATTGTTCCACATAGGTCGACTCTGATGGAACCTCTGGTTGTTCTGATGACGGAACCGATGTTGATTCTGATGGTTGAATCCCTGTTGGTTCTGTTGATTCCATCCTTTCTGAGGTCGGCTCTGAGGTCGGTTCTGAAGTCTGTTCTGATTATATCTCCGACGTCTCTGATTCCTCTTCTGAGTCTTGGAACATTCCCCCTCAGTTGTTGTAGTCCCAACTGATGGATTCTTCAATTCTCCAACCACAGCTCCATTTCCTTTATCAGCTGCAGTTTCCTTAGCTGGTTGTGCTTGTTGTGACGTGGAGGTTGGATCAATTTGGGGAGTTGCAGACTCAACCAGATTTGGTTTGGCAATCGTCACCTCCACAGCCTTAACAAAGGTTGCGGGTGGCAATCCAGAGTCCTTGACCATGTCGTAACCGAGTCCAGACACGTCATCCATTTGTCTTTGGTAACTGATGAGATTCTCGATGATTTTGGATGATTGATATAGCTTTATCAGGTTGTCCTTCTCAGTTTGCACATCCTTGAGGAGAACAGTTCTATGCTCGGTCTGTGCGTCTGACTTCTTCATTAGTTGGTCGATCTGAGCCTCTTGCTTTTTCAACTGATCATGTTGCTCCTTGATCTGCTCCTTCAACTCCTCATCGGTTGGAGCATTAGTTCGGTTGGCCTCAATCAGTTGACTTTTGAGATTATCAATCTCTTCAGTTTGATTTTTTATCAGATCGTCCTTTTCGGTTAAGGATTCTTCAAGTCTGGCAAACTATTCTTGAAGATTCTTAAACTCAACCGATTGCTGATGCAATTCCTCACTGAGTTCTTGAAAGTCACCCCAAGAGGGTTCCAACTCTTTATCCAATGTTTCCTGCATGTTAGAAGTATTGGAAGAATTTAAATTAGCAGGATTAGAATGTACCTCAGTATCATCCTGGTCAGTTCCAAATGCCATGAGACATTGATCCTGTCCGATAGCGTTGTTGGTGGAAGTCAGCTCGTCCTCATCTTCAGTGTCAGTGAAGATTTCCATGTCATTAGCTGCTTCTTCTGCAACCATGGCCTTGTTCTTTGCATTTTGTTTGGCCCTCAACGCTTCTCTTTCTTTCTTCGACAGATCTGGACAGTCAGCTTTAAAGTGTCCCTCTTTGCCGCATTCAAAGCAACTGTTGGTCACAGGCTTTGAGTTATCTCGAGTTCGGTTGGATTTATAGAACTGCTTGTATTTTCCGACCCGAGCATCCATGTCAGCTAGCTTCTTTGACATGGCGGCTATACTCTGTTGCAGCTCTTCTCTGCTTGGCTCCTTCGTAGCTGTGTCCGCAGATCTTGTTGCCCTTGATGTTCGCGGCTTGGAGTAATCAGCTCAAAGTGCTACTGTCTTTGTTGTTGAACCAGTATCCTCATGTCGACTCGTCTGAACCGAGGACTGAGATCTTCGTCGGTTCACCTTATACTCGTTTCCTTTCAGAATTGAGAACAGTCTTTCTGTTCCCATCTCTCCAAGATCAGCTCGGCTCTCATGGATGTTGGTGAAGGTGTCCCATTCAGCTGGTAGGGCTTGTAATACTTTGAGGTCGATCTCTCTCAAAGTATATTTTTCTCTTTGGATGGACTGAATCCTTCGGATGATATCCATGAATCGAAGCTCTAACTGATCAATGGTTTCATCGGCTCTTAGACAGAAGTTGTCGAAATCTTGACATGCATGGGAGAATTTGTTCTCCTTTGTTTCGTCACTCCCTTCGCTAAGAGATGCCAAAATATCCCACATCTCCTTAGCGGTGTCGCACTCTTCTATCCAAGGAAGATAGTCTTGTCCAACTATGGACATGATAGTGCTCTGAGCCTAGATATCCAGCTGGCTCACTTTAGCTTCCTATGGAGTGAAGTCTTCTGGCTTTTTCTCAACCATCACCTCAGTTGTATCCCCATCGTTGGGATATGTAGGAGTGCGAGTAACTTTCTCCATGATGGTGATAGGTCCGGATGTAATTACTTGTTGCATTCGATGATGCTTTGACAGTAGAATCTTCTTCATCTGAGTTCTCCAGGATGTATAGTTCACAACCGAGAACATGACAACGATCTTGTCTTTAACATCCATCTGCACACAATAATCAGACAACAAATGCAAGCAGATATGCACTAGCGTGAAAAAAATCTATTCAGTTGACCACTGAAGAAAAAACACCTCGATTCACACCTCGTGAAACAGAGTCAGCAGTCTTTTGAACCACTGCTCTGATACCACTTGATGGTCCCGATACGAGTTCTGGTGTATGGAAGGGGGGGAATACACTAGTTAGGAAATTTAAAAACAACCCCCTGAAAATATCACAACCAAGTAAGAAGACTCAGTTGGAATCACAATTGAGTAAGAACACTCAGCTGTGAGAGTGGTGCTGTGCGGAATGTGGTGGAAATAATAACTCGTAAAAACAACTCACGCTTTGATGCAAGGTCGGTCAATAACCAAGTCAGTTGAGAATGTAAAAATGCAGTTTGAGTGCTGGTTAGTTGGTCAGTTGGATATGCAATAAATAACTGAACAGAAAACACAAACACACAAAGATTTACGTGGTTCGGAGAGAACTCCTACGTCCACAGGGAGTTGTGAGTCCACACAACTCAGTCCAAGTTCTTTAGGACTAACCACAAAGCTTACGCGGGCTTTGCAACCGTTAAGATAAGTTTACGGGTACTTATCAACCTATCTACTCAATTACGGGAAGAGTAGGGTCCTAACAATCCTTTTGAGAGGATGTGTAAAAGGGTGGGTTTTTCCAACTACTAGCTCGAACAAGAAGTGAGCTTGGATCTAAGCTTGAACAAATGGAGACTCAAACTATGATCTAAAAACACCAAGACAGAATCTAACACTCTAGAACTCTCAACTAGTGATGTTCTTAGAGATTGAATTCAGTTTAGCTCGTTTGCGATATGAACTCTCAACTGGTGATGTTCGCTCGTCTAACTCTTTGCTCTTGCACTTGTCTATTTTCTCTGTCCGTAGTCTTGGTGAATGAATGAAGGCCTCTATTTATAGGCGGAGAGAATCAACTAGCCGTTGGATGAGCCGTTGATCTCTGTTCTCTGAAAGCGATGGCTTGACTCTCATCTCTGCAGACTTTCTGGATTTGGCAACTGTGGACTTCTACTTTCCATCTGAGACAGCCTTGTGTTGGGCCAAATGAGGTAATGACAGACCGTCAAACCTTCACGTGACTTCCCATTTTGAAATTCAAATCTTCAACCTTTAACTTTCAACTTTGTTTAGTCGGTTGAGAAGTTTTGGTCTTCATCCGAGTGGTCTTCAGCTGATGTTCCATCTGATTGCTATCTTCATCTGACCTTCTGTCTGAATTGGAACAGTTGAACTCTCATCTGTCTTGAACTTCATGTTATCGATCTTGTCAGTTCGAGTCCTTCAACTGATGTTCTGTATCTTGAACACTCAGTTGTCTTTCTTGCATCTTCCCTTTTGAACTCTCAGTTGTATTTCTTACAACTGATGTTCTATCCGAGTGAAGCCTTGTTGTCGTCTTCAGCTGGAGACCTGTAAAGATAAAATCTCAACATTGCTCAAACAGCGAGCCTAATTACTAACTTTAGGAAATGGCAACATCTACTCGGTTGGGGTCAGTTGGTTTTGGAATCAATCAAAACTTTAATAAATTTCCCAACAAAAACTCAAAGATGAATGCGCTTATTACTTATGTATTATGTGCGCTTTTCAAAATGACTGACTTGCCTGAGTTTAAATATTTTGGTATGCAATCATCTACATTGTTATAAATCCTATGGACGCATGGGATAAAAGTCCTGATGAAACGGGACCGGTGCATGCATTGTATGGTATTAAGGTAACTGTGAGCTTTACTTCAGTTTAGCCGGTTACGGTGTTCGAGAAGGAGGCCTACTTCTCGACACAACAAAGTTATTGTTGTAGATATGATTCATACTTAAGTATAAAATAACTGCAGTCTGATTTCAGAAAATACGAAAATATTTTATGGCTGTCACATGTGGTAAACTGTGTTTAGACAAATATATATATAACCCTTGTGATGTAGAAAAAGAGGCAAGTATTTCAATCATATAGCTCTAATGAGCAGAGTTTTTTCAAATGTTTTTGGCATTGTATTCACTGAGTACGAAGTACTTAGCCCTGTATGTATTTCTAAACGTGCAGGTTAGCCATGGATGAGGATGGTGCGGATGGTCTTGGTGGTGTGTTGTCTGTTTTGAGATTAAGTCGGTGGTTACATGTCATCATACATGTAATTACTGAGAGAAGAGATGTCTTCCGCTGAAATATTTGTGTTTTTGATAATCTTCCTTATGTGGATTGATACAATGAGCAGTCTGCTTGAGTCGAGTCGAGCTAAGTTGAATTGAAACATTGCTCTTATTTTGTCTGTTTCATAACGTGATACTTAACCCTATTTTGAGAACCGTTGTAAATTATTAAGCTCATTTTTGGTGAGCTATGTTTGAAAGAATGTCCATATTCATTGTTTTGATGAAACCTTAATCGATTCTTTGTGAGTCGAGTTGATATTTGTTGGTTTCACATTCCTAATTCATTCAAGAATTGTATTTGATCACAATTCGGGTTGAGTTGTGATAAAAGTGAGATGTTTATTTGATGGTTTCACCTTCACACTCCAATGGAGTCTGGTCGTTCCTACACACCGGATTTCGGGCTGTGACAGAAGTTCCCATCACTTTCTTATCTCATGCCAAAAATGAGATACACTCACCCATTGGCGAGGCATTCGCCCTAAAATCAATGGAGACGGAATGGGATTCTGAATAGACAACCCCTTAGCCCTTCGGATAAGATTTCCAACGGCGTGTGAGTGTAACGAATCGGATGAGTTTTATGGGACATATGACACCCGGCATGCTGGCCTCAAAGGAATCGATCTGGCCAGGCATTTGCCCTCTTAATCTTCATCAAACTCATTATCCTCGACATATTCTTCATACTCAACACCTCCTCCTCTACCACCACGTCCACCTCTATTGCCTCGACCTCGAGTGGGATTGATCTCTCTGGTCTGAGACTGCTCAAGCTGGAAAATCCTATCATACACCACCTCCATCTCTGACTTCAGTATCTCCCACAATTTAGATTTAAGTGCATCCATCATGAACTTCGTCTTTGGATCACCAACAGCTTGATCCTCCGTATCTGAAACTTGTTTACCATCTTCTGACATATTGACTCAGAAAGGTTAGTAAAATAGAATCCTCACCACCTCACAAGCACTCGTGTATCACTCAATAATGAATCACAAAGCACTCGTGTATCACTCTAATATGGCTCTTTTTACTTTAATAATCTCAATCTCTCTTACCTTTTTCCACTCAAATTTTCTCTCAAGGAATCGAACCCTCTCAATCTACCACTTGATTTCAACACCAACAATAACAACGAAACAACATAAAAACACAGAAATTGGAAACAAAAACAGACACATAAAGAAACAGACACGGGGGGCTAAAAAATGTGTTGCACAGAAATTGTCCCTAATAACTCTACACGACCCAAGGTACCCAAAAATTACTACTAGACTCAACCGAAAAGTCGGAAAAAATGCACGCAGAAACTGCTCCAAACGACTCTACACGATCCAATGAACCCAAGAGAAAAATTTGCCCACAATGAATTTCTGAATTTCTATACTTGTTTTTTTTTTGTACCCTGTCGGACTAAATCGGACAAGTTCTAGGGGGCAAATCACACTCGGTGTCCCGGCCTCCGAGGAATCGATCTGGCCATATCTCCCTCGTCACCGGTCTTATTGATCCGATTCTTGCACCGTGGAGCTTCTTTTGTGATGGTGAACGAGCGACGAAGTTCCCATCACTTTCTTCTCTCGTGCCAAAAATGAGATACGCCGCTCATTGACGAGGCATTCGCCCTATAATCAAAGGAGACGGAATGGGATTCTGAACAGACAGCCCCTTAGCCCTTCGGATAAGATTTCCATTCGCCCTAAAATCTTATCTCATGAGAAATTCCCCCAAAATAGCACTTTTCATATAGTTTTTTTTTTTAATTTAGCACTCCTGATAATTCTTTTAAATTTTAGCACTTCCTCTCTTTTTTACCCTCAAATACATTTTGTGATTCCCATCTTATCCTCTCCTTTTTATTTCATCTTTAACCTCTTCACCCGCTGTTTCTCTCTCCATTCTTAGCGCTGTAATTTTTTTATCTTCTCTCAACTTTCACTTCCGACTACCATTTTCGTCTTTGGAGGAATTTGTCAGGTAAATTTTTTCGTTGTTTCTTTAATTTCATCTTTTCATCACCGTTTCTTTTTTTTCTCTTACCTCTTAACTGATTAATCTCTCTTTTTTTTACTCTCGCCTTTTTTTAGGGTTTACATTCCATAGTGTAACTTCGTCTTCGGTGCAATTTTTTCGGTATGCAGTTCTCTCCTGCTTGAAATCTTAGTTGTCGTTGAATTTTTTCTGGTATACTCTTCTCGCCATTATCATTTTCCTGATTACTTTTTTTTCTACTGTTTTCAACTCTATTCCTCATTCTTAATTCGTTTTTCCATATTTACTTATTTCTTCATGTTATACGTTGTGTTTTCGATTTGCTGTGTTTGGATCTGAGTATATATTGCTTTTTTAGATCTTCGTTTCTGTACTTTTTCAATTATTTTTTAATGTTGTTGGTCTTGTCTAGTCACATACGTTTCTGTACTAAGATCTTCGTGTTTACCGTTTGACTTGCTTACTCCATTTGTCTTTCTTTTTTGGGTCTGAAGCCTTATTCTAATTCGATATTTTGGTTCTACTGTAACAAGCTATTCTGGGCTGAAGCATTGTTGAATATACATTTTATCTTACTGTACCTTAGTTGAATTGTTTGTGCTATAACTAAATTTATGCATTTTAGATAGTTGAATGTAAATTTTGGAAAAATGAATACATACTTTTATAAGCACACTTTGAAGTTTTTTTGTCTTATGAAACCATGAATGTAGTGTACATGAACATTTTATTTTTGCCCTTTTTTTTTGTAGCACTAACTTTTTTTTATTTGAACCCGATAGCTCATGGCTGATAAGCGCTGCATACATGGTCTGAAAGTTGTTGTTAATACTTCATGGTCTGGTGAGGATCCGGCACGGTGGTATTTGAGTTGTTCCAATGTTGAGGTAGATGTAGTCTTTTTGCTTTGTTATTTGTTATTATATTTGAGTTGGCCCAACGTTAAGATGTTTGTTCTATTTTCAATATTTTTCAGAAAGATGTTTGTTCTTTTTGTGATTGGATTGATCCAAATGTTATCAAATATCAACGTGAATATATCAAAGAGCTTCGTATTTCTAGGAATATGTATGAAGGGAAGCTAGAGAAGCTTAAGGAAGAGCATCGTAAGCTCCAATTAACAGAAAATATTGCATCACAAATTATTGTGCAATACCGTAAGGAGATCGACGATCTTCACCACAGGCTTCAAGCCATGGAGCTTGAGTGTTGTGAACTCCAAAAAGCTAACAAACAGCTTGATGAGGACTATGGACAAATTGTGGAAAGCAATTTTCAGTGTCGTGAGGAAATTTTTGCACAAAAATCTGAGATTATGTGGAAGAACTATGTACTTGCAACTTTGTTGGTTTCTCTTTTTGTCTTTGCTCGTTAGCTTTGGCAGTTGTTTTTGTAATTATAACCTATGTATTAGGACACCATAGTGTTTGTTTAATTGAATATTTTCTTATAACCTATGTATTAGGACACGGTATTTTTTGAAGTTGGGGTAGTCTCTCTTTTCGTTAAGGAATTCGTGTTCTGTCTCCAAGCTATTAGTTCCTTGTATATGATCTGTCAGTTTGTATGTATATTTTTAATCCTTTTGCAGTTGTTTAAAAACTTTTAAAATAGCATTTTTACAACGGAAGGTATAAATGATACCAACCATATTTATTTAACTTTTATGAGGATTCACAAAAAAACTAGTTATATCACTACAAATTTTTTTGCAGTCACATACGTTTATCAATTTTTTTTTTTTAGTAACACAAATTTAGCAGTAACAACAATTGAACTATATTTTGTTGGAAGTCACAAAAATTGTACCTATTTTTTTTATGATTCACTAAATATAATATAAATATTTGTGACAGTATCAAAAAATTAGCATTCATATCGATTGCTTAATCATTCTGCATGTTATAATACGAATTTTAAAAAAATTTTACAACAGAAGGTTTAAATGATATAAACCAATGATATAATATATATGCTTATTCACAAAAACACTAGTTAGAACATTAAAGATTTTGTGCAGTAACAACAAAAGACCATTAATAACAATTTAACTAATTGTTTTTGTGGAGTCACAAACAATTTACCTAGTTTGTTATGATTCAGTAAATATGATACTATTTTTTGTGACAGCACAAAAATATTATCAGTCATGTTTAATGCTTAAAAATTTTGAACAGTAACAAATGATTTGTTTAGTCACAAAAATATTTTACAGACAAGTTTCGAACTTCAGATATTAATGTTTTTAAGATTCTCTCTTCAAACTTAAAAAGCGTATTTCTATGTATTGCACATTGTTTTAATTTTTTTAATTGTAAAAATAATTTTTCCTAATCATCTGTACCATATATTCATCTTCACGCTTATTCCATTACACAATCCCCAATTTCAAAATTTCATTGCGCGACCATTTCGCGACCATGGTCTGAAGACAGCTCTCATGTCTCCTCAAATACCGATTTCACAATTGTTGTTTTGGATCGAATAAGTTGCTATCTTCGTCTACAATCTTCCTCTTTTTTCAGGTATATGTGGTTCAATTATTTTTAAGTCCGTCTGTCGATTTAGGGTTTTTCTTTCTTTGTTCTTCCATGTTGCCAATTTCTGAGTATACTAAAAAACAAGTTACCCAGTTTTAGTATTTTACAGCCTCTCTTTCTTTGTATTATTTATTCCATTCTTTACTGTAAACTTTTTTGGGGGAATTTCCTGGAAATAACAGATTGTTGTTTTTTTTTCCCAAACTGCATTTAGCAGATGGATCTTACCTCTATTGTAGTGCATTTTGGTGGTATTTGGATTAATGACTTGTACTAAGGCGGTGATAAGTTGTTGTTGCTATTATCTAGTGTCGAGCGTTCATTTCAAGTTTTCCTAAGCAAAATTCAGTCAAACATAGCTTGTGTTGAACACTTTTCTGGAGTATGTGTAGTATCTTGTTTGGTTGGTTCTCCAATAGAAGATGGTAGTTGCATTCGTCTTAATGTAACTAATGATGTTGAGCTCAATTTTGCTTTGAAGAATAGTGTTAGAAAATTCTATGTCACCTGACCTCACCTGTGAAACCTTGCAACCAAGCAGATGCCACGAATCTTAAAAGGAAACATGCTGATAAGTCATCAATTAATGAGTCCTATGTTGGTGATCATTGTTAATCTGGTAAGGAGAATGATGATGACGATGAATTTTTTGATCCAGATGATGCTGTTAGTATTGACAGTTTGGATGATAAGGATTCATAACAATATAATTAGTTTTATAATGACAGGGAGCCTGCTCCTCTTTTCCATCCATTCCTTCACAACAGTAACTTTGTGCCTCCACGTTCGAATAATTCACCTCCCCATAGTATTTACCATCCCGAACAAGTGATTTCTAATAAAGCACCCACACATAGCACGTACTTGGATAAAGCATTTGTATCTCTTACGGATTGTAGTATCAAGGGTGACTTCTAAATGAAATTCAGTACCGATGATCTGGCTTTAGGTGCTATGTATGTTGATAAAACAAGCTTGATGTATGTTGTTGGTCTTTATCATTTGACTAATAAGTGTGAGTTTTCAGTCGAGTGTTCTAGTGGAATGAAATATTACGTGCATTGTAAGTTTCCTGATAGGTGCCAATTTCATATGCGGTCTCGTGCTCCTTCTGCAAATGGTTTTTGGAGAATCACACATTGGCAAGCACCCCATACATGTGAGTTGGACTTGAGAGTTAATAAGCACTGGACCATGTGCTCCAGTGTTGTGGGTGCTTTTTTTGCTCCTATTTTGCGGCCCAAAGAAATGGTACACTATCTCCAATCAGAATTTGGTTTCAAGGTACGTTGTTTGTTTTTTCAAATTTAATAATTATACTTTTGTTACTTTTGTGCACATCCAATTTACTCAAATATAGAAAAGTATAAACAGCACTTATTATTCATTTTTGTTACTGCTTATGAGTTTCCAATTTATGCCTGTGTTTTTTATTTTGTCTGAATTTAAATTTTGTGAAAGAACAAATATATAATTTTTTTAAGTAACGTAATAATGACATATATTTTTGTTCATCCACAAATATTGTAGATGAACTTCAGTTTTACAGTTCCACTTCTGCCACAAAATGACTTACAAATTTCTACAAATCTTTTTTAGATATCATATTTTGTGGCATGGGCTGCCTGCAATTGTGCCATCCAACAAATATAAGGTGATAGTGATGACTCTTTCAGACGATTGTCTGGCTTCTTACATATGACTTAAACTTGTAATCCAGGTTATGTGGTTTCTTTGCAAACTGATGAGGATAACGTTTTTCAATTTGCATTAATGGCTCTCAGTGCTTGTATTTCCAGTTTTGCATTATCATGTCGTCCTATTATCTGTGTTGATGCTACACACTTGAAAGGTAAGTACAAAGGAGTTATGTTTGTAGCGGCATCAGAGGATGCTAATGAACAAATTTTTCCGCTTGCATTTGGTATTGGCGATAAGGAGAATGATAGATCATGGATATGGTTTTTGTCTGAATTGACGAAAGCATTTGTTCAAAAAAATGATTTGGTTATTGTTTCTGATCAACATGTTAGCATTATCAAAGCAGTTGAGACAGTATATCCTGGAGTAATGCATGGCCTTTGTTGTTTTATTCAGAAAAATCTATCAAAGTATGGTGTTAATGTTGTCAAGGCATTCCAAAAAGCAGCATCATGTTCTAGGAAGGAGGACTTTTACCACCTAATGAATGTTATTGAGGATATGTGGCCAAAAGCCTATCATAGATTGTCTGAGATAGATCTTGTCAGTTGTGCAAACTGTTTTTCGCCTGTACGACGTTATGGTGTGATGACGTCTAATGCGTGCGAAAATATCAACTCAACGCTTCGCTGGGCTAGAACCCTACATGTATGCACTCTACTTGATTGTGTTCATTCTATGATTTGTGGTTGGTTTGTTGAGAGGCGTTTGTTAGGTTTAAGCCGTACACATGAACTTTCTCTTAGGATTTTAGACGAACTTGCTGTTAGAATTGAACAAGGCTTCACAATGGTTGTCGAACCCATTAACTCCACACGCTTTTGTGTGAAGAAATCTGGGAAAAGTTTTATAGTTGATCTAGAGTTACATTCTTGTTCATGCCAAGAGTTTGATCTCAATATGTTCCCTTGTTCTCATGCGTCTGCTGCAATAAGGTTTATATTCTAAAATTTCACTTCATAATTTTCCTATTGTCTTTCTACTACTTATACTGATGTTTTTCTTACTTTTGTAGCTCGACAAAGGAGAAGCCAATATCTTATGTGTCGCATTTTTTCACTACTCGTAACTTGTGTGACATGTATGTTGGTGATGTGAACCCAAATCCATACCGTTAGGATTGGATTCTCCCTCAACATGTACGAGATACCATTGTCAATCCTCCTGGTAATCCCCGTCAAGATGGGAGGCCCAAGACCAAACGTATTCCATCGTACACTGAATCATCATGATCTTCATTCACGTTTTTGCTCTAGGTACAAACAACGTGGTCATTACAATTCCACGTGCACAGCATATGTCAGTATTTCAAAACTGGCATGAACTAAAGCACCGAGACCTGCTCGGAAACCTAAAGCTTGCAGCATTTGTCGTGATACCAATCATACACGCAGGAAATGTCCTTATTTGGTTGATTAAAATTACTATTGCTGGTGTGACACTCTAGGTTGTACTGAACTTGCGTTAATGTTGAGTCCTTTTCTTTGTGACAGTGGACAACATCTCTATTATTAGCATGAATATTTTTTTACTTTTTTTAAACTCTATCATTTAGTCATTTTGTCCTTTCATGCATATTACCTTATTTTGTGCAGTCACAATAAAGTTTGTATATATTTAAGTGAAGTAACAAAACTAACCAATAAATAGAGTAACAAAAATTTAAACATATTAAAAAGGGGTCGCTCCAAATATTTGTTAGTCCACTTTAGATTTGATCAGCAGTTTCTTTTCAGCCTTATTAAAAACCAAACTTAAAAAAATTTCAAGTGGAACACAACACTGTAGTCACCCTGAAAATTTTACAATAGCACTAATATATTCCACCCTACAAATTTTTTTTCGCAGTCCCTAATTAATGTTCATCTTTTTGGTGAATTCTTAGTAAAATATGGCAAATATGTTTGTACAATGGAACACGCATCACTCCATCATTACAGTAATTCATTTTTGCTATTTCCTTAACTAAATCACGTTTCTTACCATGCGCTTAGACATCGTCACACAATTTTATTGGAAGGTAAAACACGTAACATTTGCTCTGGCCATATAGAGCTTTCTTTGATCGGCGATAAAAAATTAATTTAGCTAAAACTTAAGTAAATCAGACTGAATAGCCCAGAAAGTACTAAAAAAATTGTATTTTTGTTAATTCTCAAATTTTTAGTAAAAGTGTTTGGAATTTTTTTGTGATTCCACAAAAATTTCTGCCTTTTGTACTGGTTGATATAAATTGTGATATTATTTTGTTACTACTAAAAGAATTTTTAAAATTTTTTAGTGACTGGTGAACATTTTTCTAGCAGTAACAGGCAAATATTTCCAAGCGAATATTCAAACATCCCAAAACATAAACCCTGCTGCATATTCAAACAAATATTCAAACCCTGCTGCAACTATTGAAACAAATTTTCAAATATCCAAAAACACAAACCCTACTGCAACTATCCAAACACATTCAACCCCTGCTGCAAGTATGCTTAGTATATTAAAACATCCAAAAACATAAACCAAGCAAATATTTCCAAATATTTCCAAGCAAATATTCAAACATCCCAAAACATAAAACCCTATTGCCACTATGTTGCATTTCTACTTGCGTAGATCCATTCGTACTATACTTGAATATCCTTAATCCAACAGTCTTCATATGGTTCTACATGTCTTTCTTAATGAAGCTACCTGGGAAAGATCTCTCCATAATTGATTCCACTGTCCTCAGCGCATAGCCTCCTGATTTGAAATTATTTGTATTTCCAATTGTCATTGTGGGTTTGTCAATATGGGTGATGTTCCAAGTTGGGTTGCTGCTCAAGTCTTCTCAAGCCTCGTAGAATTCACTCATGTTTCTTGATTCTTTCATATCTTCAGCATCAAACTTATGCGCCTTTGAGTTGTAAATAATCAAGTTATGCGTGGGAAATTCGATCTCCAAAGCCACCCATCCATGAAGACCATTGTAAACTGTTACGAGCTGTTTAAACACACAATATACCTACTGTTAAAAGTAGTTTTTAACACTCAATAACAAGGATACACATTTTTGTGAATTCAAAAACAATATACATATACCAATCCAAACATTGAGCAGTAACCAAAAATGAGAAACAATTTTTTATCACTAACAAAATAGTATCACATTTTTGTGATGTCCCTAAAAACACATTTTTGTGAATTCAGTAAAAATGTGCCATACACCCACAAACAAATTCAGCAGTAACAAAATATGAGAAACAAATTTTTATCATTAACAAAATAGTATCACAGTTTTGTGAAGTCACTAAAAAAGCCACACATTTTTGTGAATTCAATAACAAAAATACATACACCCAGATACAATTTGAGCAGTAACACAAAATGAGAAACAAATTTTTATCATTAACAAAATATTTTCACATTTTTGTGAAGTCACTAAAAAAAGACACATTTTTGTGAATTCGGTAACAAAAGTCCATACACCCAGATACAATTTGAGCAGTAACAAAAATATTTAAAAAAATTTAAGTGGTAACAAAAAACAGATCAATTTTTTGATCACTCACTAAATATACATCTTTTTTTGAATTTGTTAAAGTTTTTCCATATGTGCTTTTAACCCTGAATTTGAGTAGATATTATTTATTTAAAACTGACACATAATCAGAATCGTGTTTACCATTATTAATGGGCTTTATGCCAATGTTATTACGATCGACCTTGAGACCCAATCACCCCAAGGTAGTGCGCACAAGATATTTATGACGGTTCAAAGAGTGGGAGTGGCTCCCCACTTGAAGAACCGAGGAAGGTAACACGGTAGGTGAGTTAAGCTTGTCGGCAAAAAGTTATGATAAAATGTTTTCGCATATGCATGAGATAAAATGTTTTTTTTTCTAGTATCTCCCTTGTATATGAATGTGAGCATACTATATCTTTCAACTGTTTTGCAAAACGTTTCAAAAAAGGGCACGGACCTCGCTCACTAACTACCAAAGTACTCAGCCCAAATGTTTTTTTCAAAACAGGTTGAGTGACGGACGAGATGAAGGTGTGTTGGCATCGAAGATGTTATAGATGACAATCATTCGGATCGTCATTCTCTCTTTCATTCAAAATGTATGTTTATATGTTTAATCCCAAGTACAAACTCATCGACGTTTATCTTTCTTCACGCTTTTGCAGTGCTGGGTCAAAGTCCTCATACTTTGACTCCAAAACAATTAAGTTACTGTAATGAAGACAAGTTGACAAAGCTTTCTCAATTTCCTTGAAGCCAAGCCCTTTTGTATTATCTTTTTGTAAAGTCAACTCATAAAGTCAACGATTTATTGTACGGTTCCAAGTAACAATCCAATTATCTGCATAAGACGGGTAGCGGGCTGTTACAATGTCGATGTGGCACTCTTCCAATCAAGACAAGGTCATTTCGATAACTAAATAAACAGAAGAAAAAAAAAAGGACACCTTTATAGCCATCTCTCCGAATATAAACCATCAGAACATCTCCAAGGGTAGCTCAATAATAGAACATAATCTTGCTCTATCATAGAATAATTTGGGTGCAAGTTCAACAATCTAACCCCATTCAATCTGTGACATGTAATGATGTAAACATATGCATTTTATTAATTACTGTATACGCAGACATGTTACATCGAATTATAGGAATTCAATGTGCCATATATCGGAATACTATTATAAGTAATATCTAAAATATGATAGTGCAAATGTATATAGAGCAACAAACTTAATAACCCAAAACTTGAATTGAAAGCAGTTGGTGTTCAAGGACAGAAATGTCCTCAAAATCTGTCTCTCCCCTCCCACGACCTGCTGCGCAATTCTACTCTGTGTGACATTTCTTCGACAGAGCAATCACATTAAAGTTGACTGAATCAGGGTTTTTCTGGATAAACTTTTGAATAACTTTAGCAGCATCCTGCAGTAAAAGTATATTTAAACATATATCACCAAACAGATCCAATCAAACCAGCATGACAAAGGATAGCGAAACAGTGAGGAACATATAAGCACTTCCTGAAAGCAGCATAAGTTACTGAACCCCAAGAGCTTATGACAGTGTTTAGAAATATTAGACTACAAACAAGCTGGCAGCAGTCTGGTTTCCGTTACCACATACAGAGAAATTAGTTCCCATCTAGTGCCAAAAAATAGGTGGATGATGGTGGCTTAGATTGGCAAGCACAGAGAGAAGGAACTCAAGGATGAAAAGTGTTATGGAGGAAGAGAAACATCACCTGTAATATGGTGTCAGTCGAAGATGCACCGTGCAAAACAGGCCCAGCTCTCCTTCCATCTAGCTCATACAGTTGTCCTACAAAGTTTTATGTTGAAGGCCATATGAAAAACGATGATAAGCTTTCACTAAGAAATGTTCTCACTAATTGCTGCCTGAAGCGAAAATGATTCTGAGATGGAAAAGCATAGTCCAGATTTGTCGTTTAACAATCCAATATTATAGTTGAAGTATAATTAATTAAGTATCCACAACACAATGCTGGGAGACATTCAATATAACCACAACATCGCACGGTAAGGCGTGAAAGTAAGAAGTAGTTTTGTTCTGGGAATGCTATTATCAACTCAATGAAACTAATAAATACAATATAAATATGCCCACCAGACAATTCAAGTGAGACAGTAATTCAGTCTTCCCTAGATGAACTTGATGCTTGATTAACACAATGTTAACACAATTCTCACTCACTGAATTAATAATGCACATGCGTGATTCAGAAATGATAACACACAAAAACAGAGAGAGGCTTACCATTTACACACGTAAAGCAGATGAAATGTGTGTCCACATCATCTGTTGCCTGTCAAATATAAAGGATAAAAAAAGATTTTGAGTTTCTTGATCCGTATTCTAATGAATCGACAATGAATCAAACTCATCGACCAACAAGATCATAACCCAGTTTATGCACTACTCGTATGTCCATATAGGACAAGATTATTACCACAAAGACTTTGTCTCCTAGACCTCATTACAAACAACCAAGAAACAGAACTCTACTCAATACACCACCAGGAAAAAGCAAATATGGTAGGATGCCAATTGTAGAACCACCGGAATGAATTTTAACATAATAAATCTAATTATTAATTTATTTGGAATATATTAGGCTATTGAATTATACTCATTATTATTGATCACAGCGCAAATTACATCCTAAAATTGATTTGACTGAAGGTTTGATTGAAGATGTTAAGAGTAACATTGGTTGTGTCAAACGATCAAAACAATATGAAGTTAATTAATACCAAAAAGATAATTAAATTGAAAAAGGGCAAAACAAGATCCAAGAAGGTTCATACAGGAAATATTTTTGCACGGAAAAAATCAGCAACAAACATCGAAACTTCTCTGGCGTAAAACTTCAATGATATTTAAATACTATGGACTCCAATGGGCTCAAGTAGCTGTAATTAAGTCGAGCCAATCCAAGTTGTGGTAAGCTCAAAGTTGACTTTTTTTATTATTGAGACAAGCTCCAGATTTTTTTGCAAAACACATCGAGGCTCACGAGCTTTAATTCGAAGTTCCAAAATTTAGATTTGAAATTCATTACTTTGAAAGCATAAATTAGTTATTTAAAACAGATAATAGGTTTACTTAACTTTGTCATTTTCTTAAACCAAAAAAAAAAATTAATTACATTTGTAATATGCTTATTACTAATTAAAGCACAGAATAAGTTATACCAATTTAATATTTTTATACAATATTCAAACTTGTATACCTAATGATCTCAAAAGACCCGAGTAGTATCAAGCTCAAGTTCGACTCATTTTGTTAATAAGGTTCACTAAAAGCAGACAAGTATCTATATTTGGAAGAAATTCCACTAAATGTGCATTACTAGATCATGCTAGCATGGAAATTACTCGATGCATTAAGGGAAAAGAAAAACAATTCAAATCATCATTCCAAATATAAAAATTTGGTTCCATCAATTCAATTACCAAATCACATTGCGAACTGAAGGTGAAAATGTTGTTTGGAAAAGAAAAAGGAAACAGAAAGTTTCATGCAAATGTTCAAATCTAACCTCAGTTTCACCAGCAGTTGCTGCAACTGAATGAGCAACTTCCATTTCTCTATCATTTTCAAGGAATTTCGCACGCTGCAGAATTATTTAAAATTAGAAATATTGGATTGGAAAAAAGACAAAGAAGACAGCAAGGCGCACACACTAGAAAAACTGGGAAGCAGGAGTGACCTCCGACGGATCCATATTTGCAGTGGACTTGAAGAATTTGTCCAGGTAAGAATCCTCAACTGGAAAACAACACAATAAAAATAGACGACTGACAACCTAACATGATGGATCATAGTTTATATAAGTTACTTAAAGCATGCATGATTGACAAATAACCGACTATATATCATGAAGATACAACACATTCCTGAACCCTAAAATGATTAGAAAGAGTAAATGATAGCATGAAGAATTTTGAACTCATCATCCACTAAATAGGTAATTACAATACTAGAGATATTAATCCGGCCAACCCACTAGGTTTTAGGCTAGCCATTTCGCGCTGTCGAGGCTATTATTCAGTTTGGTCTAGTCCGGCTAGATTTTTCGGGTTAAAGATTTTTCACACAAATTATGGAAAATAACTGGCCAACTATTCAAGAGTTGTTTTCAAAAAGCTACGTAGTCAAGGACACATCTGAATAAGAGGGGTCATTAGACACTAGCTACTCTAACTGGCGTCACTTAACCCCTCAAAACTAAAGAGAAATCAATATTAGCGGTGGATCTGAATCTAAAAGTTACACATTTCATTCTGTACACCGGCCCCTTTAATGTCAAAAGCTCATATAGTGTTGACGACTTCTCAAGCAAAGTACAGATATCAGGTTAAAAACTACAACTAATCTAGAGAAGGTACTGAAAACTCCTCATAACATGAAAAAAATCATAAAGACTACGCTATTTGGAACCCAAGAGCTTACCAAGTTTTATCTCAGAAGTTATATTACCAACAGCATGAAGAAGTCCAACAGTTCCGCAGGCATTTCCTACAGTTTGCTTCATAAAGTATGGTCCACCACTAGACTCCTGTACGAGGTCACATGAATTGCAGATATCATTATTCGTAAAGTAAAAGAAGCAGAACATAAGCTAAACCAAAAGATAAGCATGTATTGTTTGCAAGATAACCATTGGGACGCTGGCATTGCTACTTGAACTAAGACTCTTCGAAGTACTTGGAATGCATCTCAAGAATCTACCATAGGTTCCATCATTGAGTAAAGATTACCTTATACCTTATACCATATCTCTTCTCTCCATCTTAAACTTGCTTTTTCCTTTCCATCCATGACTGATAAGATAACCCCTCACCTAGCCCTCTTGTTTCTTATTTATGTTTGTTTAGCAATCTTCAACTTCTTGAATTGCAAGGTTTGTGCTCTTTAGTTAACCTTTTTTGAAAAAGGAGTTCATCTTTTAGAGGATGGGGATGATAGTATGAGGTGGGTTTGGGATGCCTCACGTAAGTTCTGTTGAGAATCCTTTGTAAATTCTTTGACCCTTTGGATCCTCCATCTCACTTTCTATAAAGCTACCTGGAAGGTACTTGTGCCTCAAACAATTCAGGACTTTTCACTTGTAATGCATTACAGAGCGTTTCACACGCAATCTTCTACCCCCAAACTGCTGGGATTCAGTCTGAGGATATTGATCATGCTTCCTACATAGCTCCTTCTCACTCGGACTTTGATATAAGTGTTCTGGCGGGATCCTTATCCCAGCCCTTAGTTGGTTGCCATGGTTGAAAGGAATAGGAGAATCGTTAAGGTGTGGGATAGAGTTAACTTTCAAGTTGCTTGATGGGCCTCAAATCATATAGATTTAAAGGTCTTCTTTGTGTTAGATAATTTTAGAGATTGGAGTTGTATTTCTGGTAAGATTGATGTAACTCTTGGAGATTGATGTAACCCTTGGAGATTTCTCATCCCTTTGTAATCCTTTTTTTGAGTTTATTATACTCCCTCCGTCCCACCGAATACGGCCTGTTTTTCATTTTGGGACGTCCTATTATACTTAGCCTGTTTCCTTTAAAGGAAACAATTAGTTATATTTAGCATTATAAAATATTGCATTCACACTACATGTGGTCCACCATCCCATCTAAACCCTACTAACGTACTCCCACTATACACTATAAACCATCCCATCTATAACTTTATTAGTATTATAATAATGCATTCACACTACACTAAACACTCTCTTTATACCCAATACCTTTTTCTTAGTCTCTGTGCCCATATGAACTAGGTCATATTCGGCGGGACGGAGGGAGTATATATTTGTTTCTAATAAGAAAAAAGTTTCTTCAACCTAAAACCCAATCCCCCTAACAGGCTTTAGAATTATTCAAACGTTCAGCTTCCAGCAAATGATATTTATAAGGTTTAAATTCAACATTTCAATCAGAGTTCTGAAATACAAATGCTTGATACTTTTCTTGTATATGAAAAGGCTAGGTAAACAACAAAAATTCAAGTAATATGGAAATAATTTCATAGTACTGTCCAAGAATGGCCTTGAGCGATGCAAACAACTAATGATAAAAAAAAGCTTATGATGAAAAACAGACTGATGAAACATAAGTGTCATAAGGTGAAGAATCAGTAGATCATGAACTCAAAATAGATATGAATGACATTGGGATAGTAGTAACCTTTGTCGAACTATCTTGTTGAATCCTCTCTTCCTCACTCTGTACAAACACATTATTGTCATATATACATACACAGAGGAATACAAGCACTTCAATACTAGATATACAACAAATGGCATTAGCCCTTTGTCATCACATTTAGGCCAAAATAATGGATATTCAGCACTTCAATAGTGCTTCATATTATTTAGAAATCAAGCTTCGATACCAGAAAAACAAACTTTCTAAGAAATTAATGCCCATCCTTACCAATAAACGAAAATGTGGAATTTTTTGCAAAGAAATTACCTTTGGCGTAATGGGGTAAAGGAACAAAACAGCTAGTACCGGTTTCGGAACCATTCCCAAGAGTTCTTCATCAAGTCCATAAACATCAAAGCACTCTGCCTCATCCGGGGAAACACCAAGTCCCCATAGAAACTGCTCATTCAAAATTAACTTTCTTCAATAACTCATCATCCAATCATCATAATCTCTCCAGGCCAATATTTCTCACATTTATTTTCTATTTCTTTCTAGCTTTTCATCTTTCTACAATTAATCCCTTCTTGTTTGGCACTTCAATGCTTTCAAATTATATGAACTTCTTGGGAAAAAAAAAAAAAAAAAAAAATTAACACTAACTTTAACTCGCGTAGAATAAATTAAATTGCAAAATTAAAAACAAAAAATATAGGGTGAGCACGAAGAGTGCACGGGGACCTGGTTCATAATATCAGGGTTAGCTTCAAGAGGAAGCCATCTCTTCGCAGAAGTGCTGGTCGCCATATTTCTTTCTTCCCTGTTTTTTCAGGTTTTTTGGTTTTGATTTGGGCTTGGACTTTTGGTGGTGGAGTTTAAACATTCAATACCCTTTTTCTTTACGCTTTTAAATAAATCT
This sequence comes from Schizonepeta tenuifolia, assembly GCA_029490685.1. Taxonomy (NCBI): domain Eukaryota; kingdom Viridiplantae; phylum Streptophyta; class Magnoliopsida; order Lamiales; family Lamiaceae; genus Schizonepeta; species Schizonepeta tenuifolia. Next base: position 15,468,404 of record CM055960.1, on the reverse strand, counting down.
ATATGCATCTGCGTATCTATTTGATTTTTTATTTTTTTATTTTTTTGAGATTATAGATCTATTTGATCTTTTTTTTTTTTTTTTGAGATAAATAATAGTATATCTACTTGATAAGTAATTCTAAATACAATAAAGCTATCCGGACATAGTATACTATGTCCGGATATAACCGGTTCAATCAAGTAAAAATCTAGTTTTATACAATTTTTTAATTAATATTTTTTCATTAATTTCGGCCATTTATGAATGTACAATAATACCCTTTTCGAATTTTAATTAGAAGAGAAGAGAAAATGTTTATGTCGATGAAATATGGTCTTAATTAATACATTTTTAATTAGAAAGAGATTTCTTTGGGCAATGGGTGGGAAACTTTTGAGGCGGAGTGAATGTGGGGAAATACCGCCTGTTTTTTTCTTGGTCGAACCGTTTATGTCCGGACATACTATGCCCGAATAGCATCGCCTTCTAAATATCCTACATTATAAATTCAAAATAGATTAAAAAAATAGTTGAATTGTCGGTTCGCAATTGATTTGTCAATCCGATGGTTCTGCGTCATAATTGGTCCGTTAATTACAGTTCTGATCATAATTGGTCCATCTACCCAACGGTTCTGAATCGAAACTGGCCAAATAACCACGATTTTGATTTTTATGAGCACCTCTAATATAAAAGATATACAAAAATTTAAATAAGTCACGAAAATAAATAGAGACTTAAATAAAGAAATAAAATAAAACATCTCCCTCCTCATCTCGTCTTCTTCTCTTCCTAAAAAGCTAAAAAAAAGTAATGTGTCATAGATTAAGAAAGCTATTGTTCATTAATTAGTTTTCTTCTTTTTGAGTTTTTCGAAGGAAAACTATTTATGCAATTTATAAGTAAACCATTAACTATAATATAAAATTTGGCTAGAGTTCACCCACCCGAAGTACTTCAAAATAATTCTTTTTAACTTTTTTTCCTATAGTAATTTTTTAAAGAATAATAGTACTTGGGTGTGATTTGACTATTCAATCATGCAATCTAAACTCATTTAAAATTTAAAAGTTGATATATGAACATATCTCAAATTTGATTAAAATTAATTATACTATGTAATCTCGTCCCAACCCCATATAGAAAACATCCGTTAATAATTCAAATCTAACCCCCATTTCTATCAATAATTTTGAAAACTATCTTTCTTCTCAAAATCGATACACAATCGGCCTGTCTAGCCCTACAATTCCGAGTCAGAACCAACCTGTTGACCATGACCACCCTTTAAAATGTACTTGTTATCCTAAAATCCATTGGAATTTAAATGATTTTAACTTGTTCTGGTCACAGATCTTCTTGTTCCAATTGATTGGCTCTGCTTCTTATCCTTCCTAAATTCCTCATTTTTGTCATTTGTGCTTGACTTAATACAAATATTTCTTTCATATAATTATTTTCAACTTGTTTTGTTCTGGCTACTCAATGTTGTATTTATAAGTTTAGCAAAAAATTGGGTACGACCTTCCCCATGGTTGGTCCTAATTATGAAATAATAAAAGGATTAGAGGTAATTAAGCAATAGGAATGATAAAAATGTAGATATCAGAATTCGAAATATTTTGGATAATCCATCCAATAAAATAAAATTATTTATTCAGCCAACTAATTAATTTGCCAAATTAAATTGGTGGTGCAAAGGATGAGAAAATGCATATTGATTTTATGTATTTATAGGCTCCCCAATAGGTACAATTTTATGGAAAAATCAATGTGAGATGGAAAATTTACAATAATATTAGAGAAATTCCCCCAAAATAACACTTTTCTTATAGTTTTTTTTTTTTTTCAATTCAGCACTCCTTATAATTCTTTTAAATTTTAGCATTTCCTCTCTTTTTTACCCTCAAATACATTTTGTAAATCCCATCTTATCCTCACCTTTTTATTTCATCTTTAACCTCTTCACCTACTATTTCTCTCTCCATTCTTAGCGCTGTAATTTTCGCTCTTCTCTCAACTTTCACTTCCGACTACCATCTTCGTCTTTGGAGGAATTTTTCAGGTAAATTTTTTCGTTGTTTCTTTAATTTCATCTTTTCATCTCCGTTTCTTTTTTTTCTCTTACCTCTTAACTAATTAATCTCTTTTTTTTTACTCTCGCCTTGTTTTAGGGTTTCCAACGAATGTCAATTTGGCTAAAAGAAATGAATTTCCTAAGACATGTTGCCTCGTTCGAAGGAACTGAAAGAATGGAAGTTGATTCAGCAAAAGTGCAAGCAATTCTAGAATGGAAATCAATAACCTCACCTCAAGAAATTCTTAGTTTCTTGAGTTTAGCACGATGTAATCGGAGATTAATTGAGGAATTTTTCAAGAAAGTAAAATAATGATCAGTCTGTTAAAGAAAGATTAAAAGTTAGTAGGTAGAAAGAGCATGTGGAAAGATTCTAAGATTAGGAATCATACTAACCTCTGCGCTAGTGTTAACCCTTCCCGAAGTTGGAAAGGATTTCAGATGCATCGTTAAAAAGGCTTAAAATATGTCTTAATTCAAGATGGAAAAGTTAAAGCATATGTTTTAAGGCAATAAACCGCAGAAGTACCCAAATTATGATTAGAAATTAGCAATCTTAGTACATACTTAAAAGTTATGGAGACGTCATCCGTATAAAGTTAAATATGATTATTTTAGATTATGAGAATTTGAAATACTCCCTCAAGCAGAAAGAGTGAAGTATTAAACCGAGAAGATGGTTTGAGTTAATAAAAAGGAATGATTATAAGATCTCTTCACACCCCTATAAAAATTAATGTAGTGGCTAATACCCTAAGAAGAAAAGAAAATTCTGAGATAGGGTTTATTCTTTCAAAAGAGAAAAGATTTATAGGAAAAGTTAAAGAGAATGAGGCTAGAAGTTGTTTAGCTTCTGATATCGATAGAACTAGAAACTGCATCTTTTATAGTTGTCTAGACATGAGATCTCGAATCGTAGAATGCTAAAGAAAAGATGATGAATTGGAGGAAATGAAGCTTAAAGTCAGAAAAGGAGTTAAAATTTTAGAGAAATGAATGTCAACGTGTTGTCGCAGAAATCGTAGGCCAACGATGAGGAGCTTAGAAAGGAAAATTTTGAGCAAAGCTCATAATCCAAGAAAGTACAAAAATGTATCAAATTTGAAGGAATAGTTCGAGTGGGAAGGAGTTTAAAGTGAAGTAGCGATGTAGCTAGAAAAAAAATTAGTGAGCAAGTGAGTGAAGTCTTTGCATCAAAGACCTTTTGGTCTGTTGCAACCGTTTTCAATCCCGAATTAGAAATGGGATGATTTTGATTAGAATTTTTGTAGCATGTTGCACGAAATTCTGAGTTCAATAACGTTAGATCGAAATTCCAAATTCACCGCACAAATTTGGAAAAGTTTTGAGAAAAAGTTGGGAAAGCAGTTGTCGTTTAGCACTGCTTATCACTCATAGACAATTGGTTAGTTCGACAAGACTATCCAAATTTTAGAGGTTATGAAGAGAATAGTTGTTCTAGACAAAGGGACAATTCAAAATAAAATTAAACCCCTTGTCTAAATTACCTATGGCAACGAGTAGTTAAAGTGCGATTAGAATAGCATCATACGAAGTTATACGAAAGAGGTATTGTTCTCTGCTCTACAGAAGCAAGGTAAGCAAGAGTTTACAATTAAAGATAGAAGTTATAAAACGATAAGGGAAGTTTAGAGACGAGTTTACAATTAAAGATAGAAGTTTTCTGAAGGTGTTTCCTTCGAGAAGATTACATCGATTTAGTGTAAGGAAGAGAAGCTTGAGCCAAGATATACATACATATATATATACTGAACTGCCTGAGATCCTAGTAAGGATAGGTGTCGTTTCTTATAAGTCAGTATAGCCGCCAAGTTGCGAAAATTAGCATAAAAAGTTTTTCACGCATCTTAGAATGCGAATGTTTATCTTTGATCTGAAGCGAGTAAATCGTCAAGAAGACGTAACCCTTAAACCAAATTCGAGTCACGAGAAGAGATCTAATGAGATTCTGGATTGTAGTATCCAACAATCACAGACGAAGTAATTATTTGAGTTAAGATCAGGTGGCGACGTCATGATCTTTAAGACGTGACGTGAAATTCAGAAGCTAAAATAATCAAAAAGTTTTTCCGAGTTATTCTCCTGTGATAAGTAAATTTCGGGATGAAATTTTTCTTAAGTGGGTGAGGATGTAATACCCCGAACTTTTCTAAGTCTTTAAAATTATACTAAATGAGTTTATATGTCTTAATGATGTGCTTTGAGTGATAAAAATTTTCAAATTGTGAAATTACAAAAATACCCTTACGTGCTCTTATGTGATTTTTCTCGTTTTGGTTATCTAAATCGAGTATGTGATGCATTTCTTGAGCATTATTATATGAGTTTAAGGTTGAGTTCGAATTTTGGAAAATTCTGAAAAGTTTCATATTTTGATGAATAGTGACGATAACCGAGAAATCACTATTCATCAACGAATTCCAAATTTCGTCAAATTAGTGTCTTTTGAGTCTAGAAATTATTCTAAGACTTTTGAAACATATTGAAATTTTTTCTGAGATCATATGAGAGAAATTTAAAAATAATTGCTTAACAGTTTAATTAACCGAGCAATTTTTAAGTTTTCTCCGTTAGACAGAATTTTGATCTGAAAATTTGATATTTGGATTCCTTGATTTATTTGGTGAGATATAAGATGATGTAAAGAGATTTTCGACGTCGAGAAAGAGTCAAGGAGAGTTCTTAGTCGTTTGAGAGTTAAACGAAATAATAGGGATATTTTCTATCGGAAAACTTTTTCTTCCGGGGATTTTTAGCAAATAAAATCTGCATTCTTATCCTAATTAACTCCCTAATCTCCCCCCTACTCTCACCCCAAGAGTGTGAGGTTCACGTACTCTCTTTCCCAATTATTGTAGTCAAACTACAACTCTCTCTTATCTCTCGATTTTTCTCTCAACATACATAACAAATACATCTCCCTTTACCTATTTGTCATAACCAAGTCATCCCCCTCTCTCTCATCTCTCTCTCTACCGTAAAACACACACCATGAACACACAAAAATTCCTCCATTGATGAATGCTTGAAAGCTTGAAGTCTTGAAGAATTTCTTTAATTTAATCCTCAAAGGTCATCAAAAAAGTAAGTAAATGATCTTTCTTTCCATTTCTACTTGATTTTAGCCAAGAGAATCATCTCTTTACCTTCTTTCTAAGATCGAATTCTATGATCTTTTGAGTTAGAGTTGAAGCTTTTTCATCATAGCTTTGATTCTTAATACCTTGTATATTTTTCATACTAGGAGAAGAAGTAGAAATCAAATCCTTTTCACCCTTGAAAACTTCCGAGAAAATTCAAGCCAAGGAGGAAGAAGTTTTGAGTTTGATTTTAAGTATGTTATTGTTATTTCTTGATTCATATATATATGTATATGTATGTGGAAAAAGATAAAGGAAAAACATGCATGTTTACTTATTGCTTAGACAAACCTTAGGGATATGATGATGATGATCGATGATGATGATGATAAGATGATGAAAATGAGTTTTAAAAACTAACATAGATGTTGAAAGATGAGAAGTAAAAGAGAAGAAATTTTCTTAAATTTTTTTACATAAAAACCGATAGAAAAAAAAGGGAAAAGAATTTCTTGATGATTTTCTTGATGATTATTTGATGGATGATATGTTTGATGATATGTTTATGATGATTTGAGTGATTGATATGCATAAATATGAAGTTGAGAATTTTTATGGATTTAATTGTATATATGCCGATTTATTTGATGAAAAATGAAGATTTTGTGTTTAAATGCTTATTTATAGATTTGATGACATTTTTGATGGATATAAGTATGTATAAGTATGAAAATATGATTAAGTAAGAAGTCTAAATTATTTTATGAATTTTTATGAAAAATTCGAAATACGCATGTTTATGGAGATGATGAATATGTGATGATCTAGATGATTTTAAATGATGTAAGATGATGTTGATGATTTTGGATGACCTATGATGTTTTGATGAATTTTTAAGTGAGTTAAGATGCATGAGAATTTAGAAATGAAGTAGTATAAATTTTATGAATTTTTATGGATTTTTCGATGGAAATGAGTATATAAATGAGTGTTCTTGATGTTCTTGAATAAAACATGAAGATATGAAGATGTGTTCGTAGTGTTCTTGATGAAATTATGAAGATTTGAAGATGAAATAAAATAATTATTAATTAATTTAGTTTTTTAATATAAAAATCAAAATAAATATATATGAAATAAAATCTCATTTACTCTATATTCTCTTCATCATATTAGTGAATTACATCAATATAATATACATACACATATCTATATATATATATATGTGTATGTATATTATATTGATGTAATTCACTAATATGATGAAGAGAATATAGAGTAAATGAGATTTTGAGCATGTTTTGAGTTACATGAGAAAAGAATAAAATTCTATGAATTTTTGTTAAAAAAGTCGAAATATATATATAATAAATAATAGAAAATAAAGAAAGAAGAAAGAAATAATAAATGGAGTTATGAGTTAAAAAAAACAAATAAAGATATTTCTTTGTTGAGGATGTGAAGATTTTGATGATAAGAGAAGAAAAATGCATGAGTATGATGTTTGATGTTTAAAAGAAAAGAAAATATTAATATTAATATTATTTAAGGAATAAAAGGAAATTAGAATAAAAGAAAATAAATTTTCTATGAGGAAATGTCTTAAAAGTCGTGTATAAGAGCTAAAGAGATAAGTTATACGAAGTGAGTTCGTTTATTTATTTTGGTTGAGAAATTAACCAAAGAAATATTAGAATAAAAATAATAAAATTAGAATATTCCATTTAATGGTATATTTTCTTAAAAGTTTGAATGATATGAGTTATGAGATTGATGTTTATATTATTGAGTATGCTTGGATGTTTGAGTAATGTTATGAGGTGTAAATTAAGTGAAGAAAAGTTATAAAGTTTGAAAAAACGAGTAAATTTTGCATATTAAAATGAGAGAAACAAGTGTAATGAGTTTTAAATACATGAATATTAAATTCTTGATGTTATATTGAATATTAAGTGATGTGATGATGATGTTTGAGTAAAATAAGCAAGTTTGCTTTTTGAATCACTTAAATCGGAGCTAAAAGAAGTTATCGAGTGTCGAAGTTTTAAAATAAAAAATCGAGTTTTTATTCGATAAAAAAACGAAAATAAAGAGTTTTTTTTTTTAATAAGGAAAAATATTAAATAATATTATTTGAAGTTGAGTTATTAAGTTGAGAGTTTATACGAGTATATGTTCGTATTTTGAGGAATGATGACGTGTTTTAGAGTCGAGAAATTTTAAATAGAAGTTTGAATTTTAAATTCAAAATAATTATTATTATTTGAGTTATTAAAAAGTTTAACGAAATTATTTTCGTTAAAAATCTGAAGTTATAAGTTTCTAAAAGATAAGAGTCGAGCAGTAACGAGTCATCATTTAACTGTGTTTGAAATATGAATTATTTCTGAGTTTATTATGCTTAATTGAATTTATGTGATTAAGTGGGATTTTATTATCCGACTTATTTATGAAGTTGATTGTTTATCTGTTGTGAATGCTCGATTATTGATGTGAAAGTTTGATGCGAAAGATCTGTGATGTTAATAGTCGAGAAATTGAGAAGTATAAGATGAGATGAATAGTAAATTCTCGTTTTACATAAAATATTAAAAACATTATTATAGAAACGAGAGTTCGAGTTTGAGAAATTAATTAGAACTCGAGTAAAGACGAGAAACCGAGAAAGAAACCGATTTAGAAAGTTAAAATAAGATAAGAAAAACTCAAGTCAAGCAGAAGTCCTTCCGTCGAGCCCTAGATGTATTTTACGTTTTGCGAGAAAGTGAACTCGTATTTATAAAATATTATTTTTGAAGGGCTAAGCGAGACTGAGAAGTAAGAGGAGATGAAAAGAGTAAGTTGTTTCGATTAATCGTCAATAATCAGGTGGGCTTTCTAAACCGAAACTCAACGATGGATGCGCACTTTATTTTTATAAGTGCGCTGTTATTTAAAGTTAATTGACTTGCCTGAGTTTTTATGTTTTGGTATGTAATCCTCTACTTTATATTATGAGTTGAATGAGTCCTGTGGACGCACGTGATTAAGGCCTGTTCAAAACGGGACAATGCATGCATTAGATTAGGTGACCGTGAGCCTTGTTACAGTCTAGCCGGTTGTAAAGTAAGTGTGAGCCTTACTTCGGTTGGGCCGGTTATGTAAAAGTTGTGAGCTTTGCTTTGATTGGGCCGGTCACAATGTTCGAGGAGGAGGCCTTGTCACAGCCCCAAATCCTGAGGGACGGCAGAAGCCTGGGTGTGACTGGGGTTGGATTAAAGAAGTGGGGAAGAAGGGGGCTAACTGACTAAACATACATAAAAGACATCAAACAAACCATGAACAAGACTTGAATATAATAGAGAAAGAGTTAACCACGAGTGATTACTCGACAAAAGTACACAGTAGAAACTAAGTTCATATTTACAAACTTAAACTACAGTGTATTGTTCAAAAGGTACATATTCAAAAAAGACTTAGAGTTCTGCAGCGGAAGAATCTTAACTAAGGCATCCTATCCTTTCAACTTAACTTCAACCGTTGCCGCTCCCGTCGCTTCAACCTGCACATTTAGAAAAAAACAATGCAGGGCTAAGTACAAACGTACTTAGTGGGCACGATGCCGAAATCATAATCATAAGTATAGATAAATATGGCATTTCATAATTTGTAGCACATCGGGGTTTTATTGAAAAGGGCCCGTGTCTACTAAACATTTTCTGACTGATTTTCACAATTTACTCGGCCGAGTATTTTCTGGTATGCTATGTTCAATCTTGACCAATTCTCATTCACCGTGGCTGGTATCCCTCAACAGGATATCACATACACCACAGGTTACAAAGTGCACTAACTCTGGAAAGCACTTAGCAGCTAACTCAGAGCCGATCGTTAGTTAACCTAATTAGATTAACTCTAAATCTGGAAAACACGAATGTTGACTCAGATAGGTACAAGAGAACTCACATAAAACATAAAACAGTTCATGCCATAATATCACTTTGAAAACACATATATCAAAGCGATAAAGAAAGATTTTCCGAGCATTGCTCGTTTAATTTTGTATATAAAAGCCCACCTCGAAATACAGAACTAAAAGCACTAGCTTCCAATCTTCGGATCTTCCGTCCTTTCTTTACAGCTGGCTTCCTCCTTCATCGTAAAATAATAATACTTAAAAATGGGTCGTAAAAGATAATCGATCAAAGAGAATCGAAATAAGCTTTAGTCGTTTCATTCTTTAGGCAATTGCACGCTTACTAGATTCATTTTACTTAAACGGGAATGAGACTCGTTCAAATCCCGTTTAGAACTCGGAAGTTCTCATACTCGACTCTTAGGTCAGTAGAGAAGGTAGTCGGTAACTTAATACGACTTAAAAGATCATAAGGAATTAAGTTGGAAAGAATCAACTTAGAAGAAATTACGTTTTAGTTCATTAAAAGACTTATGAAATTTCTCGCTTACTACTTCTTTATTTGAACGGATAAGAGATAAGATCTCGACTGGTTTTATCACTCAAGGCCCTGTACTTGACTCTAAGGTCAGTAGGGAGATATTCGTTAGCTATTACGGCTTGAACGATCGAAAGAAACTAAGTTGTGAACGAAACAACTTAGGAGAATTGAAACTGAAATTTTACTGCGCAAAACAGTGACTCTGGAGGCTGCCCAGAACAGAGGATTTGGAAACAGGGGATGAGCCCTGTACCGTTGGAAAGTTTGGGATGTCTAGTTTACACTCCAATTTACGGATCACAAATCCGATAAACGAGCTAAAAGTTATTACAGTTTCCGGCGAGGGTCGCAAAACTGCCGCGAAAACCCTAGTTGCTCGATAGATTCGACATATAACGTCTTAGGTTCGTTCTAAGCTCTCGTATTCGATTTCTTTAGAAACTGGACCCTCAAGGCAGTCATCACGTACTCCCGTACGTGGTGAACTCCTTCTCAAAACTCGTTCAATAGCACGACGTTCTAAATGTCGGCTTTCAACTAACAATTACTAAACCAACAATTTAAGAAATTCGCGTTCTAGTTCTCGACTATAACTATAGCTCGTATTATATTAGCTCGAAAGCTCATGACGTCGACTACAAAGTTGTTCTCAAGTCCATCATAGACAATAATATCAAATTAGAATTCTCATTCGACTTCTCGGTTATTAGTTACGTCTAGTTGTTCGTCTCTTATGAAATTTCAAAGTTGTCGGATTCCGTTCAAATTTTACGTCATTAAACTACATCTAACGAGAATCACTTTTATGCATACAATCATTTCATATCAATACTATATTTCAACTTATAACGTGTTCTTCGTCTCTTACATTCCAATAAATATTTTTAGAAAAATCTAATTAAATTCCCATAATCAATTAACATCAACTACAAGATAATTCCATCATCAATTCATCAATTAAATTCAACACATGAAAACCCCCAAATTCTTAGTAATTTTCGGTATTTATATATATGTTAAGAGAGTGATTTTCTTCTCCAATTAACACTATTTATTCATTAATCATCCTATTATAACAACAATTAATCAATTGCAAATCCAATTTCATCTAACATGCATAAATCCCCAAATTCAAACTCAAACCCTAAATCGGTTTTCACAAAACATGGGGCTTTCGATTCCTCTTTGTTCTAATCACCAATCGAACACCTCTTAGGCATGAATCTATCATCAATTAGAGAAATCCAAAAATCCTACAATTAACCCTAAATTTTCGGTACTTTAGAGGATATTAGGGTTCTTGATTTTGTTAATTTCTAAACCCTAATTAACCTATCTAACACATCCAATTTCATTAATTCAAGATCAAATCATCTAAATCAATACTCTAATTTTCGATCCAAAAGGAAAATAAAAAGAAGAGGATGAAGAATGGATAGAAGTATAGAGGAGAGGATTACCTTGCTAATTAGTGAAAGAAGTATTAGGTTTGGATGGATAAATGAAGACTTGTGTTATTTCTTCTTCTAGATCTTGAAGGTTTCTTCAATGGTGGAAAAAGATGAAGATGAGAGAGTGTTGAGGAGGTGCTGCCGAGAATGGGGAGGAAGGAGGAGATGGGATGATTTAATTTGTGTTAGCTTATGTTATAAGGTAAGAGGTGTAAAGTATGAATAGTCATTACATTAGGTGTCCCTTATTTAACTAATAAAACACAAAAATCTAACTAAAGGGAGACAGGGAGGTCGGTTGGATGGGGAAGGGAGAAAGAAAATACGCGCTTTTCCGGCGCGATCCGACGTTACGGAAAACGTTCGACGAAAAACGTCGCTCGGCACAAAATCGTCGCGATCCGATTCGACCGAAAATTTTAAAGTATGAAACTTAATCGGAAAATAAATTTACAAAATTTATTTTGACAAAAACTCGGGACGACACAGTCCGAGTTTCGTCCGGAAAATCATAAAAACGAACTTTCTCGGGCGAGTTCGTATCGCGATTTCGTGAATGTAAAAATCAGACGGTTTTCCGTTCTGAGTTCACGAACTAAAAACTTTTCGTACGCGCTAAACCTAAATACAGTAGTCGTCTAGCTGACTTCCGTAATTTATTTTCACAAACGGATTCGACCGTTAGTCTTAGAATTCAAAATTGTAAACTTAGGCGTGCAAAGCCATTTATTTAATTAACTTTTAATTTTTTTAGGGTCGTAAGGAATTTACAGGGCATTACAGGCCTACTTCTCGACACCACTTAAAGATGAGATGTGTAGAAGGATTCGTACCCAAGAAAATGGCTAGCCGATTTCAGAAAACAAACGAAAATGTTTTTAAGCTGCCATAAGTCGAAAATTCTTTTAAATAATTATATCTAACGCTTGTGGTGCAACTAATGAGGCAAGTTCAATTATGTAGCTCTATTGAGCGAGTTTTTAAAAAAAATTAATTTGGCATGTGTTCAGAGTACGAAGTACTCACCCCTGCACGTTATTTCTAAAACCTGCAGGTTTGCTCAGATGGTGATGGTGCAGTGTGCCTGACATTGTTCGTTGTTTCGAGACAAGTTTGGTTTAAACTTGGGTTATATGTCTTCATACATATAACTTTGGGAACTGAAGTATTTTTCCGCTGCAACTCAAATATTTAATCGTATTTGAGGTACTTTCAACTCTGATGTCTAATTAAGGAGTTTCGTGTTCGTCACTTTATTTTGTTTTTCCCTCAATTCTTAATTATCAAACTTATTTTGTTGAGTTATTGAATCGGGTAATTGAAAGCAAGTTACTTAAATGTTATTGCTCTCACTTGAATTTCCTTCTGTACCCGAGTATTATCCCTTTTGAGTCATGTTTATTCAGTTGTTCCATCTTTACTGTCTAATGGATTCTAGTCGTTTTTATACACTAGAATCCGGGTTGTGACGGTTGTGCACTTGCCCCGAAAAGTGTTGTAAGGTTTAGTTCGAACTAGGAATAGAACTGGTTAGGTTTGCTTGGAACCCAGAATCCAAGTGGTGCGTTTAGTGAGCACGCATAAGCTTGCCTAGTGGATTGCTTCCCCAAAAAGGAAGTCGTGGACGTAGGAGTTCGATCTTCGAATTACATTAAAATATTGTGCACTTACTTTCTGTATTTTACATTCAGTATTTTAAATTCAGTACCTAACCAACTAACCTTACTTATGCACCGCACTAATTTGGAAATTTAACCTTCCCCTTTCACAAAGGTTTCAGTTATAGTAACGAGCTTATCTTCCACCATCTTCCGCATTGCATAACTGTTTAAAACCTCAGTTGGTGCATTCAGTTGATCTTCAGGCATAAGAGATAGCTGACCTACCAACTGTATGACTGGCTCCAACTGAGCCACTCAGTTGCAGAGCTACTCCAATTGTCTCTTCTAGTTGTAAGTAAACTGTCCTGAGCAGTATATCTCAATGAAAAGACGTTAAGTGAAACGAAAATTGCACTGTTGTATTCTTTCTTCCCCCCATACACCAGTTACTCGTTACCGGGACCATCAAGTGGTATCAGAGCAATGGTTTAAAAGACTGTTGTTTCTAATTCACAAGGTGTAAGTCGAGTATATCTTTTAGTGGTCAACTGAATAGATCTTTTTTGAAATCAATTAGTGCATTCTGCTACATATCTTTTTTTATCTCTTGTGGTGTGCAGAAAAGATGAACCCGACATTGCTGGAAAGCTAGCCAGAGTTTTCCATAGAATGATTATCCCACGTGGAGATTTAGCATGAAAATAGCTCTGACTGCCAGGCATTGCAGGATGTGGGAAACCATTGAAAATGGTCCCATTATGGTGACTCAGTCAGTGCTGGTAACTCCCATCGCTCCAGGGGAAAGAGAGAACCCAAAGGCATCGACTAGTACACCAAGAAAGAAAAAACATCGCGCAGCTCGATGACATCACTAAAAATGTCATCTCTTCCATAGTCGGCAAAACCTACTTGATGAAGATTATCAATTGCCTCACGGCAAAAGATATGTGTTAGTCTTTAGGTGCACTCTGTGAGGGCTCTGATGAGATTAATGAGAACAAGTTTACCTTAGCTTGTCAGACGTTTGAAAACTTCTCTCAGCTTTCTATGGAATCCATCGACAAGATGGAGCTGAGATTCACAGAGGTCCTTATAGACATTGAGAGTATTAGGAAAGGCAAATACTCTCAGCATGAGATGAACCTCAAGGTTCTCCTCTGCGCTAGGCGAAGATTGGACAATCTATAAATTTGTCCACAAAAATCGGAGGGACCTCAGTTCGATGACAACTGAGAAGTTGTTCTCCATGCTCAAGGCAAATGAGTATGATATCCTCAAACTGAAGCCTTGCAAGCTTCAGAAATTAGAAGAGATTGAGCAAGGCTTAGCTGCCAAGTCCATGGCGCTTCGAGCTGAATCGGGCAAATCCAAGTTCACTCGACCCTCACGGTCCACTGACTTCTTAGCTAGGGAACGACAGAGCCAGTCGAAACTTGAGAAGAAGGTCGAAGAGTTGACCGATCAACTCGAGGAGATGAACTCCAGGAGGATCAATCGGAACAAGCAGAGCTCAACTGATCCATCCTCGAAGAATCAAACCGAAGGATGCTTTGAGTGCGGAAAGCTAGGACACTTCAGATCCAACTGTTCTAAACTTTTCTTGAAGAAGAAGGAGGCCCTCCAAGGGAAAGCCAAGGAGAAATCCAAGGCTATGATCGTTAAGGAAGACGTCAATGACACCAACGTGTTCACCGAGCCAAAAGAAGAAGAAACTGACTTGCCATCCGGCTTAGCTGAGAAAGACTTGTGCTTCATGGCACTACCAGAAGAGTCAACTGAGGGAATAAACTCTTCTGTCCATCTGTGCATCAAAGTACAGAAAAACTTGACGAAGACATTACACCATCATGGGATGAGGTCTAACGTCTTAGCAGACTGTGCACCAGACAAACAGCACAATGCAAGAAACTACAAGCTAAGCATGACAACCTGAGCAACGAGCTAATCATGAGGGATCACGGCATTGAAAAGCTCATGGAGAAAAATCACCGACTGCATGAAGAAGTTGCTCAGTCCACCAACAGTCAGATCATTCACTTGATACATCTGACCATGACTCAGGCTTAATATATCTCTCAGTTGCAAACTGAACTAAAGTTTGCAAATGATAAGATAATATCTCTATATGCCTCGAACTCAGCTCTGGAGAGCATGATCAGCCTGCAAAAACCTTCCAAATGTGTTAAAGGTATTGGGTATGATCCAACCAATGACACTGGACTGTACGGGTGCCAAAGGCATTTCAGTCAGCAGTCTACATGGATACCTGATGCAATCCAAGATTGAAGATCTGAAGATTTTATTTATTTTATTTTAATTTTCATTTTTAATTATTGTATGCCGAAATAAGGCTTTATTTTAGTTATTTTGATAATTTTATATTTGATTAGGATAAGGATTAGTTTCCTTATTAGATTAGGATTTGTTTCCTTATTGTTCAAGGATTTATTTTCTTATTAGATTACGATTATGTTTCCTTTTATTCAAGGAATTATTTTCCTTATTAGAATAGAACTCTATTGTATTCCACCCCTATAAATGGGTCTAGTAGGGCATGGATTAAATAACGATTTGATGAATAATATTTTGTGAGTTCATCTCCTTCAGTTCATTCACCGAACTAGCGGATTGGCGGCATGCCACCGTGATGTTCTTATCGACTTTATCAAATGGTTCACCATCCCGTTTGTGGTGTCATTCATCGTCCCTGAGTTGTTGTATCGTCCTATCGTTGGGTTTTAGGGATTATTCGCCTAATTCACTTGTGAGAAACAGATACAGAGGTTTTAGGATATTCCATCTTATCCGGTTCGATTCAGATTTGATCTTGGGTGTATACTATTCACGTCGGCATCTGCAACTCCGGCGAGAATCGTATCAATACCGAAGAAAAGGTGATCTAAACTGATGACTCAGTTCGAGTTTACTAGGAAGCTCCAGTAGCTTCCAATCCTCAATCCAACTGAGTTAGATAAGGAGTTCATCCTACAGGCTCCAGGAACAGGATGAACTGAGAACAGATTATCCTCTAGGGTCAGTAAGCATTATTGGGAAAATTCATACTGATCTCGAATTTTTGAAGATTGGAGATCACAAGTTGAGGGGGAATCTCAACTTGAGGGAGAACTGAGATAGCCGACATGGACACAACTCAACTGAGGACTTGAAGATTAAACCTCAACTGAACAGACTACTTTGAGTCAGTTGAGTGTATGCTGATTCAGTTGGAATTCAGACCGACTGAAAAGATCACAAAATCATCTTCGTCCATTAGTAATTAAGGTAGGTATTTTGAATTAAATTCAGACATCCTCTGACAATAATGATCATTTTGAGCTTAGCCGAGTAGTGGTATTTAATGCAAAGCTATACCTAATTAATAGGTTAAGCTTTTGAGACTGCGAGTGGGCTGACATGGAAGGTGTTACACGCTTCATGAACGAGTACGATTACTGCCGAACCTCTTCTTATGCTACGTTCTCAATTGACGAACAGTCTCCAATCCAGACCGTCGGTCTCCATGGGACGGGAATTATTCTTGAACATCGATTCCATGAACCACCCTATCTAATTCATTAAGGGATCATAAATCCTTATTTAATGAAATTTCTTGCAATTCTCCTCTGTACAAGAAGATTTCTCACTGAGATCACTTCTAAAATTTGAGTTTCTCTCTCTCAATCAAGATCTCAGAATCTCAGAGTGCATCATAGATATGGCAGTTCAAGTTGCAGGAAAAATATCCTCATATTCCGTGCCAATCGATGACAAGTTCACTGAAATCAGGTCAAAAATCGCCTTCGAACCAGTTCTCTCTCATCTTGTGTAATACCCGAACCTTTATAACTCTAATTGATTGTCACAAATGTGATTATACGTGCTTGAGTACTTTTGAAGTGTTATTATATGTATTTATGTGTGATTCTGTGTGATAAAAATTTCACGAGAATAAATTTTTTCGTGAAATTATCAAAATGCCCCTGAAGGGTAAAATTGTAATTTTCTTGTTTCGGCAACTCGAAATGAATAGGTGAAGAGTTATACTACCTCCGGTCCCCAAGTCTTTTCCTTTCTTTCCTTTTTTGGATGGTCCCCAAGTTTCTTCGTAGCTACTTTTGGATACTACCCCACAACAAATTATTATCTCTTACTCTTACTTTATCAACTTATTTACCTAAAATACCACATATGGCCCACCACTATCTCAATTAATTAATATATCACTACCCTTTATGTGGGAACCTTTCTCCACTCACAACAAATTCAATCACTTTTTCTCTACTCACAACTAACTCAACAACTTTTTCCTTAATACCCGTGCCACTCCCTCCTAGGAAAAAACTTGGGGACCGGAGGTAGTATGAGTTTAAGAATGCGAGATTTAGTACGAGTTCAAATTTCGGGTAATTTCGAGACAGTTGACTTTTAATGAATAGTAACTTTGATCGAAAAAGTCAACCGTCGGTCAACGAACCCCGAATTTAGTTTAATTAGTGTCATTGGAATCTAGAATTTATTTTAAGACCAATGAAACAATTTGAGAATTTTCCGAGGTCATTCGAGTCGAGTTTGAATTTATTTTGAAAACGCAACTAAGATGAATAGTAACTCATCACTACTTTTTACGACTTTTTCGTTAGTCGGGAATTACCTATAAAAGTTAGGTGTTTTCGAATCTAGAAATTATTTCGTGACTAATGACGCAAGTTAGAGAGAAATCCGAGATCTATAAATCGAGTTTTAAACTATATCTAAATCGGAAACGAAGACGCATAATCGAGATTTCTGACTTCCTTCGTTATTGGAATTTATACATGGAAATTGGGCTTGTTAAAATCTATATATTAATTCGTGAGTGATGGTGCGAACGAGAGTGAAAACCGATGTCTAGAAAGTGTCGAAAAGATGGAATAAAGTTTAATATTAAAGAGGGATATATTATATAGATAAAATCTTTTCTTCCGGAAATTTTTATCAGATAAAATATTATTTATCTCTGTCTCAACCAGCTGACCTCACTCTCTCCCTCACCCTATTAGTTTCCCCACTCTCACTTGAGCAAGTGATGTTCACTCTCCATTTCCCTCATTTATCACATGATGGAATTTCATCTCTCCATCTCTCTCTCTTCTCTTCGGTCTCCACCATCACCAACATCACCTGTTTCTTCTTCACTTCTCTTCCATGGCAGCAGCAACCCCTTTGCTCCATGAATCCATTTTCTTCGATCAAGTTCAAGAAGTGAAGCTAGAGTTCAAGTGCTCAAGGGTTGATCACCATCATCTCTTTCTTCTCCTTCCACCTTCATGGCAGCCATCATACCTCCATAGCTGATGGCTTTTGAAGCTCCAAAGCTTCAATTTCTTCATCAAAAAATTGAGGGAAAGAGATAGAAACCGTAGAGAATCGAGTTTCCACCTTTGTTTCTTCGAAAATTCGAGTAAGAGCAATATTTTTCTTCCATTTTCTTCCATGGACATCCGTGTGTCTTCATCTTTATAACCTCCATGTTTTTCTTTGATTTGAGCTCAAGAAGGACCAAGGAGTAGCAAGGAGTTGAGTCTAACCTTTATCTCTTCAAAAACCTAAAGTAAGATCAAGAAATCCTTATTTTTCTTTCCTTCTTGATGGATTATATTCATGAGCATGAGAAGATTATTTAATCCTTAGATTCTTGAGACTAATCCCATGAATATACATGTCTACCAGGCTAGAGAAATAAGAGGAAAAATCCATGATATATATATATATATATATATATCTTACGGTTTTATGAGCAAAAGAAATAGGATTTTTCATGTTTTGAGTCATAAATTGATTTTGATGATCTCTATGTGTTTTAAAAATTATTTTGAGCATGCTAAGATGATCAAATGAAGAAAATAAATATATAAGCATAAAAATATGCAAAATTCGAAGTCTATGCCTTAAGAATGATTTTTGTGTGTTTTGATTTCTATCTTGAATTTGATGCTTAAGGAGATATATATGATGATATATAAGCATGATAGAATGATTAAAATGAAAAAAATAAATATCATAACATGAAAATTTTTTTTGGAGAAGATGATGAATAGTAGAAGATGATGAATAGTAAAAATGGGTTTGTGAGAAATGAGCTTATTGTTTAATTTGATAATGGAATAAATTAATTAAAGTATGAATAAGCACGATTCTATGATTTATTTGAGTATGAATTTATTTGAGCTAATGTCACGCCCCGACTCTCGAGGTGCGACTTACGAACAACAACAAACCTAAACAACTAACAACTGACTCAAATAAAGGGAACATGCTCGGGGAAACAAAGATGGAAGATAAGGCAATCGAATTAGGTTTCCAAAAGCATAATGAAATAAACATCCGAGCATCTCAAAATCACTTATAACAGGAATCTAAATAAGTAATTCATGCTGACGGGAGATAGAATTCCAACAACAAGAGATTTCACATACATATATATACCAAGTTAAAGGATCATGTTCAACAACAATTCAAGTTAATGAGCCCATCGCTCGGAATTACAAGTCGAGTAGTTTAAGAAGTTAACAAATTTTCAAGGTCTTCGAGCACAACACTCGGAATCAAAAACATGAGAATCAAAGTATTAGCATCAACAGACATCAATTCAAAAGGGTTGCAGCGGAAACTTGCATCAATACCCAACATCTGCACGTATGAAGACGTACAAATGCCAGTCTGATATTCAACTAGACTCAACCAAAAGAACCAAACCACACCACCAAATATCCATGCCATCGCCATCCAGTCAACCTGCATGTTTAGAAACACACGCAGGGCTGAGTACTTCGTACTCAGTGAACACAAGCCAAAACATTTGAATAAAGATGCTTCTTAAAGCTATAACTATTGAACTTGCCTTGCCGAACATCACAACTATATAAGCAGTTTTAAAAACAGTTTTACTTGTGCATGTTAAAAACATTTTCTTTTAAACACACTGCGCAGTCAAATATCATATAATATAACAGTATGCATCATCTGTCACAAACAATCTTACTGTGCCGAGAAGTAGGCCTCCTTCTCGAGCACTATGACCGGCCTAACCGAAGCAAGGCTCACAGTCACCTCAACATATACCACATGTGGGTTTCCTGCCTTTCACAGGATAATAACATCTTCACATAAACAGATGATAACACATACCAAACTTCAATAAAAACGGCAAGTCAATCATATTTAAAAAAAATCATATCATAATACTCAATAGTATAACTAATTTTCATCGATAGTTTTGGTTCAGAAAAGTCCACCTGACTTCCGAAGATTTAGCTAGGTGGTTTAGGGCTATTTGTCCTCGCTTAATGATCCGTCCGGCTCAATCCTTCACAGTTCGACATCGATAGGAAAATAAGATACATGAAAGACGGACACAAAGGCGTTGGACTTTAACTGAAGGACTTTTATTTGAGTCGATTCTCTCTTCGCTTAACCTTTCTAAGGGATTTCGCGTTCTCGATTTTAAACCTTTAACTCTACTCGAATTGGTTAATATTATTAATCGACGGTTTAACACTTTTCTCGTCCTAATTAATAACGTCATCGTCTACATTCTATTACTCGAGTTTTCTTTCAAAGATTTCATTTGATTCTCGACTTATCAATCAATCATACAACCATTTTTCATACAAAATAATTCAATTAACTTTCACATCATAACTAATATCATGCATTTAAACATTTATTCAATCATATAATGAATTCAAATAAATCAAACATACTTCAAGACACATTAACATTCATTCAATTTAGATCTTAGAACTTAATTCGATTATGCATTTCTTTTTATGAAGGTTCAAACCATTTATTCTATCTTTCTTATTTAGAGACAACGCTTTGCTCTACATTCGTTATCTTAAGAGGTATTTATAACTTCTACTTATTTAATAAAAAATTCTCTTTATTAATATTAAACTCTTATGAAATTAGAATTTCTTATTCATCTCTAATTCGATTCTCATTTCTTAACTCGAATATTATTTTTCTCATTATTCACTCGGTAATTTTTCTCGGTTTATTTTTAATTTGTTTGGTTGAAAACAACGTACTCAATTAATTATTTAATTAACTTCTTTCAATTTATTACTCGACACCTTATTCTATCCTTATTTTCTTGATTAATTTATACGAGTATCTAACTCAACTCGTCTAGCATATTTTCTTTACTCGATTAAAACTTCCTTTTTATTTCTTCTCGATCAATTCTTTTTAAACTCGGTTTTCTCTATTCTTACTTATCTCTTTAATAATTTCTTCTTTTCTTGTCTTTAATCTTTAAGCCATTTCTTACTTAATAATTCTTTTATCTTTTAATAAACATTTTTATTAATTAGTTCATTCTATTAGTCAAATTATAAAACATCTTTTTGTTGTAGTTTAGTAGAAATTCAAGTCTTTAAATTTTAATACAAGAAAATTTATTAACATATCTTTTATGCATTTTTCATCTTTTAATCAATTAAGATTTTAAACTTCAATCTTTTTATCAAAACTTCTATCTTTATTCATAACTTAAACTAGTATTCATACATATATGTAACACTTAAACATTCAATCTTTTCTATATTTTCACATTTAATTTCTTTAAAAACTTCAACATGCAATCTCATTTTCTTAACTTAAACACATGTACGATTATATTAACATAACATACAATCATCTCATTGATCAAAACATCACTCAATTCATTAACAAAATCAACAAAATAAATTCTCCATTTTTGCTCAAAACCACACGGCATTTATGCACTTTTTTTGTGCAATTTATTTCTCAATTTTTCATGCATATAATCTCATTTTCAACATGATAAAAATAACAAATCAAGCATCAAAATATCAATAACTCAAAGAATTCATATTTTTCCTATTTTCTCTAACATTTTCGGCATTTATCAATCTTTTAGGGTTTTAAATTCTTTTTCTTCTCTTAATTCACCGATTAAAACTAACGTTCGATTCTCCTAACGATTTTTTCTCACTCGATTATCACATGCACATCCTAAGTTTGCCTAAACATAATTTAAATAGCATGCATGCATAGTTCTTTCTTTTAGAAATTAGAGATATACACATTTACAACTAATCAAATGAATTTTCATACTTTAATTTAAATGGAATTCTCAAAGGAATTTAGTCGGCTTATTAATTCGTTTATTAATCCTTTAAAGATTAACTCCTCATTACTCTTCTCAATTCTCGGATAAGTTCTTACCCTATCTCAGTGATCTTAAAAGAAATTCTAGGTTCACAGATTCTAATTCCATTCTATTCTAAGTTCATCGGCGTAAATATATTTCTCGGCGATTGACGTTATGCTATCTCAATCAAGCAAACTCTTTGAGATTTTTCTAAAAATTATTCTCATACTCATTTCATATAAAAAACTCAACAAGCATATCACATCATCATCATCTCAGATAAATAAAACAGATAAATTCACATAAAACTCACAGAGCAATTTAAACGTTTTACTCATTTCTCTTCGTTTAGAAAAGAAAAATTTTACTCCTAAATTCTCATCTTTTAACTCACTCGGTTAATTAAACGCTTTCTAAAGGTTTAAAAGCTCGGGGTATCACAGCTAAACCTTGTTAAAACCGAAAATAATGTATAAAAATAATAATAATATTGATTTTATGAGTTATTTGATGAATTGGTAGTATAAAAATAAAACCCAATAATATCTATAGATAAAACTGCCACCAAAAGAAAGAAATGAGTTAATAAAATCAGGAAATAAATCATCTAAAGAAAAACCCCAAATAAATCGAAACATTTTGAAGCTAGAAAGAAGAGTTTGATGATTTTGAGGTTAAAAGATGAAATAGATAAAAGAATTGAGCAATCGAAATTTTTATATGTTCAATAGAACTTGAAATTCTTGAAAAATAACAAGAAATAAAAAGATAAATTAGTGCTGAAAATTTTAAGAGAAAATTTGTGAAATTTGGTTGAGTAAAAGATGTAATCGATATTGTCAATAAGAAATGGAGAGAAAAACAAGTATATTAGCCACTTGAATCGCTAAATTTAGAGATCGTATGAGAAACTTATAAAAAGTCAAAGAATTTCTAAAATAAAAATTGACTTATGAGAATTTAAGTGAAAGTAAATAAATTAAGAAGTCTAAGAGCTTAATTAAATAAATACCGAGTAATAAAACTTGAATCGAGCAGAAACGAATCCTAAAAGATGGAATTTGGTAAATGCCGAAATTAAAGAGAAAAATAAAATGAAAAGAGTTTTCCTCGATTATAAGATAAAGATTGAAATTGAACAAAAAATCGTTCACTAGAAATTATTTTAAATGAAATAAGAAGATCAGAATGTTCCTACAAAATTAATATATTTACTTGAAAAACGTGCCAAAAGTTAGCCGAAAAATTTTATATGAAAAGTTGGAATGAGAAACAGAATTTAAATTTGGAATCCTTGAATTTTTCTAAGGAAAATGAAGTTAAGATTTATGATGTGATGCCCCGTAAATTCCTTACGTTCTAAAAAGTTTAAAATTAATTAAATAATGGCATTGCACGCCTAAGTTTACAATTTTTGAATTTTAAGGCTAACTGTCGAATCCGTTATTAAAAAAATAAATTACAGAAGTCTGCTAGACGACTACTGTATATAGGGTTTGCGCGTACGAAAAGTTATTAGTTTGTAAACTAAGAACGGAGAACCGTTTAATTTTTACGTTTACAAAATTGCGATACGAACACGCCGAGAAAGTTTGTTTTTATGTTTTTCCGGACGAAACTCGGACTATGTCGTCCCGAGTTTTTGTCAAGATAAGTTTTGTAAATTTATTTTCCAATTAAGTTCATACGTTAGATTTTTTTTAAGTCAAATCGAATCGCGACGATTTTGTACCGAACAACGTTTTTTCATCGTTCGTTTTTCCGTAACGTCAGATCGCGCCGGAAAAACCCGTACCCTCCTAATCCCATGCATGCAGCTGCCACCTCACCATACCTAGGTGTTAACTTGCATGTTGACCTTAATTAGCCTAATGACACCTAAAACAACCTTTACACCATTTCAAACCATTCATCATTTCAACAACTTGAACAAGACAAATTCCATCTCTCTCTCTCACACTCTCTCTCGGCAGCACACACACACACACCCCCAACTTCATCTTCTTCATCATCCATTCTCCATTGAAGAACACCTCCAAGAACAAGAAGAGTTCATACAAGTCACAATTCATCCTACAAAACTCTACACATCCTTTGTTAATTCTCTAGGTAATGATACCCTCCACAACTTCATCCAATTAGATTTCTTTTCTTCTCTTTTTCATCTTGATCGAAATTTTAGAGGTTTGATTTAGATGTTTTGAACTTAGAATGATGAAATTAGATATGTTAGATATGATAATTATGGATTAAAAATGATCAAAACCAAGAATCCTAAAACCTATGTGAATGCAGAATTTTTTTGGGAAAATGGTAGGATTTTTTGTTTTTCTTCTTTTGATGGTTGATTCTTGGTTAATAGATGTTTAATTAGTGTATGGAATGAAAAGGGATTGAAAGCCCTATGTGTTTGTAAGTTTTCAATTAGGATTTTGAAGTATGAATTTAGGAATTTTTGTATGTTAGTTAATTTTGGAATTGCAATTGGTTAATTGATGATATAAGAGATTGATTAGTAAATAAATGTAGTTAATTGGAGAAGAAAATCATCCCCTTAACATATGTTTAAAACCAGAAAATTATAGAGTAATTGGGGGTTTATACATGTTTGATATAAGTGATCATTTGTTAGTTGATTTATGTTGCAAATCATGTTAGTTGATAATAGAAATTAAATGAGATTTTTCTAAAAATGTTTAATGAAACATAAGAGGAAAAGATCACCATATAAACTGAGTTATAATGATGTTAAGATGTGTTTGCATGCTTGAAAATGATTCAGTTAGACGTAGTTTAACGTCGTAAAATTTGAATAGAATCCGACAACGTTGAAAAATCGTATAAGAGACGAACATTTAGTTGTAACTAATAATCGAGAAGTCGGATGAAAATTCTAAGTTGATATTATTGTTTATAATGAAATTTAGAACAACTTTCTAGTTGACGTCATAAGCTTTCGAGTTAATCTAATATGAGCTATAGTTGTAATCGAGAACTAGAACGTGTTTTGAAGTTTTTGTTGGTATAGTACTTGTTAGTTGAAATCCGACGTTAGAACGTCGTGCTTTTGAGCGAGTTTTGAGAGGAGTTTGTCACGTACGGAGTTACGTGATGACTGCCTTGAGAGTCCAGTTTCTAAAAAAATGAATACGAGAGCTTAGAACGAACCTAAGACGTTATACGTCGAACCTTCAAGCAATTAGGGTTTTGTTCGGCAGTTTTGCGACCCTTACCAGAAACTGTAATAACTTTCAGCTCATTTATCGGATTTGTGATCCGTAAATTGGAACGCGAACTAGACTTCTTAAGCTTTCTAATGATACAGGGCTCACCCCCTGTTTCCAAATCCTCTGTTCTGGACAGCCTCCAGAGTTACTGGACTGTGCAGTGAAATTTCAGTTTCTTGTTTTCTAAGTTGTTTAGTTCACAACTTAGTTTCTTTCAATCGTTTAAGCCGTTTTTATCTAACGAACATCTCCCTACTGACCTTAGAGTCAAGTATAGAACCTTGAGTGATGAAAACCAGTCGAGATCTTATATCTTATCCTTTCATTAAAGAAGTAATAGACGAGAAATTTCATAAAGCGTTTAAAGAACTAAAATGTAAATCGCCTAAGTTGATTCTTTCCAACTTAGTTTCTTTTAATCTTTAAAGTCGTATTAAGACACCGACTACCTTCTCTACTGACCCGAGAGTCGAGTATGAGATCTTCCGAGTTCTAAACGAGATTGGTTCGAGTCTCGTTTCCCGTTTAAGTAAAACAAATTAGTAAGCGTGCAAATGCCCTAAAGAATGAAACAACTAAAATCTTTCATCGATTCTCTTTAATCGATTATCTTTACGACCCGTTTTTAAGTATGTTTATTTTACAATGAAGGAGGAAGCCAACTATAGAGAAAGGACAGAAGATCCAAGTTGGAAGCTTTTGGCTTATAAGTTCTATATTTACAAGGTGGGCTTTTATATACAAATAAAACGAGCAATGCTCGGAAAATATTTCTTTATCGCTTTGATATCTGTGTTTTCAAAGTGATATTATGGCATGAACTGTTTTATGTTTTTATGTGAGTTCTCTTGTACCTATCTGAGTCAACATTCGTGTTTTCCAGATTTAGAGTTAGTCTATTTTAGATTAACTAACGATCGGCTCTGAGTTAGCTGCTAAGTGCTTTCCAGAGTTAGTGCACTTTGTAACCTGTGGTGTATGTGGTATCCTGTTGAGGGGTAGCCAGCCACGGTGAATTAGTTTTGGTCAAGATTGAACATAGCATACCTGAAAATACTCGGCCGAGTGATTTATGAGAAAAAGTCAGAAAATGTTTAGTAGACACGGATTCTTTCAATAAAACTCCGATGTGCTACGTTTATAAAATGCCATATTTATCTATATTTATGATTATGATTTCGGCATCGTGCCCACTAAGTACGTTTGTACTTAGCCCTGCATTGTTTCTAAATGTGCAGGTTGAAGCGACGGTGAGCGGCGACGGTTGATGTTGAGTAAAGGATAGGATGCTTAGTTAGAACCCCTTCTGCTGCCAAACTTTGAATTCCTTTTGATGTACTTTTGAACAATTTTCAGTAGTCTAAGTATGTAAATTTGAACTTAGTTTCTTTTTCTATTTTTGTCGAGTAATCCTTAGGGATTAACTCTTTCTTATTTATGTTAAAGTCTTGTTCATAGATTATCGATGTTTATCATGTATGTTTAGTCGGTTAGCCCCCTTCTTCCCCGCTTCTTTAATCCAACCCCAGTCGCACCCCGGCTTCTGCCGTCCCTCGGGATTTGGGGCTGTGACAGAGTGGTATCAGAGCGGGCTTCCTGCTCTGATTATGAGTCATTCCTTCTTTTATAAGTTAGTGTGAGTCATTCTTTCTAGTACGAGTCATTCTTTTAAGTAATACCATAAAGTGGTATTCGTATACAAGTCTTTCTTCGAGTAATAATATAGAGTATTCGTTTGTACGCTATATTGAGTCTTCTTTCAAGTCATGAGACATGGTATTTGTGTATACTCTGGATCAGAGTCGTCTTTCCAAGTATAAGATAAGAGTTAGACTATGATGCTAAGATTGAGAACGTAGAAGTCGACTCAACCGCCCGCTACGTCGACTCAACGAGGAAAAATGAAAGAATTTTATAATGAGATTTCTTTTAAATAAGAAAATTTATGAGCAAGTATTCAGTGAAATTTGAAAACGAGAATGAGTTATGTTTTTAAAAAAAAAAATGAGAATTTTATAGAAGTATAATTTTTATACTTATATGATTATGCGATAGTACAAGTACTATCTTATGTGAAAATTATGTGCGCAATGATTTCCTTTCTATGAAAAAGTATGCGGATACGAGAATATAGTCGTATTTTAGGGAATTTTCCCGGTTCAATGAGAACGTAGACGTGAAACTTAAGAACTTTCCGGTTCTTCGAGAACTTAGACGTTTTTAAGAAAACGTTGTTTTGAAATGATTTCGAAAGGAGATCCCTAACGCGAGAAGGACTTCCTCTGATGAATGTCACGTGCGCTTAGTGACATGAATAAAGATTCGGCAAAGTCGAACTTGTCGTCTAAGAATTTCCCACGAGGGAAAAGAAATAAAATAAATAAAAAATGATGCAATAAATCGTGTTAGTAAAAGAAGAGAGCGAGTAGACGTTTGAGAAGCTTTAGGCTTCAAGTTAAGAAAAATATGAACGAGACGACAACTGGAATTTAGTTTTCCAGGAAATTATTTCTTAACTTATATTTCTTTTTCTTTTTATGGAATTAAATTCCATATTTTCGTTTTGAGCAACGACTACAATTAGTACAAATATCAAGAGTCGTAACGACAAAATTCTTTGAAAATGGATGTTACTTTTGAATAAGTAACATGAACGAAGTAAATATACTTTGTTTTAATAAGTGAAAATCGTTAAGAGTTAGTGAGTTAAGAAATAAAAGAAATAGAAGAATTAAAATGAGTAATAATATGGTGAAACAAAAAGAATAAAAAAAATAATAAAATCTTTTATGAATGTATAGATATATATATGTTGCTGAGTGCAATTTCTTGAATTGCTAGAAGTCTTAATAAGTGGTTGGCTTAAGTGTTGATATTACAAGTGAATAAGGGATATTCATTTTTGTAATTTATGTTTTCGTTAAGATAAGTTATTTTCTTTTTCTACCTGTTACTGATCCGTGTTACCTTAAAACTTTGTAGGATGATTTCCAGTAGTAACACGACTTCAGAGAATCAGTCCCCGCCATAGCGTACTTGGGCAGATCAGTTATTAGATAGGTATAGAGATTATGAGGCAAACCCGAGACATGACGTAGGACAGAGGATTAGTTACTTCTCGTCAGTTTATTATCCAGTCCGGCATACTATTCCAGCGAGTCAGGCGATATTAGACTTGGTCGTGCACTTACCAGACGAGTGGCACGGATGGGCGCACCGTGCAACTTGGTACTTTTTGGCGATTTTCGGCGACGACACGGAGCCGACCGGCAATTATGTTGGATTTGCCCTGTGTGTGCACAGACGTTTCTTTGAGAGCAGGCATATGCTTTCCCTTCCTCTAGAGCCACACATTCCCTACAGTCACTTTCCAGCCGGGACGGAGCTTGAGGAGCTTGACTTAGACCCGGAGATGTTAGAGTTGTTAGAGTTGCCACCAGACGGTGTACTAGAGGAGTCTGAGGCTGAGTTAGAGCAGCCAGAGGAGGACGAGGAGACGGTAGTTCCACCAGAGTCACCACCGGCTGCACAGCAGATTGAGGAGTTGATCCCGGGTCCTGGTTTTGTAGAGGTTGACGCCGAGACAGCCGCAGTGTTGGGCTTGTCTTCACCGTTTGTGCCGGATGTTTGTGTTAGGGTCAGGGGACCGTCGGAGACTAGACTGTACAGAGAGGGGCCAGACTACCGAGACTACCGACAGATCGACGCAGAGTACGCCGCCTTGTTAGAGTTACCTTCTCCACTTACGCCACTTGAGGAGATCTGCACGAGTTTGGGAGTAGCCTGGAGGCACAGAGAGGCAGGACCGTCCAGGGTCCGTTCTAGAGAGGAGTTCGAGTCGGGTTCAGGTTCGGTTCCCGAGCACCTTCTTCCCCTGAAGAAGCGTACGAGGAGGATCAGTGAGGACTACTTGGTCTCCGACTTGGAGGAGACTGTTTCTGAGGCACCTTCACCCACCCTGCTTACACTTGACGACGGTTCTACTCTGAGGGTGGACCAGGCACTCGAGTTGGTTTTTGGTTCGGAGTCCGAGGAGGAGGATCCGGAGGAGGACCCTGAGGAGGACCCAGTGGTGGGTTGTTAGGATTCTGCAGTCCTCAGAGTAGTTTTTGGTTTCTTCTGCAGTTTAGTTAGGCAGTGCATCATAGATATGGGTAAATATCAGTAGTAGTGATAGCTTTTTGTCCTGTATAGAGTCGGACCAGTAACTAGTTAATTTTTGTAGTACTCTAGCGGATACGAAATTTTATGAATCGTTTCCATTCTAGTACTCTGGTAGATACGGAGTGCAGCTTGTTAGTGCACCCAGTAGATAGTAGGCGATCAGCCTAGTTTAGACTAATAGTAGTCTAACCCTTTTTGTATAAGTCCTCGTTAGAGGCAAAAGTAATATTCTTTTTGGATGTATATATATATATATATGACCCGTAAAGAGGGTTTTTAATCAAGTAAAATTTCTTATGAATCGAGTAATAAAAAGATTAGAATGTTAAAATGAACTCGTGTAATGAGGAAATGAGCTTAACTCAAAAGTTAAAAGATTAATGAAATGATATCAAAGCTATGTTCATTATGTTGTTCCATGAATTTGATTGAGTCGAGAACGAGCTAGTAAGTGCCAAGTGTAATTAACAAAAGGAAGCTAATAAGAATTTTCAATTCTTCTCTAGACTAAAGAAAATGCCGCCGAGAAATGTTAACAATAGGAGAGGTCGAAGACCTGGAAGGCCGAGAGGACGTGGTGGACGTCAGTCAGAAAATAACCAAGAATAGGAATATGAGCGGAATATCACTCCATCCCCATCTCCACCCCCGTCACCATCACCACCACCTCCACCACCGCCCCGTAGAGATATTGAGGACCTTTTCCTCAAAAGGAACCCTCCAATGTTCAATGGAACTGGAAACCCTAGCAATGCTGAGCTATGGGTGAGGTCGACTGAGAAAATTTTCAAACTCCTCAGATGCACTGATGAGGAGAAAATGCTGTGTGTCGCATTCCAACTGACAGGATCGGCAGATTACTGGTGGGAAGCAAGACAAAAGGTGATACCTGCTGAGCATCTGGCTCGTTTTTCGTGGGAAGAGTTTAAGGAGATTTTCTTTGATAAGTACGTCCCCAAGACGTATAGGGCACAGAAAGAGGCCGAATTTTATAATTTAAAGCAAGGAAAGCTAACTGTGACGGAATATGACGTTAAGTTCTGCGAGTTGATGAGATATGCGCCGACATTGGTCGACACTGAGGAGAAGTTATCAAAGAAATTTCAGGGAGGTTTACGTCATGAATTGGGAATCGCTTTGGCTAGTCATGGAGGACTAGGTTATTCAGACATGCTGGGAAGAGCACTGGAAATGGAGGCCGTCGTGCCTGATGAGAAGAAGATTGTACCAACTGCGCCAGCACCAGCGCAGAATCAGAATCGAGGCTACTACAACAACAACAGCAGCAACTACCAAGGGAAGAGAAAATGGAACGGAGGAGGTAGCGGAGGATACAATCAGGGTTACAACAATCAAGGAGGACAGAGAAGAGGTTATCAGCAGCCTGCCAACAACAACAATAGTGGCAAGAGGCCGTGGCAGGGAAACAACCAATCGGGGTTGTCCATTCAAGGGAACAGGCAAAACTTGCCGTGGAAGGGCAATAATCAGCTGAACCAGCCGCAAGGGCAATAGAGGAATTTTAACCAGGGAGCAAATAACCCAGGGAAGGTTACCATCCCTGTCTGCCCGAAGTGCAACCGAGCTCATCCTGGAGTCTGCCAGATAGGCACTCCTAACTGTTTCAACTGTGGACAGAAGGGGCACATGAAAAAGGACTGCCCTAAACTGCTTCAAGCAGTACCTCTCCGAGCTATTCAAGCACAACCGCAGCAGCCGCCTATGAACCAGCAACAGTTTCAGCAGCATGCACAGCAGCAACAAAATGCGAGGGCATGCGCTATCAAACAAAGCGGTCAGCGCAAAGGAAAAGGCAATCTAGCAGGTATGGGAAAACTCCACAACACCCCCATTAAGATATTGTTTGATACTGGCGCATCGCATTCTTTCATTGCTGGCTCATGTGCCGATAACTTAGATATCAGACCTGTAAGAGCTGTACAATCTATGAGAGTAGCCACACCTTCAGGAGAGATAACTACTTTCACGCATGTTTGCTCTAACCTAGAACTAGAAATCGGAACTCATAAGATTAGAGCGAACAACCTAAATGTTATGATAATGTGGGACGTAGATATAATCCTAGGAATGGATTGGTTGTCAGAGAATTACGCTACGATTCTCTGCAACGAGAGAAAAATTTCTTTTCAACCGCCGGGTAAAGAACCGACCGAATTCCACGGAATTTCAATGGGTAGAGGCGTACCAATCATATCAGCCCTTCAAGCTACGAAACTTATGAAGAAGAAAGGTACTACAGCCTATCTTGTGTATCTAATTGGAGAACCAGGAGCCGAGAAGACCGTTCGGGACGTAAAAGTCGTGAACGAATATGAAGATGTTTTTCCAGAACTACTACCGGGATTGCCACCAGATCGTCATGTAGACTTTACGATCGCTTTAGAACCAGGAGCAGCTCCTAAGTCTAAAGCCCCATACAGAATGGCACCGAAGGAATTGGAAGAGCTCAAAATCCAGTTACAGGAATTGCTAGACCTTGGTTTTATCAGGCCAAGCGTTTCACCTTGGGGAGCACCCGTGCTTTTTGTTAGGAAGAAGGACGGATCGATGAGAATGTGCATCGATTACCGAGAATTGAACAAGATCACCCTCAAGAACAAATATCCTTTGCCAAGGATTGAGGATCTGTTCGATCAGCTTAAGGGTGCAGGAGTCTTCTCCAAGATAGATTTGAGGTCAGGGTATCATCAGCTCAAGATCAAACCTGAGGATGTACCGAAAACCGCTTTTAGAACCCGATATGGCCACTACAAATTTCTAGTAATGCCATTTGGTTTGATCAACGCTCCAGCCGTATTCATGGATCTTATGAATAGAGTTTTCCACCCCTACTTGAACAAATTTGTTCTAGTATTCATTAACGACATCCTTATTTATTCTAAGAATGAGACGGAGCACGAGGAACATCTACGGATAGTGTTGGAAACACTAAGAGCTGAGAAACTCTACGCCAAATTCAGTAAATGCGAATTTTGGCTGAAGGAAGTAATGTTCCTTGGACATATAGTATCGACAGAAGAAATCAAGGTGGATCCAGCCAAAGTAGAAGCAGTGCAAAACTGGAAGGCACCAACAAGTCAGAATGAGATCAGAAGTTTCTTAGGATTAGCTGGTTATTACAGAAGATTTATCGAGGGATTTTCTACAATCGCTCGCCCGATGACGCAGCTACTCAGGAAGGATACCAAGTTTAAATGGTCAGATGAGTGCGAGAAGAGTTTCTAAACTCTTAAGGAAAAGTTAACTACAGCGCCAATACTAGCACTTCCAGACGCAAACAAGGAATATATGGTTTATACTGACGCATCGAAAAATGGATTAGGTTGTGTCTTGATGCAAGACAGACGAGTAATAGCTTATGCTTCACGACAACTTCGACCCCACGAAGTTGAGTACCCAACCCATGATTTAGAACTTGCAGCAGTAGTACATGCGTTAAAGATTTGGAGACACCATCTCTATGGTGTAAGAGTTGAGATATTCACCGATCACAAGAGTCTGAAGTACTTTTTTGAGCAAAAAGAACTGAACATGAGACAAAGACGATGGCTCGAATTAGTCAAAGATTATGACTGTGGAATTAACTACCATCCAGGAAAGGCTAATGTGGTAGCAGACGCATTGAGTCGCAAGGCTCCAACGAAGTTAGGATGTCTTTTTGTAGAAGAAGAAACCTTAGTACGAGAATTCGAGAAGATGGATATCAGAATGCTTGACACGCCAACAACGATAACAAGTCAGATAGCATCACTAGAAGCTACACCAGATTTGAGAGAAAGGATCATTAGTGCTCAGAGAAAAATGAGTCAATGGAAAAGTTACGAGTAAGGATAAGGACAGATAAGCCAGAAGGATATTCTGAGGCTTCAGACAATGCAATACTTTACGAAGGCAGGATTTGTATTCCCGACAACGACAACAAATTGAAGAACGAAATCTTGAGTGAGGCTCACGATACGCCTTACACAGCACATCCAGGAAGTACGAAAATGTACCAAGATTTGAGAAGAAATTTTTGGTGGAATGGAATGAAACGAGACGTTGCCTCGTTTATAGAAAGATGCATAGCATGTCAGCAAGTTAAGGCTTTACACCGACGACCATATGGATTGCTACGACTGTTGGATGTCCCAGATTGGAAATGGGAAGGCATAGCTATGGACTTTGTCACAGGCTTGCCTAAGTCGAGAAGAGGAAACACAGCAATTTGGGTGATAATAGATAGACTTACGAAGTCAGCTCACTTTCTACCGATTAAGACTACATATGGATCTGAGAGACTAGCTCAGTTGTATGTCAAAGAGATTGTACATCTGCATGGAATACCGAAGGTCATAATATCAGACAGAGATGCTAAGTTTACCTCGAGATTTTGGATTACGATGCAGAAAGAGTTGGGAACGGAGCTAAATTTCAGTACAGCTTTTCACCCACAGACAGATGGGCAATCAGAGAGAACGATTCAAATTTTGGTCGATATGTTAAGGACAGTGGTTTTGGACCGAGGCACGAATTAGGAGGAAATTCTACACTTAGTCGAATTCACCTACAACAACAGCTATCAGGCCACAATAGGAATGGCACCGTTTGAGGCTTTGTATGGGAGAAAGTGTAGATCACCGCTTTATTGGGACGAAGTAGGTGAGAGAAAGAACCTAGGCCCAGATGCGATCAATGAGATGATCGAAATAGTTCGACAGATTCGAGATAGAATGAAAGAGGCCCAGAGCCGACAGAAGTCGTATGCCGACGACCGTCGAACCAACCTTGAGTTTGAAATAGGAGATAAAGTTTTTCTTAAGATATCCCCGACCAAAGGAATCCTTAGGTTCGGAGTAAAGGGTAAGTTAAGACCCAGGTTTATAGGACCTTATGAAATCCTCGAGAGAATAAGATCAGTTGTGTATAAATTGGCCTTACCGCCAAGTCTAGGAAGCGTTCATAACGTTTTTCACGTTTCTCAGTTGAGAAAATATGTTTACGATCCTAAGCACGTTATTAGTCAGCAAGACGTAGTTCTTGAATCTGATCTAAGTTATGAAGAAAAGCCGATATCGATTTTGGATAGAAAAGATCAAGAATTAAGAACCAAATCGATACCAATAGTTAAAGTGCTATGGAACCATCACGGGCAAG
The DNA here is from genome assembly GCA_029490685.1 of Schizonepeta tenuifolia. Classification (NCBI taxonomy): domain Eukaryota; kingdom Viridiplantae; phylum Streptophyta; class Magnoliopsida; order Lamiales; family Lamiaceae; genus Schizonepeta; species Schizonepeta tenuifolia. Next base: position 15,434,051 of record CM055960.1, on the reverse strand, counting down.
AAGAAGCCACGTGGGAACTCGAGGAGAAGATGAAGGAGCGATATCCTCATCTTTTTGCAGAAGGTAAGCAAATTTCGGGACGAAATTTTTCGTAAGGAGGGTAGGATGTGATGCCCCGTAAATTCCTTACGTTCTAAAAAGTTTAAAATTAATTAAATAATGGCATTGCACGCCTAAGTTTACAATTTTTGAATTCTAAGGCTAACGGTCGAATCCATTATTAAAAAAATAAATTATAGAAGTCTGCTAGACGACTACTGTATATAGGGTTAGCGCGTACGAAAAGTTCTTAGTTTGTAAACTAAGAACGGAGAACCGTTTAATTTTTACGTTTACAAAATTGCGATACGAACACGCCGAGAAAGTTTGTTTTTATGTTTTTCCGGACGAAACTCGGACTATGTCGTCCCGAGTTTTTGTCAAAATAAGTTTTGTAAATTTATTTTTCAATTAAGTTCATACGTTAGATTTTTTTTAAATCAAATCGAATCGCGACGATTTTGTACCGAACAACGTTTTTTCATCGTTCGTTTTTCCGTAACGTCGGATCGCGCCGAAAAAACCCGTACCCTCCTAATCCCATGCATGCAGCCGCCACCTCACCATACCTAGGTGTTAACTTGCATGTTGACCTTAATTAGCCTAATGACACCTAAAACAACCTTTACACCATTTCAAACCATTCATCGTTTCAACAACTTGAACAAGACAAATTCCATCTCTCTCTCTCACACTCTCTCTCGGCAGCACACACACACACACACTCCCAACTTCATCTTCTTCATCATCCATTCTCCATTGAAGAACACCTCCAAGAACAAGAAGAGTTCATACAAGTCACAATTCATCCAACAAAACTCTACACATCCTTTGTTAATTCTCTAGGTAATGATATCCTCCACAACTTCATCCAATTAGATTTCTTTTCTTCTCTTTTTCATCTTGATCGAAATTTTAGAGGTTTGATTTAGATGTTTTGATCTTAGAATGATGAAATTAGATATGTTAGATATGATAATTATGGATTAAAAATGATCAAAACCAAGAATCCTAAAACCTATGTGAATGCAGAATTTTTTTGGGAAAATGGTAGGATTTTTTGTTTTTCTTCTTTTGATGGTTGATTCTTGGTTAATAGATGTTTAATTAGTGTATGGAATGAAAAGGGATTGAAAGCCCTATGTGTTTGTAAGTTTTCAATTAGGATTTTGAAGTATGAATTTAGGAATTTTTGTATGTTAGTTAATTTTGGAATTGCAATTGGTTAATTGATGATATAAGAGATTGATTAGTAAATAAATGTAGTTAATTGGAGAAGAAAATCATCCCCTTAAAATATGTTTAAAACCAGAAAATTATAGAGTAATTGGGGGTTTATACATGTTTGATATAAGTGATCATTTGTTAGTTGACTTATGTTGCAAATCATGTTAGTTGATAATAGAAATTAAATGAGATTTTTCTAAAAATGTTTAATGAAACATAAGAGGCAAAGATCACCATATAAACTGAGTTATAATGATGTTAAGATGTGTTTGCATGCTTGAAAATGATTCACGTTAGACGTAGTTTAACGTCGTAAAATTTGAATAGAATCCGACAACGTTGAAAAATCGTATAAGAGACGAACATTTAGTTGTAACTAATAATCGAGAAGTCGGATGAAAATTCTAAGTTGATATTATTGTTTATAATGAAATTTAGAACAACTTTCTAGTTGACGTCATAAGCTTTCGAGTTAATCTAATATGAGCTATAGTTGTAATCGAGAACTAGAACGTGTTTTGAAGTTTTTGTTGGTATAGTACTTGTTAGTTGAAATCCGACGTTAGAACGTCGTGCTTTTGAGCGAGTTTTGAGAAGGAGTTTGTCACGTACGGAGTTACGTGATGACTGCCTTGAGAGTCCAGTTTCTAAAAAAATGAATACGAGAGCTTAGAATGAACCTAAGACGTTATACGTCGAACCTTCAAGCAATTAGGGTTTTGTTCGGCAGTTTTGCGACCCTTTCCGGAAACTGTAATAACTTTCAGCTCGTTTATCGGATTTGTGATCCGTAAATTGGAACGCGAACTAGACTTCTTAGGCTTTCTAATGGTACAGGGCTCACCCCCTGTTTCCAACTCCTCTGTTCTGGAAAGCCTCCAGAGTTACTGGACTGTGCAGTAAAATTTCAGTTTCTTGTTTTCTAAGTTGTTTAGTTCACAACTTAGTTTCTTTCAATCGTTTAAGCCGTTTTTATCTAACGAACATCTCCCTACTGACCTTAGAGTCAAGTATAGAACCTTGAGTGATGAAAACCAGTCGAGATCTTATATCTTATCCTTTTATTAAAGAAGTAATAGACGAGAAATTTCATAAAGCGTTTAAAGAACTAAAATGTAAATCGCCTAAGTTGATTCTTTCCAACTTAGTTTCTTTTAATCTTTAAAGTCTTATTAAGACACCGACTACCTTCTCTACTGACTCGAGAGTCGAGTATGAGATCTTCCGAGTTCTAAACGAGATTGGTTCGAGTCTCGTTTCCCGTTTAAGTAAAACAAATTAGTAAGCGTGCAAATGCCCTAAAGAATGAAACAACTAAAATCTTTCATCGATTCTCTTTAATCGATTATCTTTACGACCCGTTTTTAAGTATGTTTATTTTACGATGAAGGAGGAAGCCAACTATTGAGAAAGGACAGAAGATCCAAGTTGGAAGCTTTTGGCTTATAAGTTCTGTATTTACAAGGTGGGCTTTTATATACAAATAAAACGAGCAATGCTAGGAAAATCTTTCTTTATCGCTTTGATATCTGTGTTTTCAAAGTGATATTATGGCATGAACTGTTTTATGTTTTTATGCGAGTTCTCTTGTACCTATCTGAGTCAACATTCGTGTTTTCCAGATTTAGAGTTAGTCTATTTTAGATTAACTAACGATCGGCTCTGAGTTAGCTGCTAAGTGCTTTTTAGAGTTAGTGCACTTTGTAACCTGTGGTGTATGTGGTATCCTGTTGAGGGGTAGCCAGCCACGGTGAATTAGTTTTGGTCAAGATTGAACATAGCATACCTGAAAATACTCGGCCGAGTGATTTATGAGAAAAAGTCAGAAAATGTTTAGTAGACACGGATTCTTTCAATAAAACTCCGATGTGCTACGTTTATAAAATGCCATATTTATCTATATTTATGATTATGATTTCGGCATCGTGCCCATTAAGTACTTTTGTACTTAGCCCTGCATTGTTTCTAAATGTGCGGGTTGAAGCGACGGTGAGCAGCGACGGTTGATGTTGAGTAAAGGATAGGATGCTTAGTTAGAACCCCTTCCGCTGCCAAACTTTGAATTCCTTTTGATGTACTATTGAACAATTTTCAGTAGTCTAAGTATGTAAATTTGAACTTAGTTTCTTTTTGTATTTTTGTCGAGTAATCCTTAGGGATTAACTCTTTCTTATTTATGTTAAAGTCTTGTTCATAGATTATCGATGTTTATCATGTATGTTTAGTCGGTTAGCCCCCTTCTTCCCCGCTTCTTTAATCCAACCCCAGTCATACCCCGGCTTCTGCCGTCCCTCGGGATTTGGGGCTATGACATATGAAAAACTGAGAAGTATTATTTTAAGTTGAAAAACGAGCAATATGATATATCTGACATAATTGTCTATGAATATTTGATGTCGACTGTGAAATAATATATTTATGATTGAGATGTGAAATATGTAATTTGTGTGAACGAGAATAAATCTCGTAAATGTTTGAAATTATTTGAAGAAAAAAATTTGAGAATATACAAATTTAAAGAGTAATTCTTAGTATTTGAATAAATATTTGAATGCTTGATTATATGTGTAAGTGACGAAATGATATGCCAATGAGTTTGATTGATATAGTACATGGGTAGAAATTAAGAATCGAGAATTTATGAAGTAAAATCGAGAATTTAGAACCCGAGTCGAGTAGAAGTCCGTCTAACGAGTTAAGATTTCGCTGTTTCCCAAAAACGTAAAACTCGTCCTCATATAAAATTAATTTTGAAGGCGTGAGTGGAGGGGAAAATAGGACAACAAGCAGGAAAAGGATAGTCGAGCTAAGCCACTTTTCAGGTGGGCTATCTGAACCGAAACTCAACGATGAATGTGCAATTTATTTTATTTATATGCGCTTTTGTTTAAAGTTAATCCTCTACTTGGTATTGTGTGAGTATGTTTTGGTATGTAATCCTCTACTTGGTATTGTGTGAGTATGTCTTGTGGACGCACGGGATTAAGTCCGGCACAAGACGGGACGGTGCATACAATAGATTAGGTGACCGTGAGCCTTGTTACAGCCTAGCCGGTCAAGATGTAACTGTGAGCCTTGCCTCGGTTGGGCCGGTTATGTAAAGGCAGTGAGCTTTGCTTGATTGGGCCGGTCACAGTGCTCGAGGAGGAGGCCTACTTCTCGACACTACAAGAAGATAAAACGCGTAGATGGATTCGTACCCGTATAAATGGTTACGCAACCGATTTCAGAAAATAAACGAACAAGTTTTTAACTGCCACGAGCCGTAAATTCTTTAAACTAATTTATCTAACGCTTGTGATGCAACAGAAGAGGCAAGTTCAATTATATAGCTCTATCGAGCGAGTTTTCAAAATATTTTGGCATGTGTTCACTGAGTACGAAGTACTTACGCCCTGCACGTTATTTCTAAAACGTGCAGGTTAGCTCAGATAAGGAGGATACGGTGTGCTTGTGTGGCTCGTTTGTCAATATAATCTATTTCGAAGTTTAAGCTTGAGGTTATGTTTCTTTACACATATAACCTTGGAATTTTAAGTCGATGATTATATTCCGCTGCAACATCGTTATTTAAAATAACTTGGCCATGCATGCTCGGTCCTTAAAAGATAAGAGAGCCGTGAGCTCAAATAATTTCTTAAATCCTTTATGAATTCCTTCAAAACATTTGAGATTTAAAATACGACTCATCATATTTCCCTTAACCACCACTTGATAATTAAAAATCAAAGATGGCCCACTTTTTGAATGCAACATTTATTGATAATCAAATCAAATCCTTTTATTGGATCGATATCCAAAATCTTGGCCAATGCTCATTTCTTGAGAAATCATTAATTGATAACCCACATTATTGTAAGCACGTTTGGTTGTTAATGTTATTTTTCAATTATCGAGCATGTTTCTTGAGTAAAACTCAATTGTTCCACCTTACTGCCCATAGCATTCTAGAAGTTTTAATACATTAGAAGTTGGGCTGTGACATAATGGTATCAGAGCAGGCTATCTCCTCTGATGCTTAAACTTTCCTAAGAGTCGAGTCTACATTTGCATTCTCTAGACTTATTCGAGTATTCCTTAAGTTCATTCGAGTATTCTTTGAATTTATTTGAGCCGACATCCGACTACCAGGTACGGAAAAATTTCAAAGTTTTTCTAATAGAATTAGAATTTCTTTTAAAGTATTAATAAGATTAAATCAATTGAAGAAAAGAAAGATTTTTCCAAAGCAAGATAAAGGAGAAAATCAAAGCAAAATTTTATTATCCAAGTGAGGAAGAGAAAGAGTAGGACGAAGTTCGATTAATACAAATTCTATGCGATCGAGTGAGATTTGAATAGAGTGTGAGATATCACAACGAGTATGAGAATGATTATTATCATGAGATATCTTTATGAATGTATGTGATGAATGTGATGTTAGAGAATGATTAAGTTTGAATATTTAAAATGTGTAGGATGACTAACGACGAGAATTTAGCCATTAAGTGAGAATACGATCTTATCCGGAAACGTCATCATGAAAACTTAGCCGAATTTCTAGTACAATATCATAAATTACGGCTAGTATTTCAGTTTCTCGATGTAAGCGCCATAGAAGGAATGAACCACTTAGTTAATGTCCTCCCGGATGAACGGGCGGAATGGACAGAATCATTAATACCCACTTATGCGAGACATCAACATGGTAGTATATACTGGCCTGGAGACTGCAAAGGGTTTATAGTAACAATAACCGATCAGTTTATGCATTTTGGTGAACCCCCACCAAGGCCGTTTACCGAGAATTGAGATGGGTTTGTCCCGTATGAGATACCTTCATTGCCTCGTTCTTTTCCTAATGCTACGCGTAACTATTTGAGAAACTTTCCTCCAAGTAACGCTTATCCATTTGAGTTCAACGCATCATCGAGTTCACGAAGAATGCAACCTGATGGACCCTACGATCCTTTCTGAGCTTTATTGGTTCTGAGCACTAACTTTGATACGTTCTACTCTCCGAGTCGAGAAAGGTCCATTAACAATTATGCCGAAGAAGCAACGGTAGGAAGAGGTTACCTTCAGCCAATATCAAGAATCCATCTAGGATCGCCACGAGTTCATACTCCGAGACCCGAGCAAGGGTTTTCACTATAATGATGTGACAACCGACCTTTGACTGTGTACTAGCAATAATGACGAAACACCTTCTTATGACAACGGTGACGATATCGCGACACCATCATGGATTACCCCAGTAACCCCATAGGAAGACCAAACTTACGCCAAGTAAATGGCAACCGAGGATGAAAACAGTAAGGAAGATAACTCGAGTGAGAAAGTCACTTAAGAAATTTTTCAAGAAAGCCATGAAAAAATCAAACAACCTTTAAAATTCTGTCAAAACAAATTTAATTTGACGTCTATATGTAAATTAAGACAGGTCGCACGAAGGAGAAGATAAAACATCGCGTAGATGTTAGGTCAAAAATTTTGAGAAGCTGATTAAGGAGTCAGAGCTGGAAGGAGGAGAAAAAGATCACCAAGCAGTGGGTGTCAAAGAGTCTACACAATCAGAAGAACAAACTTTGGATCAGTCAGAAGATGAAATTATCAATCGAGCAGAAGATACTGGAAGCATAAATGTTCAAGTACATCACTTCCCTGACGAAGACCAGACTAATCTATCAGCTCGTCTTGATGCTTACAAAGAAAAATTATTGGAAACTGTGAATGGCCTGCCACAGGGTCCAAAGGATAAAATCTTCCAGTACAAAATGGGTATGGCTAAAGAAAGGAAACAACTGCATCAAGAAAGAATGAATCAATCCACTCCTGCAATTCGGCCAAGAAATGATTTGTGGATTCCTGAAGAACTAAATGACATCTGGGAAGCATTAAAGGAGGAATTCATTCTAGACTTCTACTATGATCTGGAATACAGAGAAATACGAGCAGCTGATGAAGCCTAATTGATGCACCTTTAGCTGTTTGCAACCAAAGAAGTCGCTGGAATTAGAATTTTTGATGTTCTAAAAGAGACAAATCAAGACTACCCAAAAGCTCCAACCAAGAAGACTTTTCCTCCTCTTAGGACTCAGGGAACAAATCAGATTATGGTCCGACTGATCGAAATGGAAGCAGAAAGGCTTGCTGTCAAGCTTAACATCGACTCGGTCCTAAATCCAAATTTCTAGATGCTCATAGAACACTTCTTTGAGAAATATGGGATGGCCCTCAAACATGTTCTAGAGAAGAAGGATTGACGCTGCAAAGAGAAGATTTTACAACTAATGATCTTAGTCCTTGTTGTCTTGAATTCCTAAATTCAGTTGTAATGTAATCTCCCCTCCTATTATCAGTAGATAATAAGATGTGGTTTTTGTTCAATCATTTTTTAAAAATTTATTTTTATCTTGTACTTTTTCTTTCCTAAAGTAAAGTAAGGTGATGTCAGTTTAGGGTTTTGGCATCATCAAAAAGAGAAAATTGTTGGGAAAATGAGCAAAGGTTTCGAAAGATACCAAAACCCCAACTGACCCCAACCGAGTAGGTGATTGCCTTTAGTCTGTTCTTTGCTAGAGCTCACTGTTTGAGCACAAAATTTTATCTTTATAGAATTTAAGCAAAAGAAGCCAGCCAGACTGAAGATGGGAGTTCGTAGAAGAACTCAACTGAGGCATAAACTCAGTTGAGACCCACAACTCAGTTGGGACTGGAATTTAGTTGAGACATCAACCTCAACTGAAGCACGGACTCAGTTGAACAACAACTCAGTTGTCTCCACAACCGATCCACACAACTGAAGACGTTCAGTTCAGGTGAGGAGAAGTTGTTGGTCATCACAAAACGGAGAAGAGAAGATCTTGAAGACGCTGAAGACTGAGGAGTTGCAGTTCAGAATCAAACCTACTTGGAAGCACAAGTCAGTTGGAAAAACTTATCATAAATGGGCCGACAACAGCGACGTGCAAAAAGCATGGTTGCAGGTACCATCTCTAGAAAGTTACCAGTAAAGCATGTGGAATACCATACTTTTGGCAAAGGGTCAATAGCTCTTTCCAACAGCTAGTTTGACCCTTTCCTCTATAAATAGAGGTCTCCATATCTAAGCACGGTGACACAAATTTTCACATTAGAAGAGTTGAGAGAAAAGAAGAGTAGTCGCAGTAGCAACGGACAACCTCTCTCCTCAAGCAAGAAAACCTCCTCCTATCAAGAAGCCTTTCCTTTATAGAGTTTTGAGGGCAGGTTCTTGCTTGGTTTGTGTCCCAACAAACTCTGTCACAAGAGATCAAGTTTGTTGTCTTAGGTTGAAGTCTCCACTCCCCTAAAGTGTAGTAGGCTTCTTGGTTGGATTCCTTTCCCCAAATCGGAACATTAGGTTTGACTTTGAACCAGTAATCAAAGTCACTTGGCCCCTTGGAACCAGTAATCTAAAACCAGGTCACTTGGAACCTGTAATCCAAGCAGAGGTTCCTTTGGAACCAAGAATTCAAAAGTTGGTCCCTTAGAACCCGGAATCTAAGACAGGCTGTGCACTTGCCCGGAAAAGTGTTGTAAGGTTTAGTTCGAACCTAGAATTGAATTGGTTAGGTTTGCTTGGAACCCAGAATCTAAGTGGGGCGTTTGGTGAGCACGCGTAAGCTTGCCTAGTGGATTATTTCCCTAAAAAGGAAGTTGTGGACGTAGGAGGCCGATCTTCGAACCTCGTTAAAATACGGTGTGCTTACTTTCTGTACTTTACATTCAGTATTTTAAATTCTGTACCTAGCCAACTAACCTTACTTATGCACTACACTAATTTTGGAATTTAACCTTCCCCTTTCACAAATGTTTCAGTTATTGAAACGAGCTTATCTTCCACCATCTTCCCCATGGCATAACTGTTTAAAACCTCAGTTGGTGCATTCAGCTGATCTTCATGCATAGGAGCCAGCTAATCTACCAATTGTGTAATTGGCTCCAACTGAGCAACTCAGTTGAAGAGCTACTCCAACTGTCTCTTCCAGCTGTGAGTAAACTGTCCTGAGCAGTATATCTCAGTGAAAAGATGTTAAGCAAAATGAAAATTGCTACTGGTGTATTGCCCCCCCCCATACACTAGTTACTCGTTACCGGGACAATAAAAAAGAGACAGCCAACCACAGCAGAAGAAGCAGCAAGCCTCCTTAGCAAAAGTAGTCGTGCCATCAGAGAATTATCGTGATGGAGCAAGAAGTTGGAGACAAGGACCAAGAAAAATCTTGCAAGTTTGAGCAATAAAAAGTTGTGCCAGTTTGATATTGGTGCATCGCTTTCAGCATATCAAGTGCTTGTGTAGATACCCTTGGCCTAGTTAGAAAAGAATCGAATTAGGAGTTTAGAATGTTGACCCCTTTGGGTAGGATTGCGATAGTTTCGTGCATTAGCTTGAATTTAGAATTCGAGTTAGAAGTCATAAGTTATCCGCTAAGTCCTTGAATCAAAATTCAATATGGGACATGGATAACTTAGTATAATTTGATTAATCAAAAATTTCGTGATGATTAGATGCAATAAGAGGCAGATCTTGCTTCGACCTCAAGGAAAAGAGCCAACTATAATCCGTAGTATCGAGAGGAGGAAGAAGAGAAGATTGCCGACTATTTCGGCCAAGAGAAGTAAAAAGGAGAAAGGATACCCTTGTGTATCAAAATAAAGATGAAGAGCAAGAGTTGAGTATCGATGACGTAGCAGTAGTCAGAAAGTATGAAGATGTTTTCCAAAAATCTGCCGAAATCCCGCCCGATAGGTAATTGAAGTTCACGATTGATTTAGAGCCTGGAGAAGCCTCAATTTCAAATGCGCCGTTCAATATGGCACCAAAGGAGCTTCAAGAATGAAAGGTTCCATTATAAGAGTTGTTGGATTTAGATTTCTTTCGATTGAGTGCAACCCCGTGTGGTGCACCGATTTTGTTATGAAGAGAAAAGGACGGTAGATTGAGGATGCGTAATGTTTGCCAAGAGCTTATCAATGTTTTGCTCGAGAACAAGTATCCTTTGCCAAGGATAGACGACCTTAAGGAGTCAGTATTTTCTCCATGATGGATTTATGACCTAGATATCACGAATTGAAGAACAAGCAAGAAAATATTCCAAAAGACTGTTCCAGAACAAATTTTGGACATTACGAGTTTGTTGTGATGTCGTTTAGATTGCCAAATGCTCCAGGAGTGTTCATGAATTTGATAAACCGAGTCTTTCATGATTATTTGGATAAGATGTGATCGTATTTAAAGTCGATATTCTAAAGCTCAAGTTGATCAAAAGCTCAAGGAAGGAGCTAAGAGTTGCGAGGATTCAAGATTCAACTTCTATTTCTTCCAAATTCAAGTAAGAGATCAAGAACTCCTTTCTTTCCTTTTTTTTAGAACAAGAACTCCTTTCTTTCCTTATTCTTCTTGATCGATCAAACCCTTAAGCATGAGAAGAAGATTTGATCCTTAAATCTTTGAGTTGAATTCCTTGATCTTGCATGCCATCCATGCTTGAAAGCAAGAAGAAAAATCCATGTTTCCTCCAACCATGAAAGTTTCGAATCTTTAGAAAAATATTGGGATTTTTCATACCTTAATTTATTTCTTGATTTTGATGATCCAAATGAGTTCTAGATATGTTTCTAAGACTATGATTGATTGAAGAAAATAAATATATATACATGATGATCTCCATAAATTTGAAGTTTATGGTTTAAAGATGATTTTTGTGTGTTTTGATATATTTCTTGAATTTGATGCTTGATATGAGATATATGATGATATATAAGCATGATTGAATGATTAAAATGAAGAAATAAATATGTTATTATAAAAGAGAAGTTGGAGAAGATGATGAATAGTAAAAATGGAATTTTTGATTTATAAGTCTTATGCCTAAATTGATGATGGATTCTATCAATTCAAGTGTATAGAAGCATGATTCTATGATTTAAATAAAAGCATGAATTTAATTTATGAAGATATATGTATGACTGTGTGTGTGTGTCTATATATATATATATGGTTTTGTGTTCTTATATTTTATTGGGTGAATTAATGCTATAAACATGAAATTAGAGTTGAAATAAGCATAAGTTGAGGAGGAATTAAAGAAATAATCTCTTATGCATAAGTTATAAATTTTTTGAAGCATACCTAAGTAAAAGAAATTGTGCTTTTTGAATTCTTATGTCCAAATTAATAAATTGGTGATGGTCCCGATACGAGTTCTGGTGTATGGGGGGGGGGGAGAATACACCAGATAAGACTTTTTAAAACAACCCCCTAAAAATAACTCAACTGAGTAAGGAAGCTCAGTTGGAATCACAACCGAGTAAGAAATACTCGGTTGGAAGTGATGTGCTGTGCGGAATGTGGTGGAAATTAACTCGTATAAATTAACTCACGCTTTTATGCACAGTTGGTCAAGAACCAAAACAGTTGAGAAAGAGTGCAGTTTGTATGCAGGTTAGATAGTCAATTGAATATGCAATAAGATAACTTAAAATAAACACAACACACAACGATTTAACGTGGTTCGGAGAGAACTCCTACGTCCATGGGGAGTTGTGAGTCCACACAACTCTGTCCAAGTTCTTCTGGACAAACTACAAAGCTTACGCGGGCTTTGCAACCGTTAAGGATAAGTTTGCGGGTATTTATCAACCTTACAGTTTAGTTTTCGGGTACTAAACAACCTATCTACTCAATTCCGGGAAGAGTAGGGTCCTAACACTCCTTTTGAGAGGAAGTGTGAAAAAGATGGGTTCCAACTAAAAGCTCGAACACGAAGTGAGCTTTGATCTAACACTCTATGAACTCTCATAAAGTGATGTTCTCAAGGCTGGATCTGAAGACACAGAAACTAATTCTAACACTCTAGAACTCTCAACAAGTGATGTTCTAAGAGGATAACTAGTTAAGCTTAAATGCAGAAAGAAGTTGTTCTTTGCTTGAATATTTCTACTCGCACTTGTTCGTCTCGTGTGTGTCTTGTGTCTTGTGAGTGAATGAATGCCTCTATTTATAGGTGGAGAGAATCAACTAGCCGTTGGAAGAGCTGTTGATCTCTGATCTTTGAAAGCGATGGCTTGTCTCTCATCTCTGCAGACTTTCCGGATTTGGCAACTGCGTGCCTCTGCTTTCCATCTGAGACAGCCTTGTGTTGGGCCAAATGAGGTAGTGACAGAGAGTCAAACCTTCACGTGACTTCCTAATTTGAAATTCAAATCTCAACGTCAGACTTTCATCAAGGAGAGGTTGGTTGAGATTTTTCGATCTACATCTGACTGGTTCTTCAACTGATGTTCTGTCTGAATGCTAACAGTTGAACTCTCAGCTGATCTGAACTTCATGCTATTGATCTTCTTGGTTTGAGGTCCTACAACTGATGTTCTGAAACTGAACACTCAGTTGTCTTCCATGTATCTGATCAGTTGGTTTTGAACGCTCAGATGACTTTCTTTCATCTGATGTTCTCTTCCCTCTTTCTACTTCTCATCTGATGAACGCTCGGTTGTTTTCCTTACAACTGATGTTCTATCGCTTGAGTGTAACTTCCCCCTTTTTCAATGCTTCATCTAATGAACGATCAGTTGTCTTCCTCACAACTGATGTTCTATCCGAGTGAAGCCTTGTTGCCGTCTTCAGCTGGAGTCCTGTAAAGATAAAATCTTAACAATGCTCAAACAGCGAGCCTGACTACTAACATTAGGATCTGGCAACATCTACTCGGTTGGGGTCAGTTGGTTTTGGAATCAATCAAAACTTTTCATAAATTTCCCAACAATTTCCCCCTTTTTGATGATGCCAAAACCCTTTATAAGAATTCTAAAACCCTTACAGATCACAACTGATCTAAATCTAACTGACCTATCCAAAATCTCAGCTGAAATTCTAGACTGTCTATAAGATGAAAACATCAAAGGGTTAGCACAGTTATAACATGGTATTGAAATAACTTTGTGATTCAGAGCTTGGACAATGAGAAATTGTTCATCAAGGTGAATCTTATAACTGAATAGTTTTCATTACAACTGATTGTTACAAGGATAAGCACAAAAATAAAAAATTACATCAGTTGCTTCAAAAACTATCTGAGCTAAAATTGTAGCCCATACTTGCTAAATATTCTTAAAAAAATTTCTCTCTTAGCAGCTAACTCCTTGGAAATGTCCACCCCATGCTCTTTGCGAACCTGCCTTGCCTCGGCTGCAATCTTCGTCCGGTTGGGGGTGCGGGAGTCTGGGAGGAAAAGAGGCTTGTATGTAACCTTCTGAGAGACGGGGACAGTGTTCAGATCCAGTTTGGCTTCTATCATTGCACGTCTGAACTGACTGAACATGCCCGGATCCCCAGTGTACAGTTTTTTTTACGCTTCTTTGAAGGCTTTCCTGGGGTCGTCAGTTGCGTAAACCTTCCTGTAGTAGAAGTCGTTTATGAACTCCTGCTTGAACAGCTCCCATTCCTCATTCCATTTAGTCGGCATCCATTTATCAACATACCTAAAACGACTCTGGACCTTGGACTTCCCTGGCAACCTTTGTTGCTTCAACCGAGCTTCAGCTTTGGATTGATGTTTGTTGATTCGGCGTTGGCTGCAGGAGGCAATGTTGCGGTCCAAGTTCTGGGTTATCTTCTTCAGCTCCTCTTCGAACTGGTTCACCCTTCTGGCCTGGCTGGCGGCGAACTTCCTGATCCAGCTCGGGTTCATATAATCTTTCTCCTCAACACCCATAGCCTTGGCAGCAGCAATGCACTCTTCGGTTGTGATACCGTCGAGTTCAGAATCTAGCTCGGCTGCGATCTTGGCTATGGAGTTGTACGACACTCCAAACTTCTCTGCCAGCTCCAAGTCTTTTGACATTTCAGCTCCACTAACTTCGGTTGACTTGGGAGTGGCCTTCTTTGTCTTCTTCCTCAATTGAGATTTTGCTGCAGCTGGCATCTCTTCCTCGGCTTGGGTCTCTCTTTCCCCTGCGACTCAACATCCGCCTCCTTCTCTTCCCCTTTTTGGCATCAGCAACAAGGCTTGCTACTGATCCATCCAGAGAGGTGAGCTATTGCTCGACTAGTTGAATGCGGTTGAAGAGTTCATCGACCGCACACTCGAGCTCAACCTTCTTCGCCAATGCAGAGTCTTGACGCTCTTGTTCGGCTTTCTTCAAGGAAGAGAGGTTCTCGATGACCTCAGTTTGAAAAGCCACGAACTCAACCCATCGCGACTCGAAGCGAGACTCCCATTCAGCATCTTGTGTTTGTTGGGACTTGGCGAGATTGGAGTCGGCCAAGGATTTGAAGACGTTTATCTCAGACTTCATTCCCATAAGAGTGGACTTCAGCTCCGACATATCTTGGCTGGTGGAGGAGGAGAATTCTTCCAGCTTGGTCTTCATCGCAACATTCTCCTCCACCAGTTGCTGGTTCTTCACTTCTTGTGCTTCCAACACCCTCAACTGATCTTCTTTGTGTTGTTGGAGGTTGGCAAGCAACTTGGTTCTCAACTGGTTCACCCTCTCAGCTACCAGCTCACATATTTCTTCAGATGTGGGAGCATGTTGATTAGCTGGAGGGGCTTGTGCAATCAGAGCTAGAGGCTCAACTGTGACCATGGCTTGTCGGTTGGCCAGGTACAGCTTCAGCTCTTCTTCATCTTCCTTCGCTGCTGCGGCAGCTGCATCCAGATCCTCGAGGAAGTCAGCTGACTTGATCAGCATACTGTCGAGAAAGTCAATGCAATCCTGTCCAGCTGCCTCCCTGGTGTCTGTCCCTTCAGCTCTGCTCTGGTCCAGCCGACGAGTGAGCAGCGCAATCCTGTTGTTGTAAGCCACCTCCAGGTTGGAGTAGTTGAAGTAGACTCGGATGCGAGACTCGTCTGACTTCAGCCTGTCCCAGCTCTGCACCCTGATCATGTCTTCCTTTACGTACCAATGACTGAAGATCAGGTGGAACTGGTACAATAGCTCGGTTCCCAGAGTGGCGAAGACCGGCATGTTGCGAGCTTCAGGGAACATGCCTAACAGCTTCTGGAAGCAGTAGGCCACCTTGCCTTCGTGCTCCAGTGCAATTGCCTGAAGGTCATCTTCTTCATTTATTGGGGAGGGGGAAAGATCATATGGCAAAGGTTCAAAAGGTTCATCAATGTTGGCAAAAGAGTTGGTCGCAACATCGGCATCGAGCTGGGAGCTCGGAATATTGGATTCTGTTGGGATGGGGGATTCAATTGTTTCCTCAACATTGGCCGAAGGAGCGGTCACAATGTTGGCATCGAGCAGTGTGCTCGGAACATTTGGCTGTGATTGTTCGGTTGATTGAGCAAGAGGCTCTGGGGGCGGTACGGCATTAACTCCTGCCGTGGGGGAGGTGGGAACATCTTCGATTTCCTCAGAGGAGGAAGATGCATCCGACGTCACGTCTGTTTCCATCCCGTCCGCCTTATCAGCTCCGGTGGCGCGAGGGACGATCTCAAAAATGGCGGCCTCAGCTGAGCGGCTCGACTCGGATGGCTCCTCCGCTGGTGTCGACTCAGCTGGTGCATCCACAGCTGGTAGCTCCTTGTCAGCTGGTGCATCCACATCTCTCTCGTCAGCTGGCTCCTCAGCTGGAATTTCCTCACCATGCTCCTCAGCTGGCTCCTCAGCTGATATCTACTCAGCTGGAATAACCTCGGCTGGCTTCACAAATGTATTCTTGAACCGTACCCTTAGCTTTTTCTGGGTAGGCTCCTCAGCTGTTTCCTTCTCCGACTCAGCTTGTCGGCGTGCAGCTTTGGATTTGGTGGGTCGGCTGACTGCTGGTTCCCTCTCAGCTGTTTCCCTTTCCTCAGCTGGCTTCCCAGCCTCCTTCTTCTCCTTTGGAGTGTACACACTCCTGAGCACCTCCTGTGCCTTCTTAGCTGTTGGGAACAACAACAACTTCCTGACCGGCGTCTCCTCACAGTCATTCCAGACCATGTTGGGATCCTTGGTCGCAAGCAAGATCAGGGCTGAAATCTTGCAGCCGAAGTTGAGTGTCCCTTTCACATTAAACAATTTTTCTCCCGAGTCTGTTGTTGTCTCGGTGATCTTAGACTTCTCCACCATCAGCTGGTTCAAAAAGTATTGACACCAGTCAATCTCATGCTTCTGCTCCAAAGCCACCAACTGCTTCAACTTTGGTCGGCTGATGTCGCCGAAAGCACCACTGTAGCCGAACACCACCTTAGAAACAACATCGAACAGCAGGCGATGTTCTGGCTTCAGCTTTGTCCTCTGCATATTGCTCCTTAACTTCTCCGGAGTGATCAGAGCACTCTCCAGAAACTCATCGACGTGCTTGTCGGTTATGCTTTCAAGGAATTCTATAGCTGTGTGGTTTACAGGGATGATGTAGCGAAGGGCATCGGAAACATCGATTGGGAAGGTGACACGGCGAATGGTCCTTGCCGGAATGTCTCGTTGCCGACAGGAGACTTCCGTTGAAACTCCTTCTGCACTGTCGAGGGAGGCATTCAGGTTGACGTAGAATTCGCCGACCTGGCGCCTGAGCAGGTGGGAAGGGCATAGCTTAGCCCATTCCAGGAGGCCATTCTCTCTGAGAGTATTGGCAAGGGGAGCCAACACCGGCGACTCCAATTCCTCGTCGGAGAGGATCTGTTCGAAGTGGATCTTCGACACCAACATGTCGAATGATTCTTCGTAAGAGGTGGGGACTAGAGATGGTCCGGAAGATGCCATTTTCTTACTTTTTGGAGCCATTTAAGATCTCTGAAAGGATATATATATAAGAAGTAAGGGAAATCTTTTGCAGAAAATAGTTAGAGAAATTCTGGGAAGACGATGAACAGTTATAGCAGATAGATACGAATGAGGAAGGTAAGAGATCACTTCCTGATTTTCCGCTATTTATAGGTTTTTGACTCGGTAGAGATCGACGGCTGGGGTTAAATGGCGCGAATCCATCAACGGCTGAGATCACGCGACTGTTGACTATATTTGACTTGATGTCATGCACCGAGTTCCAACCCGCGCGTGAGAAGGTGTACAGTTTTTCTTGTCAGCCCAGTCACACTATAAAGTAGGCTATAGATGTTCAGCCGTACTTTACATTTAATGCGACATGATGGCTATTTTAATGTAACTAACTAGCTCAGGAATGTTTGAATTTATTTCAAACATTCTCATTTAAGAACATAACACCTTCAGCCATAAATGTTACCTGCCAGCTGATGTCGGAATCAGCTGTTTTCTCTTGTTGCGGCATACCATCAGCTGACTCGAGTTCGTCTGTTCAGCTGACATCTGATGTCTTCGGTTGGCGATCTGCATCTGAGATTCCCCCTTCATCTGAGCTTCACCTCAGCTGGTTTCTCATCAGCATAATAGATGGATATCTATCTCTTCACCTCAGCTGATTCCTCATCTGATGGATCCAGCAATCCGAGTAAATCACATAACAGCTTGATCCTCGCTTCGGCTAGAGGTTTGGTGAAGATATCTGCTCTCTGAATCTCAGTTAGAATCTTCTCCATGGATACGTCCTTCTTCTCAATATGGTCTCGGATGAAATGATGTCGGATGTCGATGTGCTTGGTCTGAGAGTGGTGAACAGGATTCAAAGAGATAGCAATGGCACTGGAGCTATCGCAATGAATGGGAACCTGTCCAGTTGCAACTTCATAGTCTCTCAGCTGTTGCTTGAGCCACAACACTTGCATGCAGCAGCTACCGGCAGCCATATACTCTGACTCAGTTGTAGAAGTGGCAACACATGCTTGTTTCTTGGAGAACCACGAAACTAGTTTGCTTCCCATGAACTGACAATGTTCGGATGTGGACTTCCTGTCCAACTGATCTCCGGCTAAATCTGCACCTGAGTATCCAGTCAGTTGGATGTTGTCGTCGGTTGGATACCACAACCCAACATTTACAGTTCCCTTCAGATACTTGATGATGTTCTTTGCTGCCAACATGTGAGCTTCCCTCAGCTGAACTTGGAACCGGGCACACACTCCAACCGCGTAAGATATGTGTGGCCAACTGGCAGTTAGATAGAGCAAAGAACCGATGATTCCTCTATACTTACTGGCATCTATGAGCTTTCCCTCAGTTCCAGGTTCAATTTTCCAGTTAGTATTCATCGGGATCCTTGTTGTCTTACTTGTCTGCAATCCGAACTTGGTGATGAGCTCCTTAGTATACTTGGACTGATTGATGAATATCCCTTCTGGTGACTGCTTCACTTGAAGTCCAAGAAAGTAGTTCATCTCGCCCATCATCGACATCTCGAACTTCTCCTTCATGAGATTTGAAAATTTTTCACACAGTTCCTCCGACTTAGAACCGAATATGATGTCGTCGACGTAGATTTGCACAACAAGTATATCTTCTCCAACTTTGATGGTGAACAGGGTTTTGTCAACTGACCCTCGTTTGAATCCTGAGTTCAGAAGAAAACCACAAAGAGTGTCATACCAAGCCCTGGGTGCTTGTTTCAGTCCATAGATTGCTTTCTTCAACTTGTACACTCTTCCATCTCCAGTTTCAAAACCGGGAGGCTGTTTAACATATACATCTTCCTTGATATCTCCGTTGAGGAATGCACACTTCACATCCATCTGATAGACCTTGAACTTGTGAAATGCAGCATAGGCTAGAAAGATTTGGATGGCTTCCAGCCTTGCAACCGGCGCGAAGGAGTCCTCGAAATCGATTCCTTCTTGTTGGAAATATCCCTGAGCTACCAACCTTGCCTTATTCCTCATGATGAATCCAATGGCGTCTCTCTTGTTCTTGAAAATCCATTTTAATCCAATGACTTTGACACTATTTGGTCTTTCTACCAACTCCCATACACAGTTGCGTAAAAATTCATTCAGTTCTTCTTACATGGCTGTTGTCCAGTGAACACAGTTGAGAGCTTCCACAACATTCTTCGGTTCTGGCACATCAGCTACGAAGCAAGAAATCATGGCAACATCTCCAGCTTGCTCGAACTCCTCAAGAACTGCCAACTCCTCAGCATATTGGGCATAAGTGTTGGAATCTTCCTCGGTTGAATCTTGAGCAGCAACTCTGCTCCTTGTATGCACACCTTCGGTTGGATCTCCGATGATATTGTCTGTGGAATGGTCTTCATACCATCTTCTGTTGCGTCTTCCTTCTTCTTCCAATTGTGGCTGTTCTGTGATCTGAGCTGGAGTCTTCAGAACTGGTGATTGATCAGTTGTTGAGTCTGAATCCTCAACATTGATAACATTTTGAACCGGGCTTGGTTGGGCTTCGGATGCTGATGCAGTTGGAGAGGTATCAGCTGGAGTTCCCCCTTGAGATGAGCTGGGGTCCTTGCATTCATCTTCAGAGGAGTATGGATCATCATCCTCAGTTACCCATACCAATGGTTTTGCTAGATTCTTTTCCCTTAGTGCTTGCGATCTGGTGAGAATAGGTGGAACTTGTGGATCAGCCTGTTGTCCTTTAGCCTGTTCCCTGCACTCAAAAGTAGATTCATCAAAACTAACATGAGGTGTTATCTCCACAACACGAGAGCTATCGTTGAAAACTCTATAAGCCTTGATTCGAGCGGCATATCCAAGAAATATGCCTTTCGAAGCCTTGGCATCAAAAGTTTTCAACTGAGTCTTCCCATTGTTGTGAATATAACACTTAGAACCAAAAACGTGAAAATATGAAATATCTGGCTTCTTGCGTCTCCATACCTCGTATGGTGTCTTTCCCAACCGCTTGGTTAGAAAAGACCGGTTCTGGGTGTAGCATGCTGTGTTGATGGCCTCAGCCCAAAATCTCTTTGGCAGAGCTGAGCTTGTCAACATGGATGTAGCTGCATCTTTCAGTGTTCGGTTTCTTCGCTCAGCTACTCCATTCTGTTGCGGAGTACGCGCAGCTGATGTTTGATGAGTTATTCCATGCTTCTCGCAGTACTCGATGATAGTTTTATTTAGAAACTCGGTTCCACGATCTGATCGGATGGAGATGATTTTCATTTCTTGTTGGTTCGATATCCGATCCATCAACTTGGGTAGCTCATCTCGGGTCTCACTCTTGTGTCGCATGAAAATGGTCCACGTGTATCTGGAATAATCATCAGTTACAACAAGGGTATACTCGTTGTCATTCATGCTCTTTGGTGTAACTGGCCCGAAGAGATCTATGTGGATCAGCTGTAGCACTCGGTTGGTTGAGGGAGTTGTCTTCAACCGGAAGGAGGATCTAGCGAGCTTTCCCAACTGGCATGCACTGCATGTTCTTGTCTGGCGAGTCGGTTCATAGTCTTGAAATTCAGATGGTTGAGCCTTTTGTGCCACAACCAGCTCACATCTGAACTGCTCTTTGATAACAAGCAGGTGTCAGGAAGACTACTGTTCCAGTCAGCATAGTAGACATTTCCGGTTGGCGATCGATTTCCCAACAATATGACCTGCTTTGATCCGACATTTTTAACCCTGCAACCCTGTGCATCAAACTTGACAGAGAAACCATAATCACAGAATTGGCTGATGGAGAGCAAGTTATGCTTCAATCCATCAACATATGAAACATTAGAAATCGAAACATGATTGGTTTCAAGGGTACCGTAACCTCTGGTGTAACCTTTTGAGTTGTCACCAAAAGTAACTGATGGACCGTCTTTCTCCACGAAGCTTCCAAGCAAATCCTTCAGATTTGTCATGTGTTTCGAGCATCCACTATCCATCACCCACATTGTTGTCGACGCTTTATTCTTCCTCAGCTGTTTCTCCTGTACCTGCAAAGATAAACTCGCTTAGGTCCCCAATTTCAGTTGGGTCCTGGAGCGTTTGAACCAGTTCCCCCTGGAACTGTGCGTCGCTTTTCCCTGTATACTCTGATGGATTTATCATTCCAGATCACTTTTCCTTCATCATCAACTATAATAACACCTCGGTTATCCTTAGGCTTGTTGTTAGTAGTGATGTTCTGTTTCTTGGGAGGAGTTGGATTTCTTCTATTCTGATGGCGATTCTTATTCTGTTGAATTTGTCTGTTAGGTCGGACGCCATGTTGGAATCTTTGTGGCTGATAATGATTCCAACTCCCTGAATGTGGTCTATAGCTGTTCATGCCCTGTTGGTGATTCATGTTGTGGCGTGAGTATCTCCAGCTATTCGACCTGTTCCTTATCGGTTGACTTGGTTGGAAACTTTGGTTGAACTGATGATGGAACCGCTGTTGATTCAGATGATTGAACCCTTGTCGGTTCTGCGGTCGGTTCCATTCTTTCTGATGTTGACTCTGAGATTGATGCAGAGGTCAGTTCTGATTCTGAGTTCGGTTGCGATTATATCTTCAACGCCTCTGATTCCTCTTCTGACTTTTGGAACATTTCCCATCGGTTGATGTCCCAACCGATGGAACATTCTGTCCTCCATCTACTGCTCCTTTTCCCTTCTCAGTTGTGGTTCCCTTGGTTGGTTGAGCTTGCTGAGAAGTGGAGGTTGGATTACATTGGAGAGACTCAGGTTCAACTGTGTTAGGTTCGACAACCTTAGCTTCCACAACTTTGATGAAGGTTGCTGGAGGGATTCCAGTATCCTTGATGACATCATAACCGAGTCCTGACACGTCATCGATCTGTCGGCTGTAACTGATAAGATTCTCGATGATCTTGGATGACTGATATAGCTTGATTAAGTTGTCCTTCTCAGTTTGTAACTCTTTGAGGAGGACAGCTATATGTTCGGTTTGTCCGTCTGACTTCTTTATCAGCTGGTCGATCTGATCCTCTTAGTTTTTCAACTGATCTCGTTGCTCCTTGATCTGTTTCGTCAACTCCTTATTGGTTGGAGCATTAGTTCGGTTGACTGCATTCAGTTGACTTTTGAGATTCTCAATCTCCTCGGTTTGACTCTTTATCATATCGTCCTTCTCGGTTAAGGATTCTTCAAGTTTTGCAAACTGTTCTTGAAGACTCTTAAACTCAACCGATTGTTGATGTAGTTCCTCACTGAGTTCTTGAAAGTCACTCCAGGAGGGTTCCAACTCTTCATCCAGTGATTCCTGCATGTTAGAAATATTGGAAGAATTTAACTTAGCAGGATTAGAGTGTACCTCATTATCATCTTGGTCGGTTCCAAGTGCCATGAGGCATTGATCCTGACAGATGGCGTTGTTGGTAGAAGTCAGCTCATCCTCATCTTCAGTGTCAGTGAAGATGTCCATGTCGTCAGCTGCTTCTTCTGCTACCATGGCCTTGTTCTTTCCAGCTTGCTTGGCCTTCAACGCTTCTCTCTCTTTCTTCGAGAGGTCTGGATAATCTGCTTTGAAATGTCCTTCCTTGCCGCATTCAAAGCAACCGTTGTTCACAGGCTTTGAGTTGTCTCGAGTTTGGTTAGATTTGTAGAACCTCTTGTATTTGCCAAACCGAGTGTCCATGTCAGCCAACTTCTTTGACAGGGCGGCTATATTCTGTTGCAGTTCCTCTCTGCTTGGCTCCTTTGGAGCTGTGTCTGCAGATCTTGTTGGCCTCGATGTTCTCGATTTGGAGTAGTCAGCTCGAAGTGCCACTGACTTTGTGGCTGAACCAACATCCTCATGTCGACTCGTCTGAACCGAGGACTGCGATTTTCATCAGTTCACCTTGTACTCATTTCCCTTTAGTATTGAGAACAATCTTTCAGTTTCCATCTCACCAAGGTCAGCTCGGCTCTCGTGGATATTAGTGAAGGTATCCCACTCAGCCAGTAGAGCTTGTAACACTTTGAGATTGATTTCTCTCAAAGTGTATTTTCCTCTTCGGATGGACTGGATCCTTCTGATGATGTCCATAAACCGAAGCTCTAGCTAATCGATGGTTTCATCAGCTTTCAGACAAAAGTTGTCGAAGTCTTGGCAGGTATGTGAGAACTTGTTCTCCTTTGTCTCGTCGCTTTCTTCACTCAGCAACGCCAAGATATCCCACATCTCTTTGGCAGTTTCACACTCCTCTATCCAAGGCAGATAATCTTGTCCAACTGTGGACATGATTGTGCTCTGAGCCCAGATGTCTAACTGGCTCATCTTGGCTTCCTCTGGAGTGTAGTCTTCTGGATTTTTCTCCACTAACTCCACAGTTGCATCCCCATCGTTGGGATTTGTAGGAGTGCGAGTGATTCTTTCTCTGATGATAATCGGTCCGGACGAGAGTACTTGTTGCATCCTATGATGCTTCGACAGTAAGATCTTCTTCATCTGTGTCCTCCAGGATGTATAATTTACTACCGAGAACATGACCACGATCTTATCCTTGACATCTATCTGCATACAACAACAGAAGAAATATGCAAGCAAATATGCACTAGCGTGAAAAATAGATCTGTTCAATGGACCACTGAAGAAACTTTCTCGAATTCACACCTTGTGAAACAGAGTCAGTAGTCTTTTGAACCACTGCTCTGATACCACTTGATGGTCCCGATACGAGTTCTGGTGTATGGAGGGGGGGAGGAATACACCAGATAAGACTTTTTAAAACAACCCCCTAAAAATAACTCAACCGAGTAAGGAAGCTCAGTTGGAATCACAACCGAGTAAGAAACACTCGGTTGGAAGTGATGTGCTGTGCGGAATGTGGTGGAAATTAACTCACGCTTTTATGCACGGTTGGTCAAGAACCAAAACAGTTGAGAAAGAGTGCAGTTTGTATGCAGGTTAGATAGTCAGTTGAATATTCAATAAGATAATTGAAAATAAACACAACACACAACGATTTAACGTGGTTCGGAGAGAACTCCTACGTCCATGGGGAGTTGTGAGTCCACACAACTCAGTCCAAGTTCTTCTGGACAAACTACAAAGCTTACGCTGGCTTTGCAACCGTTAAGGATAAGTTTGCGGGTACTTATCAACCTTACAGTTTAGTTTTCGGGTACTAAACAACCTATCTACTCAATTCCGGGAAGAGTAAGGTCCTAACACTCCTTTTGAGAGGAAGTGTGAAAAAGATGGGTTCCAACTAAAAGCTCGAACACGAAGTGAGCTTTGATCTAACACTCTACGAACTCTCACAAAGTAATGTTCTCAAGGCTGGATCTAAAGACACAGAAACTAATTCTAACACTCTAGAACTCTCAACAAGTGATGTTCTAAGAGGATAACTAGTTAAGCTTGAATGCAGAAAGAAGTTGTTCTTAGCTTGAATATTTCTACTCACACTTGTTCGTCTCGTGTGTGTCTTGTGTCTTGTGAGTGAATGAATGCCTCTATTTATAGGCGGAGAGAATCAACTAGCCGTAGGAAGAGCTGTTGATCTCTGATCTTTGAAAGCGATGGCTTGTCCCTCATCTATGCAGACTTTCCGGATTTGGCAACTGCGTGCTTCTGCTTTCCATCTGAGACAGCCTTGTGTTGGGCCAAATGAGGTAATAACAGATAGTCAAACCTTCACGTGACTTCCTAATTTGTAATTCAAATCTCAACGTCAGACTTTCATCAAGGAGAGGTTGGTTGAGATTTTTGGATCTACATCTGACTGGTTCTTCAACTGATGTTCTGTCTGAATGCTAACAGTTGAACTCTCAGCTGATCTGAACTTCATGCTGTTGATCTTCTTGGTTTGAGGTCCTACAACTGATGTTCTGAAACTGAACACTTAGTTGTCTTCCTTGTATCTGATCAGTTGGGTTTGAACGCTCGGATGACTTTCTTTCATCTGATGTTCTCTTCCCTCTTTCTACTTCTCATCTGATAAACGCTCGGTTGTTTTCCTTACAACTGATGTTCTATCGCTTGAGTGTAACTTCCTCCCTTTTCAATGCTTCATCTAATGAACGCTCAGTTATCTTCCTCACAATTGATGTTCTATCCGAGTGAAGCCTTGTTGTCGTCTTCAGCTGGAGTCCTGTAAAGATAAAATCTTAACAATGCTCAAACAGTGAGCCTGACTACTAACATTAGGATCTGACAACATCTACTCGGTTGGGATCAGTTGGTTTTGGAATCAATCAAAACTTTTCATAAATTTCCCAAAAATTGGACAAGGAATAATGAAATTCAAATTATTTGGAGAAGGAGTATATGTTAAAATCAAGAGTTTGATCACCAAAGGGGGAAAACCCTAAATTGATTGAAACCTTTATAGCCAAGAAGAAGAGTTTTGATGTTTTTGAGCTTAATAAGATAAATTGATCCAAGAATAATGAAATTAGAATTATTTAAGGCATAAAGATGCATTAAAAAGAAAGATATAAAATTCTATAACGAAACCCCCAAATTAGTAGAAATCAATTAGACATTAAGTATGATTTTCGATTATTTGAGATTAAAAGATGAAATTGATGGAAGAATTGAGCAATTAGAATTTTTATAAGTACAATAGAACCTTGAAGTAATGAATTTGATTAAGAATTGATATACTTGCCAAATTTTTGAAATATATAAGGAATTAGAATTGAGAACTTTTGTTCTTGATCAAATTTGTATCAATTGATGTTATAAGTGCTCAATAAAAGTGATTTTAAGCCTGTCAGCACTTGAAATTATTGAAAAAGACCAAGTGTAAATAAAATGGTAGAATGCAGAAAATTAATAGAAAAATTGGTGAGATTTTATCGATTAAATGATGTAAATGATGTTATTATGATAAAATTTAGATCAAAACAAGTATATTAACCATTTGAATCGTAAAATTTGGAGTTCCTATGACAAACTTATGAAAAAGTCAACAAAAATTCAAATTAAAAGTTGACTTACGAGAAATTAAGTGTAAATGAATAAATTGAAGGAGTAAAAGAGTTAAAATAGTAAAATAAAGAGTATTAGAATTTAAATCGAGCAAAACCGAACCCTTAAGAATGAAAAGGGTTAGAACCAAAAAGTTTAAGGGAAAATAAAAAAGGTTTTCTCGATGTTAAAGTCGAGAATCGAAATTGAACGAAAAAGCATTCAATTGAAAATTATTACAAGTAAAATATAACAGTATAGAAATTTTCCGAGCAAGTCCACATGTTTTCTCGAAAGACATGTCGTACTTTGACTCGAGAAATTCTGTAAAAGGTTCCGGAATTTAAAATTTAGTTCATATTTGAATTCCTTGGACTTTTCTAAGAAAGCTGAAGTTAACTATATCGAAAACCGAGAACTTATAAAGTGTTGATGAAAAGTCGAGCAATATAAAATGACAGATGTAAATTATCTGTAATTGTTTGAGATATATACAGTGTGATGTCGTGTTGATGATTGAAAAGTGATTGTATGTTATCAAGAACAAATCTTGTAATTGTTTGAAATTATTTGGGATGAGAAATTGAGAAATTCGATTTAGAATAAATAGAAAGTTCTCGATTTTCAATAATTGAATAAGTGTTTGTTTGTTTGGCATATTCCAAATGTCGAGAATAGACGAGTCTGTTAGCACTTGGGTAGGATTTAAGAATCGAGCGTTTGATAAGACCAATCGATAAGTTAGAACCCGTGTCAAATAGAAATCGGAATAATGGGTCACTGTTTTCCGAAAAATAGAACTCATCCTTATAAATATTATTTTTGAAGGCACGAGTGGAAACGAGAAGTAAGCAGCGAGGAGAAAAGAATATTCGAGCAATGCCACTTTCCAGGTTGGCTTTCTAAACTAAAATCAAATGACGAATGCGCTTATTATATATTATGTGCGCCTTTCAAAATAATTGACTTGCCTAAATGTTCTACTATTTTGGTATGCAATCATCTACTTGTTATTATGAGAATGAATCATGTGGACGCACATGATAAGGTCTTGTTTGATACAGGATGATGCATGCATTAGTTTAAGGTGACTGTGAGCCTTGCTTCGGTTAGGCCGGTCGCGGTATTTGAGAAGGAGGCCTACTTCTTGATACCAAAGAAGATAAGCTGTAGATTGATTCATATTTAAGAAATATTATCACGTGGATATTTTAAGAAAAGAAAGATTTTTATAAGGCTGTCACAAGTTGTTTATTTTCAAGTGTTTATAGTACTAACACTTGTGATGCAGCAAAAGAGGCAAGTTCAATTTATAGCTCTATCGAGCAAGTTTTCAATTATTTTGGCATGTGTTCACTGAGTACGAAGTACTCAGCCGTGCATGTTGTTTCTAATACGTGCAGGTTAGCTCGGATGATGATGGTGCAGTGTGCTTGGTGGCATTCGTTATTTCAAGAGTAGATTTTGTTTAAGCTTGGGTTATATGTCTTCATACATATTACTTTGGGACCAAATGTAATTCTCCGCTGCAATATCAATACTTAATCATGTTTTAAATTCTTCTTACTCTGATATTTGAATAATGAGTTTCGTGCTCGACACTTTGTTTGATTCCCTCTTGACTCTTAATTAATAAACTGATTTCATCGAGCTTTTGAAATAGGTAATTGAATGCATGTTGATTAATTGTTATCGCTTTCAATAAGGATTCCCTTATACTTGAGCATGTTTCATTGTTTATTTTCTATTGTTTCACCCTCACTGTCCAATGGTTTATAGTCGTTTCATACATTAGAAATCGGACTGTGACACGGATGATTCCTAACTCTAGTAGAAAGCCGCACAGAGTCTCATATCATGTGTGTGGAGCCTGTTTCAGTCCGTATATAGCTTTTTTCAGTTTGTAGACTCTACCATCTCCAGTCTTAAAGCCGGGAGGTTGTTCTTCATACACATCTTCTTTAATGTTGGCATTGAGAAACACACACTTCACGTGCATTTGATAGACCTTGAACTTTTGTTAAGCGGCATAGGCTAGGAAAATCCGAATTGCTTCCAGACGAGCAACTGGGGCAAAGAAGTCTTCAAAATCTATTCTTTCCTGCTAGCAATAGCCTTTTGCGATCAGTGTAGCCTTGTTTCTCACAACACATCCAATAGCCTTGTTTCTCACAACAAGCTTATTCTTAAATATCCACTTCAAGCCGATCACCTTGATTCCGTCAGGTTTCTCAACAAGTTCCCAAACACAGGTTCAGAGGAACTCGTTTAACTCTTTCTGCATGGCTTGAGTCCAGTGGATGCATCCTAGAGCTTTCAAGATGGTCTTGGGTTCAGGCACGTCTGCTATAAAACATACAATCATGCTTACATCTCCTGATTGTTCTAGCTGTCCTGGTATCCTGAGCTCGTTAGCATACTGAGCTTCCAAAGTTGCCTCATCATCAGCTGAGATTCCTGACTGAGTTGGTTGAGTCGGAACATAAGTTGTGGGATCTACAACTTGAGCTGACCTTCTGGTTCGGACGCCGGCTTCCATGTTTCCTATCACGGAATTTTTGACGTGGTCTTCATACCACCGTTTGTGCTTTCTTTCTTTCTTAGCTGATTCGAGCATCGTGATGGTGTAATCCGGTCTTGGAGATGTTGGAGGTGCCGATCTTGGTGTTCTGACTTCTGGTGCAGTTCGATCCTCAGTTGGAGATGAAGGATGAACTAGGTAGTTGGCTGGTCTCGGACTGGTAGGTCCTGGACTGGATGGCTGCTCAGTTCTCGATCCTGGCTGAGCGTCAGCTGTAGTTGGCACTTGATCCGTTGACTCTGAAATTCCCCCTTGAACTGAGGCGGGATCTTCAGTCTCATTGTCAGAAGAGTATACTTCTTCTTCTTCAGTTGACCAGAAAAGCGGCTTTGCAAGATTCTTCAATCTTTGAACTTGAGATCTTGTCTCAGCTGGCTAGGCCGGCGCTTCCTTTAGCTGCCTGCAATTTAGCCTGTTCCCTGCACTCAAAAGTAGATTCATCAAACATAACATGAGGTGTTACCTCCACAATTTTGGTGCTAGTGTTGAAAACTCCATAAGCTTTAATTTCCGTAGCATATCCTAAGAATATGCCTTTGACAGCTTTTGGCTCGAAGGTTTTCAACTGAGCTTTCCCATTGTTATGGATGTAACACTTAGAACCGAATACACTATTAATTAGGGAATGTTTGGCTTCCTGTTTCTCCACTGCTCATATGGAGTTTTTCCTTGTCTCTTCGTGAGGAGTGAGTGGTTCTCTGTGTAGCACGCTGTGTTGAGTGCTTCAGCTCAAAATCATTTTTGGTAGGACAGAGCTAGTGACCATGCAAGTCGCAGCATCTTTCGGCGTTCGATTTCTCTTCTCAGTTACTCCGTTCTGTTGTGGAGTTCTTGCAGCTGAGGTTTGATAAGTGATGTCTTTCTTCTCGCAATACTCAATGATTATCTCATTGAGGAACACAGTTCCACGATCAGATCTGATGGAAACAATGGATTTTCCTTGTTGATTCATAAGTCTATCCATTAGCTTAGGTAGTTCTTCACTCGTCTCATTCTTCTGCGCCATGAAGATCACCAAGTTGTATCTCGAATAGTCATCAATGACTACGAGTGTTACTGATTTCCAATCACACTCTTAGGGGTGACCGGGTGCAAAAGATCCATATGGATCAATTGCAGAACACGATCCGTTGATGGTGTCAGTTTAAGACAGAATGATGCTCTAGCCAACTTTCCAAGCTGACAGGCACTGCAGTGATGCGTCGGAGTGAACTTCAAGTCCGGTATTCCAACTGTGTGCTATTGGTGAGCTAACTTGTTTATGGTTTTGAAGTTG
The DNA here is from genome assembly GCA_029490685.1 of Schizonepeta tenuifolia. Classification (NCBI taxonomy): domain Eukaryota; kingdom Viridiplantae; phylum Streptophyta; class Magnoliopsida; order Lamiales; family Lamiaceae; genus Schizonepeta; species Schizonepeta tenuifolia. Next base: position 15,404,298 of record CM055960.1, on the reverse strand, counting down.
AGGTGGTTGAGTCTCTTGTGTCACAGCCAGCTTGTCTCTGAGTTGCTTTCTGATACGAGGCATGTTTCTGGTGAGCTACTCGACAAGTCTGAGTAGTAGACTCCACCTGATGAAAATCGTCAACCAAGTAGGAGAATCTTTTTGGTCTTGACATCTTTCACCCTGCAACCCTGTGCATTAAACATCACAGATAAACCATTATCGCATAGTTGGCCTATGGAGAGCAAGTTATACTTCAATCCATCGACCAAGGAAACATTTCTGATAGTCACAAGATCAGTTTCAAATGTACCGGATCCTTTAGATTTAACCTGAGAGTCATCAACAAAGGTAACACTACCTCTTTCTCAAAACGTAATGTCGGTGAGAAGATTCCTCTGGTTGGTCATATACGTGGAGCATCCGCTGTCCAGCACCCAGACTGACTTTGCAGCTTTTCTCTTCCTCAATTCATCCTGATCCTCATCAATAGACTCTTCCGGAAATGCCATGAAGCACTTGTCTTTCCCTGTTCAGCTTGATGGCGAGTCAGTTTCTTCTCCTTCTGACTCGGTGACTACATCGGTGTTGTCGACGTCTTCCTCAATGATCATGGCCTTGGACTTCTCATTGGCCTTTCCTCGGAGGGCTTCCTTCTCCTTCATGGAGAGATCAGGATAATTCGTTTTGAAGTGTCCTGGCTTTCCACATTCAAAACATCCTTTGTTTTGAGTCTTTGAAAAGGGTTCAGTTGAGCTCTATCGGCTCCTGTTAATCCTCCTATACTTCTCCTTCCTGGAGTTCATCTCCTTGAGTTGATTGGACATCTCATCGATCTTCTTCTAAAGTTTGGACCTGCTCGGTCGATTCCTAGCTGAGGAGTCAATGGATCATAAGAGTCGGGCAAACTTAGATCTGCCCGATTCAGCTTGAAGTGCCACTGGCTTGGCAGCTGAGCTCTGCTCAGTGTGTTCTAGTTTCTAAAGCTTTCTCTACTTCAGTCAGAGGATGTCATACTCATTCTCCTTGAGTATGGAGAACAACTTCTCAGTCATCATCGAACAGAGGTCACTCCGATTCTGGTGGACGACTCTGTAGACCGCCCAATCTTCGTCCACTGCGGAGAGAACTTTAAAGTTCATCTCACGCTGAGAGTATTTTTCTTTCCTAATACTCTCAATGTCCATTAGGACCTCTATGAATCTCAGCTCCATCTTGTCGATGGACTCACCAATTAGCTGAGAGAACTTCTCAAACTTCTAACAAGCTAAGGTGAACTTGTTCTCCTTAATCTCGTCTGAGCCTTCACAGAGTGCAGCTAAGGCTTCCCATATATCTTTTGTTGCACAATAATTGATAATCTTCGGCAGGTAGACTTTGTCGACAAAGGAAGAGATAACTCTTTTAGCGATGTCATCTAGCTGCGCCATGTCTCTTTTTTCCTTGGTGTATTGGTGGGCACCTTTTGGTTCATCCTTCATAATCATCCCTCCATCCCCTGGAGTGGTTGAATGGACCAGCACAGACTGAGTCACCTTATTGGGACCATTTTCTATGATCTCCCTCATCCATATTGTATGCAATATGTTGGGTCAGTTGGTTATGTAAACTGAATGTAAAATACTGAATGTAAATGCAGAAGGTAAAGTACACAATATGTTAACGTGGTTCAAAAATTGACCTCCTACGTCCACGACTTCATTTTCGGGGAAGTAATCCACTCTTTTCTATGCTCTCTATGCTATGGTCTTATAAATTGCCTAGGCTTGATTCAAAGACAGTGGAAGGATCCATCCATCAGCCTATCTATCTCTACAGCGCTGACCTGCACTTTTCACCTAGTTCACCGACCTCACGAGTCTGATTTGTTTTGAAAGACCAACCTCCTATGTACCGTACTCTTTTTCTACCTCGAAAGGGAGGTCCTCCTTATGATTCTATAGATGGACTAGATAAGCTTAAGCGTGCTTACCAAACACCCCACTTGGATTACGGGTTCCAAGAAAACCTAACCAGTTCGATTACGGGATCGAACAAGACTTTACAACACTTTTACGAGCAAGTGCACAGCCTGGGTCTTAGATTCTGGGTTCTAAGGGACCTAGTCTTAGATTTTGGGTTCCAAAGGAACTAGTCTGGGATTGCAGGTTCCATGGGACCTGATCTTGGATTGCGAGTTCCAAGGGACCAAGTGACTTTGATTCCGGGTTCAATGTCTGACCTAAGGGGTTGGGGGTTGGGGATTTCCAACTAGGAAGCCTTCAACACTGAGGAAAGTAGAGGCTTCGACCTAAAAGGATGGATCTTGATCTCTTGAGAGAGAGTCCGGTTAGACACAATACAAGCAAGAACCTATTGTCTAGACTCGATCAAGAAGGGGCTTTCTGAGAGGCTAGAGGAAAGAACAGGAGGAGGTGTGAATACTCTACTTCGACTGGACTTCAGATGAGGTCTTCTTGCTTGGAGAGAGAGAGATGTGATAAGCATGCTTTGGTGTCTTACTTGTGTCGTACTTAGCTTTGGCACTTCTGCGTGCTTTTCTCTTCTTGTGTCTTACTTAGCTTTGGTGTGAAGACCTCTATTTATAGAGGGAGATCAAACTAGCCATTGGAAAGAGCCATTTGACCTCTGCCAAAAGCATGGCACTCCACCTGCTTTTTGGAAAACTTTCCTAAAATGGAAATTGCGAGCATTACTTTTTGCACGTCAATGTTATCGGTCCATGTATCAATGGCTAGTAGATTTGAAACTGGACTGCAACTCTTCCGTCTTCAGCATCTTCAATGTCTTCTCTTCTCTGCTTCGTGACGTCTGACTTCAACACAACTTCTCTTCACACTGGAACTGTATGCCTCAGCTGTGTAGGTTAGTTGACAAGTCAATTGAGTTGTTGTCCAACTGAATCCGTGCCTCAGCTGAGGTTGATGTCTTAACTGAGTTTGTGCGTGAGCTGAGTCTGGTTCTCAGTTGAGTCTGTGTCTCAGCTGAGTTCTTAACGAACTTCCTTCTTTAGTCCGACTGACTTTTTTAACTTGAAACCTGTAAAGATAAAATCCCTACGCTCAAATAGTGCGATCAAGAGAGGATCAAACTAAAGGCAATCATCTACTTTGTTGGGGTCACTTGAGGTTTTGGAATCGTTCGAAACCTTTTACTAATTTTCCCAATAAATCCTTGTTTGATTCGACGATGGATGATCGATGCTCAAATTGCTCGCAACTCTAGAGCTTAAAACCTTGTTCTTCGATGGTAGAAATGTGTGTATAGATGTGTGTGAGTGTCGACTGTGAGAGAGGGAAGAGAGAGAGTATGATGTCGGTGAGAGAGAGAAAGGGAGATAGAGATTGCCGAGAGAGAGAGAAGAGTGGGAAAGCACGAGAGAGTGGTGAGAGTAGGATAGGAAATAAATAGATTAGGAGCTGCACCATTAGTCAAAACTGCAAAAAAAATCGCTGGAAAGAAAAAGTTTTCCGGTGCAAAACAACTCTACTTTAACAATTAACTCTCAAAAGATTCAAAACTCACCATGACTCTTTCTTGACGTCCAAAAGCTCTCTACTTCGTCTCATACCTCACCAAATAAACTCACTACGACTCTTTCTCGGAAATTTTTATCACATAAAAGCACATTAACAGATAATTTAAAGCAAATTAACTCAATCAAGACGAACTTAAAGACTTATAAAAGATCTAGGCATTACATCCTCACCCCTTTAAATGAAATTTCATACCGAAATTTTCTAACCTTGAGGAAAGAGCTCGGGATACTTCTCCTTCATCTTATCTTCTAGTTCCCACGTTGCTTCTTCAACATCATGATGTCGCCATCTGATCTTCAGTAAGGGAATCGACTTCGTTCTAAGCTGCTGAATCTTACGATCCAGAATTTCCTCAGGTCTTTCTTCATAACTCAAATCTGGCTCAATGGCTACGTCTTCTTGATGAATCATGTGCTTCAGATCAAAAACATACTTACACAACTGCGACACGTGAAACACGTCATGTGAATTCCCAAAACTTGGTAGCAAAGCTAACGTATACGAGACGGCTCCAGTCCTTTCAAGGATTTCTAATGATTCTATAAATCTAGGCTTCATCTTTCCTTTGACACCAAACCGGTGTACTCCTCTCGAAGGGGATACTTTCAGAAAAACTTTATTTTCTACTTCAAATTCTAACTCCAATCTTCGGTTGTCGGCATATCACTTCTGCCGGCTCTGAGCTTCATTTATTTTTTCACGAATCTGATGAACAGATTCTATCATTTTCTTGATTGCTTCGGGTCCTATCACTTTCCTCTCACCTACTTCATACTAGTAGAGTGGAGATCTACACTTCTTTCCAAACAAAGATTCGTATGGTGCCATTCCAATCATATTCTGATAACTGTTGTTGTAGGCAAATTCGACAAGGGGTAAAATTTGCTCCAAGTTGTCTCCTTTGTCTAACACAATGGCTCTTAGCATATCTTCCAAAATTTGGATAGTCCTTTCTGATTGACCATCCGTCTGAGGATGATAAGCAGTGCTGAACTGCAACTGCGTTCCCAACTCTTTTTGAAAACTCTCCCAAACACACGCGGTAAGCTTGAAGTCTCGATCTGATGTGATCGTTCTCGGAACTTCATGTAAATGCACAATATCCTTAACATATATCGGGGCCAATTTTTCCGATCCATAGGTGATAGGAATAGGTATGAAATGAGCAGATTTTGTCAATCTATCCACAATCACCGAAATGGCGGTATTTTCTCTTCTTGTCTTTGGCAAACCCATCACAGAATCCATTTTAATATCATCCCATTTCCATTTCGGAACTGGCAACGGTTGCAAATGACCATAAGGTCTCTGGTGCAAAGACTTCACTTGCTGACATGCCAGACATCTTTTCACATACATCACTACATCTCTCTTCATTCCTTCCCACCAGAACTGCTGCTTCAAATCCTGGTACATCTTCGTACTTCCCGGATGTGCAATGTACGGGGTATCATGAGTAATACAACATAAAATCTGCTATATTATATATCCAACTAGAAACTACAAACATCTACCTTCTTCTCTTCCGAAGTCGCTCACTTGCTGACTTCAACTTCACGACGGGTTGAATATGATTGAAAGAACTGCACAGAAAAAAGGAGGGTCAGGGGTTTTCCCTGCAAACCACCTCCGACGCCCAAGTTAGACTTTTAGGAAATAGGTTTTGTAGTTGAGTAGTACATGTTTGCTGCTGAATAAGTAAAAACTTATTGTATGTTTAAAGGTTTCTCACTATATATACCTCATTGGCTTCGTGGGTGTGAAGTTACCCAAATTAGTTGTTGCTATCTTCCTTTTACATGCTTTCTCCGATTATTTGTTGTTATGGGAAAGAACCACCCGACAAGTCTGAGTTCATGAAGGCAAAAGCATTCTGTGCGTGTTAGATTCATTAAATGCTGGGAGACTTGACCTTCAGTTTATGTCCTGATACAAGACCTCACTAGGAAACCTGATGAGAGACCTAATCTGAGGGCCTGGTCCGAGATCTACCATGAGACCTGACCCAATGACCTGATATGAGAGCTATCTCAAGAGCTTCGAAATGTTTTCTTTTTTAAGGGTCTCACTGAGTCTTCTAAGCTAATTAGTCATCAGTAGTTGTAGTCATATCTCCAACTAAGTATTATTACAACCGGGTAAAGAGTTCAAGTCTCCTTGAGACCAGGATGTTTTTGTAGTACAATAATGAGCTTCACTAATAATCTTCTTCCTTAACTCTTCATCATTAGGTACACAAATTCTGTTACGGAACATCAAAGCATTATCTCGTGCCTCACTGAAATCCTCTACTCCTTCCTCTCTGACTTTAAGCCTCAAATTTTCCAACTTTTCATCCTTCCTCTGACCATCTATGATACGAGATCTCAAGTCTGGAATGACTTCTAGAGACGCAATCACTTGCTCCATTTTACATCGGAGGCTGAACTACTTCGATCCTCATTCTTCCAAATTTCTCAATCAACTTTTCTTCCTCGGAGAGGAGAAATCCTAACTCGGACTTTCCTTTTCTACTCAATGCATCGTCCACAACATTGTCCCTTCCGGGGTGATAAAAAATCTTGCAATCATAATCATTCACCAATTCAAGCTATCTTCTCTGCCTCATATTCAACTCCTTCTACTCAAAGAAATACTTCAGAATTTTGTGATCCGAAAAGATTTCACACTTGGCTCCATAAAGATGATGTCTCCATATCTTTAGGGCATGCACTATGGCTGCTAATTCCAAATCATGCATCGAATACTTCTGCTCGTGCGGCTTTGGCTGTTTTGAAGCATGAGCTATTACTCTTCCGTCTTACATTAACACACATCCCAAACCATTCAGTGATGCATCTGGGAAGATTCCTTCTGCAGGAAAGGCTAATACATGGGCTGAGGTTAATCTCGACTTGAGCTCTTGGAAACTCTTCTCACATTCTTCCGTCCATTTGAACTTTAATTCTTTCTTCAACAGGCTCGTCATTGGCTTTGCTATCTTGCCGAATCAATCAATAAATCTTTAGTAGTAACCTGCCAAACCCAAAAAACTACGGATTTCTTGAGCTGAAGTCGGCGGCTTCCACTTTTGAATGGCTTGCACTTTAGGTGAATCAACTTTTATTCCTTCGGACGAGACAACGCATCCTAGGAAATTCAGTTCTTTTAGCCAGAATTCACACTTGCTGAATTTGGCGTACAACTTCTCAGCTCTCAATTTTTCCAACACAATTCAGAGATGCTTCTCAAATTTGTTTCAACTAATCTAATCCTAAGTTGCACGCAATTAAACGTGATCTTTGTAGATTAAGCAAGTTAACCCAAGTATCGTCTCACAAGGAAAACTTAGCAGGGAAATTATCTGTATTGCGACGGAAAAGAAAATAAAGCAATAAAATTGAGGGTTTGATTTGTTTATAACTAGGCAAAGAAGAAAACCTAAACTTAAATTATATCTAGACAAATATTGAAATATAATCTAGCTCCAATTAAACCTAGGCAAGAAATTAAATCTAATCTAATAAACAAGGGAATATAAATCATAACAGAATTTAATAAGCAAAAGGAAAGACAAAAGAACTCACAAACTTGAATTAAAAGTAAATCTGAAATTGCAGTTGAATCCGTGGTGATTGATGTTCTTGAATTCAGAATGAAATTACAAGACTTGAAATAATAGAAGCAAAATTAATTAAGAGCGAAAAGAAACACGAAACAACCGTCATTCTTGTTTTCTTCGAGAGAACCAAAAAAATCGAAACCTAGAAGGAAAACAATAATAATAAAGAAAACAAAAGTCAAAAGATGAAAAAGAAAGTCAATTCGTTGGCGGCGTGTGCAGGCCCTTTAATCCGCCAAGGATATTAAGGCAGGGAGCTCTGGTCGGACCAGGGAGCTCGGCCTTTATTTCCTATACCGCTAACTAATAAACAGGGCAGAGAGCTCTAGTACGACCAGGGAGCTCTGCCTCCACTTGCTGGACGCGCAACGAATAAACGAGTAGAGAGCTCTAGTCATGCAGGGAACTCTGCCCTCTAATTCAACTCTACTCTTCTCCATACCGCTGCGTTCCAAAATTTGATTGAACCTACTTTGTTCTTTAAAATGTGCAATTCCTGCTCAAAACCTACACTTTCACTCAAAATACTCAAAAGAAGAATTAGTGCCATTTTTAACTTACAACCATAAAACCCAAACGAATTATCATCAAAAACACACCTAAAAATATATGCTAAATAAGACCAAAACTAGGATAAACAACCCCTCCACACACAAAACTTTGCTTGTCCTCTAGCCATTCTCATTTCAAATCAAGATGGAAAAGTAATGAATTGAACCAAACAATTCATACTCCAATAAACTTTCAATTTCAAGACAAATTCATCACTCATCAACCAAATATAGTCACCACAAAATAATGAGTTGCCCTTCACACAAAAACTCAATCAACTCAATATTGAACTGCAAGATCTAGGTGAGAAAACTCTAACTACCAACAAGTATCCCAAATTTATGCCAATCCTTACTCATAATTAATAAGTGAATTTCGGATAAAATTCACCAGGTTTAATCACGGAAAATTCCGGCCGCCTAGCGTGGTTTTCCATACCCATTTCTCGTACAATATATATTCAATGAATAGACAAGAAAGAGGGGTAGAGCCCTTCGAATCACAACCATTTTAAACAAAGAGGACACATTAAATTCTCAAGTCAAGTCGGGTTATATGGCCAAAATTCATGAGGTGTGAACATTTAGAGATCATCTAAAGTATCCTCACGTGGTTTCCCATGCTCATGGTTCCCAGAAGAGCAGAAGCCTCCCAACTTGACTAAAAAAATTAGACATTTAAAAGCTCATTATTCGGGATACGCTTCTTAAAACACATAATTTCTCACCCTTCACCCACACTCAAACATCAAGCTTCAATCATCCAAGCATGAAATGCCCCACAATCGAAAAGCAACAACCATATCAGTCAAATCATGACAAATATCCCGATCAATTAAGCAAATCAAAGCATGAACTATAAACTTCAATACATACTTCCGCAATTCAATCATGAAACAAAATAGATCAAAGACAAACAAAGCTAGATCATCAAGAAAACACACCCCCCTCTCCGACAGAAATAAACAATGACCCCATTGTTTCACACAAGCCAAAAGAAACAGAGAAAGGGCGATAGAGAACTGCGAACCATTGAGAAGATACAAGAAAACCACAACCACCAAATCCAAGCATCATTCACAACGAAAACAACCAAAACACGAGACAAAACCAAAAACAAACAAAAGAACTAAAGAAGAAACAAAACAAACAGCATCCACCACAAAACAAAAATAACGATTACCAAACCGTGGGTTGCCTCCCACGCAGCGCTAAGTTTTAATGTCGCCAGCCGACGGGAACCGGTGTTATCCGAATTTCTTCTCGAGTTTAAGCCATTCCATCGCTTGGATTCGCTCATCTTCATCCCACACGTCAACTAATCCTACCAGTAGACTGTCCTCATAATCTCCTTGCAAGAAACGACGATCAGCCACTGTGTCAGTACCATTAAATAAAGAGCAATTCTGAAGAAATGAATTAGATGGTATGAAATAAAAATCAGAATAAGAGAAAATTTTTGTAGTAATCTCGGGAAACCCGAACACCGGCAAATATTCTTCTCCATTCTCTTTTCCATCCATCAGATCCGGAAGGCATAGCTCATCTGCACATTCCACCACAATAGGCTTAACCACATACTCAGTCTCATCGTTCAGTTCTTGAGCGCATAGCTCCTCTACATCCTCCAACACTATCGACTCAATCAGGTAGTCATCTGCATCCAATACCTTTGGACTAGTCAACTCCTCATGATCATAGTCATCAGAATTCATGATCCTTTGAGAGGTAATGTCCTTGTGTGCATCCACTTCATCGCTCTCGCCGTCACTAAGATAAGTGTTGGTATGAGCATGATAAGGCTGCCATGGAAGTTCCTCCTCCAAGTTCTGTTGCAGCATCTCACTCACCTTCTCAACAGTCTGCTCAATTTGTGTGGTGATGTGCTCAATTGCCTCTCCTTGTAACTCCCTCTCTTGTTTACTTTCTAGAATAAAAGCATTCATTGCATCCTCCAAAGAGGATTATCGAGGAGGAAGATATTGGAATTGTTCATGTTGAGGTTGGAACTGAGCTTGTTGCACCGAGTATGACAGTTGTTGAGATGAGTATTGTGGAGGAAAGTATTGTTGCTGAAGAGGAAAGTATTGTTGTTGAGGAGGAAAATATTGCTGTTGAGGCGAGTATGGCAGTTGCTGCTCATAAGATGACCCGAATGGATATGATGAACCCGAACTCTGCCATTGGTTTTGATTCCATGCAGAACTCGACTCATTATTCCAATATGGCTGGTAACCTTGCATATTCTTCGGATCCCAGCAACCCAAAGAACGCCCCCAGTATCTCTAGACTATTTCTATAGTTCTTGCGTACACAAAAATAAGAAAACACACCACGCGCAACTGGGGGAGAAAAGAAATCAACAAGAAAAATAAAAATAAAGCAACACAAATAATCGCCTAAAGTTTTCCCCGGAGATGCTTCTCAAATTTGTTTCAACTAATCTAATCCTAAGTTGCACGCAATTAAACGTGATCTTTGTAGATTAAGCAAGTTAACCCAAGTATCTTCTCAAAAGGAAAATTTAGCAGGGAAATTATTTGTATTGCGACGGAAAAGAAAATAAAGCAATAAAATTGAGGGTTTGATTTGTTTATAACTAGGCAAAGAAGAAAACTTAAACTTAAATTAAATCTAGACAAATATTGAAATATAATCTAGTTCCAATTAAACCTAGTCAAGAAATTAAATCTAATCTAATGAACACGGGAAAATAAATCATAACAGAATTTAATAAGCAAAAGGAAAGACAAAAGAACTCACAAACTTGAATTAAAAGTAAATCTGAAATTGCAGTTGAATCCGTGGTGATTGATGTTCTTGAATTCAGAATGAAATTACAAGACTTGAAATAATAGAAGCAAAATTAATTAAGAGCGAAAAGAAACACGAAACAGCCGTCATTCTTGTTTTCTTCGAGAGAACCAAAAAAATCGAAACCTAGAAGGAAAACAATAATAATAAAGAAAATAAAAGTCAAAAGATGAAAAAGAAAGTCAATTCGTTGGCGGCGTGTGCAGGCCCTTTAATCCGCCAAGGATATTAAGGCAGGGAGCTCTGGTCGGACCAGGGAGCTCTGCCTTTATTTCCTGTACCGCTAACTACTAAACAGGGCACAGAGCTCTAGTACTACCAGGGAGCTCTGCCTCCACTTGCTGGACGCGCAACGAACAAACGAGCAGAGAGCTCTGGTCATGCAGGGAATTCTGCCCTCTAATTCAAATCTACTCTCCTCCATACCGCTGCGTTCCAAAATCGGATTGAACCTACTTTGTTCTTTAAAACGTGCAATTCCGGCTCAAAACCTACACTTTCACTCAAAATACTCAAACGAAACATTAGTGCCATTTTTAACTTAGAACCATAAAACCCAAACGAATTATCATCAAAAACACACCTAAAAATATATGCAAAATAAGACCAAAAATAGGATAAACACTTCTCATGCTCTGCTTCATCCTTTGAATACACCATAATATCGTCAATGAATACAATCATAAATTTGTCCCAAAAATTGTGAAAGACTAGGTTCATCAGATCTATAAGCACTGCTGGAGAGTTTGTTAATCCAAACGGCATTACTTCAAACTCGTAGTGTCGGTATCTCGTTCTGAAAGCAGTTTTTAGGATATCTTCTTGTCTGATCTTCAATTGGCGATATCCAGATCTTAAATCAATCTTGGAAAAGACGCTGACTACTTTAAGTTGATCAAACAGGTCATCTATCCTTGGCAAAGGATACTTGTTCTTGAGCGTAATCTTGTTAAGCTCTTGGTACCTGATACACATCCTCAAACTACCGTTCTTCTTCTTCACAAACAGGATTGGTGCTCCCCAAGGGGAAACAATTGGTCGATTAAAACCCAAATCTAGCAACTCTTGCAACTGAATTTTCAATTCATGAAGCTCTTTCGAGGCTATTCTCTAGGGAGCTTTTGAAATCGGGGTTGATCCAAGCTTTAGATCAATCTTGAACTCCAATTTCCGGTTGGGAGGCAAACCTGGTAAAACTTTTGGAAATACGTCTTTAAATTCCTTTACCACTGCTACGTCGTTGATATTCAACTCTTGCTCTTTATCTTTATTTAGATAAATCAGATAGGCTTGTATGTCCTTCCTCCTCATCAACTTTTATGCTTTCATAGCCTATATAATCAGCATACTCCTCTTCTTTCTCTTCTCGATTCCATGAACTAAAGTCGGTTCTTCTCAAGGAGTGATGAGTCTATATTTTGAGTCTATTTTGTGTCTATTTTAGGTAGTTTAGATCGAGTCTTTGTTTGTGTTTTATTTAGTTTTAGTATCTAGGAGAATATATCTTGGGCGGGAGGTGGTCTGTGACCTAGCAGGTGGAATCTGGGCAAAACAAGGATGTAAAGCTGCATTTGTGGAAAGCAGGCAGGGCAGGACGAAATTGGTCAAGATGGTGGAGTGCTTGGGGCAACTGGTGATGTTTTTCTCCTAGGTCTAGAAGGATAAGGAAAGGATGACCTAACTTAAATATCTTTCCTTATCCGACTAGATTTAGGATCCGAAAGGGATCTTTTGGTGATAGATGTGACATGCCATGTTGGAGTCGTGCTTATCAAGTAATTACTTGCATCCCAAGGTAGCTCATGGAATCCTACCATGTTAAGGACCGGGGGCCCAAACCCTAGCGTTCGCCTATATAAATTCGAAGCCTAACTACTTTGAAGAAGGGCGTCTTTATACTTTCATTCCTTGTTATACTTTGAGAGTTTTTGTGGAAAATAACAAGTCCTACGGGCAACATTTTATTTATGTTTTGTTCATACTATTTCCGATCGACACTTTTGGCCGGAGTTACTTTCTTTTTACGTACTTCATAAGTTTTAATATAGTTCTTATTATAAGTTCTTCAATTTATAGTGTTTGCATATTTAAATTCATGTCTAGCTAAGTTTCTATACTTGATCTGGGCAAAATAGTTCAGTCAATTCCAAAGCTTGAGATGTCTAATTCGTGCTTGATAATTGCATGCACGTGTTCCCAATATGTTGGTGTGTTTATTCCAATATGGTATAATACGATTAAGAGGTTAATTGGCCGTTAATCACTTAGGACATATTAAATAACAAATCAATTGAGAAGTAGGAGTGTTTTCCATAACTTATCTCAGTTAAGATCAATTAACATTAGAGGAATGTGTCTACCCTGCTGGGCAAGACACGATGATTTCTTGTTGGGCCTTTCTAGTAATTGATATGATCCTCGTCGGAGTTGCAGATGCCGACGTGAATAGTATACACCCAAGACAAAATTATAATCGAACTGGATACAATGGAATATTCTAAAACCTCTGGTTCTATCTCGCGAAGTGAATTAAGCGAATAGAAATTCCCTAAAATCCAACTTCATGATGAAACAGGAACTCGGGGACGATGAGTGACACACAAACAATGATGGTGATTCGTTTGATAAGTCGATAAGATGGAATATCCCAAAGCCTCTGGATCTAACTCATGAAATGAAATAGGCGAAAGAAATTCCCTATAACCCAACATGATGTTGACGCACCAATTCGGGGACAATGAATGACATACAAATGAGGGAAGGTTGACTCACCGATACGTCGATATGAACATCACGGTGGTGATGCTTGATGTTCATATCGAACATATCGACGAGTCAACCATCCCTCGTTCGTGTGTCATTCATCATCCCCGAGTTGCTGCGTCAACATCACGTTGGGTTATAGGGAATTCTTTTCACCTATTTCATTTCGTGAGTTAGATCCAGAGGTTTTGGGATATTCCATCTTATTGACTTATCAAATGGATCACCATCACCGTTTGTGTGTCATTCATCGTCCCCGAGTTGCTGCTAAAAAATTCTTTTCTTTTAAGAAGGACTACTTTAGGAAAGAAACTCTATGCCGTCTCCCTATCTCTGGTTGAAGCAGGGATGAGACCCTATAGTCTCTATCCAGTGCTTTTCCGGCTAACTTTTTCTCATTGATCTAGTGGCATTCTGTCTTTCATCTCGTAGGCTAGCAGCTTGCTGCGACATTAGCATTCTTCCTTCATGGCATTAACCAAAAGAAAGGAGAGAGCAGGACATTCCTTTATATCTTAATTTCTGATTCAATCCGAGTCCTAGTCCTTTAACCCGCCGGAGGCTCACTCTTTCCCTTTATCCATTGCCTGGGAAATATATAAATGTCTTTCTCTCGGCTTACTACGGGTGTTTCATTATCAAGTTGGATTTTAGGGAATTTCTATTCTCCTAATTCACTTTGCGAGATAGAACCAGAGGTTTTGGAATATTCCATCTTATCTGATTGGGTCTTGGATGTATACTATTCACGTCGGTGTCTGCAACTCTGATGAAGATCGTATCATTTGGTATCAGAACCTGATCTGAACCTCTATCTTTTATTTATTTTTTTTTGTCTTAGAAAAAAAAGAGGAAAAAAAGAGGAAAAAAAGAAAGAAAAAGAAATTTTTCTTTCGAAGCAGGTTTTAAGCTTTGGATTTGAGGAAAAATCCCTTTCAAGAAGATGGGAATGATGCAATCCAAGATTGAAGATCTGAAGATTTTATTTATTTTATTTTAATTTTCATTTTTAATTATTGTACGGAAAAAATAAGACTTTATTTTAGTTATTTTGGTAATTTTATGTTTGATTAGGATAAGGATTAGTTTCCTTATTAGATTATGATTTGTTTTCTTATTGTTCAAAGAATTATTTCTTTATTAGATTAGGATTATGTTTCTTTTCATTCAAGGAATTGTTTTCCTTATTAGAGTAGGACTCTATTGTATTCCACCCCTATAAATAGGTCTAGTAGGGCATGGATTAAATAACGATTTGATGAATAATATTTTGTGAGTTTATCTTCTTCAGTTCGTTCACCGAACTAGCGGATTGACGGCATGCCACCGTGATGTTTATATCGACGTATCGGCGAGTCAACCATCCCTCATTCGTGTGTCATTCATCATCCCCGAGTTACTGCATCAACATCACGTTGGGTTATAGGGAATTCTTTTCGCCTATTTCATTTCTTGAGTTAGATCCAGAGATTTTGGGATATTCCATCTTATTGACTTATCAAATGGAGCACCATCACCGTTTGTGTGTCATTCATCATCCCCGAGTTGCTGTTTAGCCTAATTCACTTTGCGAGATAGAACCATAGGTTTTAGGATATTCCATCTTATCCAGTTCGGTTCAGATTTGGTCATGGGTGTATATTATTCACATCAGCATTTGTAACTCCGACGAGGATCATATCAGTAATTAATGCTCCTTGGGCAAGAAACTGAATGATGACTCTGACAGAGGTATTGCCCTAGGTAGGAAGCCGGCGGTGCGTCACCAAATAAGTAAGGATAAGCCAGGGAAGGGTTTGTTGAGAGCGTGACGAGTAAAAAGGGATCTCAGCATTCAAGTCCTATAGCCAACGATGCATGCATATAATAAATATATTTGCACCAATGACCGAGCTAGAATTTTCACTTAACAATGTCTTTGTCCAGATTGAGTCATTTTTATTATTGATCAAGTTATCTGTTTCTTTTCAGTGTATATTTTGTTCTCGTATTGGGTAAGAGAGCCCAGTGACCAAAATACCAAAACCACTCTTTCTTGCTAAGTGGAAGAGGATTCAAGAGATAGTAACAATCAACTCCTTATGGATAGACCCTGTACTTACTTGCTATCTACATAGCTATAAGGATAGGCTATAAATTCATTTAGAGAGTTCGAACGATAGCCTCGTCAAAATTGGCGTCGTTCCTGGGAGAGCTGATTTTGTAACTGTCTCTTGAGGGAGAGACCCTGTGCATGTATGGCTTGGACCCTTGGATAGACGATGAACTAAAGTATCATCCTGACCCGGAGAAGTACATCAAGGAATAGAAGAGACTAAAGAGGGAAGCTGAAAAACAAGCACGAGTGGAGGAAAGACTGGTGAGTGACAGGGAAAGGTCACCACCACAAACTTCAGATAGTGAATAGTCTGAAGAAGAAGA
This sequence comes from Schizonepeta tenuifolia, assembly GCA_029490685.1. Taxonomy (NCBI): domain Eukaryota; kingdom Viridiplantae; phylum Streptophyta; class Magnoliopsida; order Lamiales; family Lamiaceae; genus Schizonepeta; species Schizonepeta tenuifolia. The sequence goes on along the minus strand of CM055960.1, from coordinate 15,388,630 downwards.
GATGCAGCAGTAACAAGAAGATCCTGAGACAACTCTGAAGGAAATCATGTTTCCAACAGATGTCTATCTGAATCCAGCTGATGCAACAGTAACACACTGAGGGAATATATTCGCCTCCTGATGTTCCCATTCTCACTACAAGATGGGGCAAGGGAATGGTTGTACAAACTACCACAAGGCAGCGTAACATCTTGGCAGCTGATGCAGTAGAAGTTTCTTAAGCGATACTACCCTTTTTCCCGGATCCACAACGCAAGAACAGCTATTCAAAACATCAAGATAGGCCATGAGGAATCTATCTATGATTACCACTCTAGGTATAAGAAGCTAATTGCAAGGTGTCCTCAGCATGGTTTAGGTGAGAAGGATTTGATTTCTGCCTTCATGAATGGATTAAGACAGTTTGAGCGAGATTAGATTGATGAAGCCTATGGAGGCAATGTTATCAATAAACCACCTAGTGAAATTTCAAACTATTCGCTGAGATGACAGATAGAAAGAAGAACCAAGATGAGACCATCGTGCCCAGGACGCATGAGCCGACTAACAGTGATCCTAAATTTGATATCTTGTTATTATGATGAAGGAGATGATGAATCTGAACAAGAACAATACTGTTTGGAATGAGAATCCTGACCAGATCTTGAAGAAACGAGTAACGAAGTGTGAGCTTTGTGCTGCTAACACACATCCTACTGATAGGTGTCCATCGTTGTATGAAGATGAAGAAGTTAATGTTGTTGGGCAACAATACCACAAGGGAGATAATGGGCAACGAATGAACTTCAACAATGGACATTGGAGGCCCAATGATAATTTGAGATATGGGAATAACATTTATTTGAATGCACCTCAACAAGGGCAACTACTGCAGCAGCCCTATGTACCACTACATAATAGAGACCAGCCAAGGGATACCCTAAGGAGTGAAGTGGAAAGGATTGCGGCTAAACAAAGGAAGGTGTATTTAGAGTTGGACAACTTTCACATGGAGACAAGGGATGGAATGAGAGATATCTATGGAACATTGAGCCACTTGGTTGAGTCAATATCTAAGATTCAGTCAATGCTACATGGTGGGAAGGGAGAACTCCCCTCTCAAGTTGAGATTAAGAAGGCTCAAGTGAATGTTATCATGCTGCGGAGTGGGGCTAAGTTGCCTGAAGTAAGAGTGCCTAATCATTATGTACCTCAAAGAGCTGTACCTGGGCAACATAAGTCTGTTGGGCATGATGCCGATGCTGAGCAAGAAGATGAGTTTGAGCCATAAAAGTATGAAGAGGCAACTATGGGATCAGGTGATGTTGAGGAGCTATGGAAAGAGTTATCAGTTGCGAAAAGGGCACAAATTGAAAGAGAGGCTGGAGAAATAAGGAAGAAAGCTGAGCACGATGCAGCTGAGATCAGAGCTAAAGCAATGAAAGATGTTGAGAATACAAAGAAGTCAAAACATTATGAGCCAAAAGCACCTTACCCAAGTAGATTTATAAAGGATAGGGAAGCACAAGAGATGAAGGAATTGACCAACAAGTTTCAGAAGGTAGAGGTCAACATACCCCTCTTGACTGCCTTGCAATCTATGCCCAAGTGTGCTAAGTTTTTGAAGGAGTTGTGTACAAGGAAGGTCAAGTACACAGACGATGCAAGGTTTCAAGTTAGTGAGAATGTATCTGCAGTATTGCAAGACACCCCCATGCCGACCAAGTGCACTGACTCAGAAATGTTCTATATTTCCTGTATCATTGGGGATATGAAGATTGAGAAAGTGATGCTCGACCTTGGGGCATCAATCAATGTCATGCCCAAGTCGATATTCGATAATCTTAAGATGGGACCACTAAAGCCTACTAGGGTGGCTATCCAATTGGTAGATAGGTCAATAGTATGGCCTGAAGGAATTCTAGAAGTCGTCTTGGTCAGGGTAAGGGATCTCATTTTTCCAGCTGTTTTCTATATTCTGGATATGGGGAGATCGTCACATAAGGCACCAGTAATGTTGTTGCGTAGACCATTCTTGAAGACCGCTTGCACCAGAATCAATTGTGACACGGGAAAGTTAACGTGTGAGTTTTGAGGGAAAGTGGTGTCTTTCGATATTTACAACACCATGAAATAGCCTAATGACATGGAGTTGGTGCACAGTATCAACCTGATCGACCAGATGGTGGATGAGTTTTTGCCAGAAATAACAATTGAAGATAAGCTAGATGTGGTTCTCCAGATTGGACTAAGTAAGGTTGTTGCCCAAGATGGCTCGGTTGAGCTGATCGAAGCGATGCATTTTCTGAGGTCAGATACAGAACCTCTACGAAGTGTAGAACTATTGGCGATACCCACATTAAAGTAGGAAGATAGGTTGGTGCCATCAATAGAGAAGGCACCAAAGTTGGAATTGAAGTCATTACCCAGCCACTTCAAAATACATCTACTTGGGAGAAGATGAGACACTACTAATAATCATAAGTGCAGAGTTGTCTATTGAGAAAGAGGAGCGAGTAAAGTAAGTCTTAGTGGAGTATAAGCTCGCTATTGGATGGACATTGGCTGACATGAGGGGCATTAATCCCATTTTGTGCAGACATCACATCTTGCTCAAGGTGGACGCCGTGCCCATCAAGGACCCTAAAAGACGACTGAATCCAGTGATGAAGGAGGTAGTGATGAAAGAAATCTTAGAATAATTGGATCTGGGAATTATTTAGCCAATTTCTAATTGTAGATGGGTTAGTCCAGTGCATGTAGTGCCTAAGAAGTCTGGTATTCAAGTGGTGGAGAATGAGCAGAAAGAGCTAGTAGCTACGAGGCTGCAAACAGGTTGGCGAGTATGCATCAACTATAGGAAGCTAAATTAAAAGACCAAGTAAGATCATTTCCCATTGCCATTCATTGACGAGATACTCGAATAGTTAGCGGGTAACAAGTATTTCTGCTTTCTGGATGGGTAGTCGGGTTGATGGTATCGAAACGAGTTACTGGTGTATAGGAGGGGGGGGGAATACACCAGTAAGGATTTAAAAACTTTAACCTGAAAAATCACTTCAACTGAGTAAAAGATGACTCAGTTGGAATTTCACAGCTGAGTAAGCGACCTCAGCTGGAAGGGTGAGGCTGTGCGGAATGTGGTGGAAAAATAAACTCGTTAAAAGCAACTCACGCAAAACAGCTCGGTTGGTCAAGAACCAAAACAGCTCGGTTGAAAATGTGCAAATGCGGTTTGTATGTCGGTTAGATTGATCAGATAAATATGCAAAAGCAACTGAATAAAAACAAACACAGACACACAGGATTTAACGTGGTTCAGAGATAATCCTCCTACGTCCACGGGGAGATGTGAATCCTCACACCTCAGTCCAAGTTCTTCTGGACAGAACCACTCAGCTTACGCGGGCTGAGCAACCGTTAAGGATAAGTTTGCGGGTACTTATCGACCTTACAGTTTAGTTTCTAGGCACTAAACAGCCTATGTCAAGTTTGCGGGTACTTGACGACCTGACTACTCAATTACAGGAAGAGTAAGGTCCTAGCACACTTTTTAGGGTGTGAGAAAGGGTGGGATTTCCAACTACAGCTCGATCACGAATGAGAGCTGGATCTAAGACTTGAACGAATAAACACTCAAACTAAGATCTAAGACATATTTTCACTATATGAACCCTCAGCTACTAATGTTCTATCACTCTTGAACTCTCAGCTGCTGATGTTCTTAGAAAAGGATTTTAGCAGATTTTTCTTTTGGTTGATTCTCTTGTGATTGCACTTTCCTCTCTTGCTTCAGTCTGTCTCGTGTGTGTCACACTCTCGAATGAGAAAATGCCTCTATTTATAGGCGGAGAGAATCAACTAGCCGTTGGAGGAGCAGTTGATCTCTGATCGTTTGATAGCGATGGCTTGTCTCTCATCTCTGCAGACTTTCCCGATATGGCATCTGTGCTCTTCTGCTTTCCATCTGAGACAGCCTTATGTTGGGCCAGATGGGGTAATGACTGAACGGTCAAACCCTCAAGTGACTTCCTTTTGAAATTCAAAACTTAACCTTTCTGACAGTCAACCTCGGTTCGTCGGTTGAAAGTCTTGATCTTCATCTGAGTGTTCTTTAGCTGATGTTCTGAACTGTTGGACTCTCAGCTGACTTTGAACTTCAAGCAATTAATCTTCTTGGTCGAGTTCTACAACTGAGGTTCTGAAACTGAACACTCAGTTGTCTTCCTTGTGTTTACTCAGTTGGGTTTGAACCCTAGATGACTTTCCTTTTCATCTGATGTTCTCTTCCTTTCTACTGTTTCTCATCTGATGAACGCTCAGTTGGTTTTCTTCACAACTGATGTTCTAAAGACTTCTCCCTCATTCCATCTGAACATATGAACTTTCAGTTGTTCTTAATTATAACTGATGTTCTGTCTGAGTGATGCCTTGTTGCCATCTTTTAGCTGGAGACCTGTAAAGATAAAAACTCAACTTTGCTCAAACAGCGAGCCTAATTTCTAACATTAGGTTCTGGCAACATCTACTCGGTTGGGGTCAGTCGGTTTTGGAATTCATCAAAACTCATACTAATAAATTTCCCAACAATTTCCCCCTTTTTGATGATGCCAAAACCACTTATAACTTTAAACCACTATTGATCTAAAACTCACTAACTTATCTACAATCTCAGCTGAAATTCTAGACAGTCTATAAGATGAAACATCAAAGGGTTAGTGCAGATATAACATGATATTGAAAGACTTTGTGATTCAGAGCTTGGACAATGAGGAATTGTTCATCAAGGTGAATCGTATTATATACTTTGAAGTTTTTGTTACAACTGAAGGTTACAAGGTTAAGGACAAAACAGATAAAGATACAACAGTTGCTTCAAAAACTACAACATCCAAAAACTTCATCAGCTCAAAAACTTTGACAGCTCAAAAATACTGTTGACCGTACTTGCTGAAGATTCGGTCAAAAATCTCTTTCTTCGCAGCTGACTCGATCCCAGTGTTGACACCATGTTCCTTGCAGACTTGTCTCGCCTCAGCCATGATCGAGTTTCTGTTTGGCATGCTCGTGCCTTTGATCATCTGAGGACGGTATATGCACTTCTTTGGAACTGGAACGGTGTTGGGATCGAGCTGAGCATTCAGCATAGCTCGCTTGAACTGACTAAACATTCCAGGGTCTCCAGATCTGAGTTCCCATAGGGCTTCCTTGAAGGCTTGCCTTGGGTCTTTAGTCGAGTAGACTTTCCTGTAGTAAAAGTCATTGATGAATTCATGCTTGAACTGCTCCCAGTCATCGTTCCACTCAGCATTCATCCACTTGTCAACACTCCGGCTGGCTTTATTCCTAGCCTCAGCCTTCATCTGGTGCTTGTTGATTCTTCGCACACTCCGGCTGGCTTTATTCCTATCGACGTTCTTCTCTACCTTGGCGAGCTCCTTCTCGAACTTGGCCATCTTCTTAGCCTGATCGGCAGCGAACTTCTTGATCCAGGAGGGATTCAAGTACTTCTCCTTTGACTCCCCCATAGCTTTGGCAGCTTCGATACAGTCTTCAACAGATATTCCTCCGTCAAGTTCTGCTTCGAGCTCGGCCGTAAGCTCGGCTACGAGGTCGTGGGAGACTTCCAGTTCGGGCTGCGATCCTTCAGCTTCAGCTCCTTCAGCTGGCACTCCTTCTCCTTCAGCTTGCTGGAGAACAGCTTTCCTCGTCCAGCAACAGCTGCTGGCTCCTTGTCTTCCCCAGCTGCTGGCTCCTTATCTTCCCCCTTTTTGGCATCATCCAAAAGGGTGGCTACAGTGCCATCCAGGGAGGTCAACTTGGCTTCAGCCTGTTGAACTCGGGAAAACAGCTCGTCAACAACATCCTTCTTAGCTACCTTCTTGGCCAACTCCAAGTCTTGGCGCTCCTGCTCAGCTCGCTGCACAGCTGCAAAGGTCGCAAAGACCTCTTTGTGGAGGGAGACGAACTCTGCTCGGAAAGAGGCGAACTGAGACATCCACTCCTGGTCCTGAGTCTACTGGGACTTTGCAAGGTCAGATTCAGCAACGGTCTTGAACACGTTGAAATCCGAGCTGAGGCTCTGAACGGCCTTCCTTAGAGCCGAGACCTCCGAGCTGGAAGAAGTGGAGAGGTCTTCGAACTTGTGCTGCAGAGAAGAGGAGAGGTGTTCTAGCTGATTCTTCAAGCTGGCATTTTCTGCCATCAGCTGCTGCATCGTGTCAGCTTCCTCCACCTTGCTCAGCTGGATCTTAGACAGCATCTCCTGCCTCAGCTGGTTGACCCTCTCCGAAATCAGCTTGCAGATGGCGTCGGTTGAGAGAGCTGGCTGATCGGAGGGTCCGGGCAGAAGCTGTGGTTGTGGCTACGCAGCAGGCTCCGAGACAACCATAGCAGATCGGCTGGCGAGGTAGGCCTTGAGCTTGTCTTCTTCTCTCTTGGCCGCCTCATCAGCTGCATCGACGTCGTCCATGCAGGAGGCATTTTTGGCTAGCATCTCGTCAAGAAACTGAACAGCTCCAGGATTGTTGCACAGATCCCTGGTGTCTGTCCCTTCTTGGATGCTCTTGTCCAGACGTCGTCGTAGCATAGCCACCTTCTGGTTGTAAGCTACCTCCATGTTTTGGTAGTCGAAGTATTCCCTCAGGTTAGACTCTTCGACCTTCAACTTGTCCCATCCATGGATCCAAAGGGTTTCCTCCTTGACGTACCAGTAGCTGAATATGACGCTGAACTGGTAGAGTAGTTCCATTCCGAGTACGGCAAAGACGGGCATTGAGGCTGCCTCGGGGAACATACCAATCAGCTTGCGGAAGCAGTAGCTGAGTCTTCCTTCATATTCAGCCAGGATTGCCTGGCGGTTGGCTTCTTCATCGATTGGAGGGGGTTCGATATCGAAGGTTACAGGTTTGATGGTTTCATCAATGTTGGCCGAAGGAATGGTCACAACGTTGGCATCGAGCGAGAGGCTCGGACTATTTGACTGAGGACCAGTTGAGAGAACTGGATCCTCTTTAGGTAGTGAGTCGGCTAGCTCGAGGGTTTCTTCAGACACAGGTGGGTTTACCTGGCTGGCATCAGCTCTAGTTTGACTGTCGTGGGACTCCTCATATGAAGAAGAGTCATCTGAGGAGGAGCTAGAATCCTCCACTCGGATCTCCACGTCTTCAGCTGCTTTCTCCTGACGCGGCTGAAGAATGAATCCAGCTGGGTCAACCGATTGACTGGATTCGGTTGACTCCTTTGCCTTAGCAGGCTTGACCACCACTGGACTTGTTGTGGATGGTTGAGCCGCTGGCTGGATGATCCTTATCCTTGGCCTCTTCTGCAGAGGTTCCTTCTCTTCCTCTTCTTCGTCTTCTTCCTCCTCGGCTACCTCTTCCAGCTGGCACTTCGCCGGCTTGGTCCTTGAAGGCCGGCGAGCTGCTGACTCCACAGCTGGCTTGGGGGCACCCTTGGGGGTGTAGACAGCCTCCACAACATCCCTGGCTTTCTTAGCTGAGGGGAATAGCGATAGCTTGCTGACTGGAGTGTCCTCACTTCCTTCCCATGTCAGCGGTAGTCCTTGTGTAGCTTGGAGGATGAGGGCAGAAATCTTTGTTCCAAAGTTGAGTGTCCCCTTGACACTCAACAGCAGTTCTCCGGACTCAGCTGTTGTCTCGGAGATTTTCTGCTTTTCCATCATCAGTTGGCTTTCCAGATATCCCAACCAGTCGACCTGGTGCAGCTCTTCCAGGGCCTTCTGCTGCTTGAGCTTAGGACGGCTTATGTCACTGAAGGCTCCACCATATGCGAAGGCGCACTTGGAGATTACGTCGAAGAGAAGTCGGTGAGCCGGCTTCAGCTTCGTCCTCTGCATGCTCCCCTTCAATGGCTCGGGAACTATGAGGATTGTTTGAAGGAAGGTGTCAACTTCTTTGTCAGAGAAGTTCCCCAGCACATCTGTGGCTTCGCGGTTTCTGGGGATGAGCTTCTCCAGCTCCTTTGACACCTTTATCTCCACGACGGAGTCTTCTACTGTCCGGGAGATTCTGTGGCATTGCTTGCACGGGATGATCGTGACAAGCCCGTCTTCTGCAACTCGTTGCAGATTCCAGTAGAAATGTACGACCTGCTTCCTGAGCAACAAGGCCAGAGAGAGGGTTGCCCAATCAAGCAGATGGTGGTCGGAGAGGATGGCGGCGACGGGAGCAAGCTCAGGCGAGGAGAGAGCCGCTCTGGATAAAATCTGTTCGAAGTGAATCTTCGACATCACCATGTCGAACGATTCCTGGAACGTAGCAGGCTCTGTGGAGACCATCTTCTTAGAGGCTTTGGATTTGGGCGCCATCTCGACTCGATATATATGCGACGAAGAAGGAAAAACTTCACTGAAAATGGCGAAACAAGATTTGAGAAGATGATAAATAGTGAGTAAAGATATGCACGAAAAGAGAAGGTAAGGATCACTTCCTGATTTGCCGTATTATATAATCTTTGACTCGGATAAAATCAACGGCTAGGGTTAAATCCCGGGTATTTATCAACAGCTGTGATTTCGCGACTATTGGGTAATTTTGACTGATATACCACGCGCGCGAGTGAGAAGGTGAATAGTTTAGGGTGTCAGCCCAGTCGCAATATAAAGTAAGGCTATAGGTGTTCAGCCAGACTTTACATTAAATGCGATATGATGGCTTGTTTAGTCTAGCTGACATGTTCAGAAATGTTTGAATTTATTTCAAACATTCTCATTTAATATCATAACACCTCCAGTCATAAATGATACCTGGCAGCTGATGTCGATATCAGCTGTATACCTCAGTTGTGCTCCTCAGTTGCCGCATACCATCAGCTGACTCGAGTTCGTCTGTTCAGCTGACGTTTGATGTTTTCAGTTGGCAGTTCGCATCTGAGATTCCCCCTTTATCTGAGCTTCCCTTTTCATCTGAGCTTCTCCCTTAAATAGATATCCGATTCTTCAGCTCGGATGGATCCTTATCAGCTCGGATGAGTTTTTAGCTCGGATCCAAGAGTCCTAGAAGATCACACAGCATCTTGAACCGGGCTTCAGGAAGAGGTTTGGTGAAGATGTCAGTTCTCTGAATCTCAGTTGGGATCTTCTCCATGGACACATCCTTTTTCTCAATATAATCTCGGATGAAATGATGACGAATATCGATATGCTTAGTCCGAGAGTGGTGAACAGGGTTCAGAGAGATAGCTATAGCACTCGAGCTATCACAATGAATGGGAACCTGTCCAGTTGAGACTTCATAATTTCTCAGCTGCTGCTTCAGCCACAATACTTGCATGCAACAGCTTCCGGCAGCCATATACTCTGACTCGGTTGTCGAAGTAGCAACACACGCTTGTTTCTTGGAGAACCATGAAACCAGCTTGCTTCCCATGAACTGACAGTGTCCAGAAGTAGACTTCCTGTCCAACCGATCTCCTGCTAGGTCGGCATCTGAGTATCCAGTCAGCTGGATATTGTCATCAGTTGGGTACCATAACCCAACATTGACAGTTCCCTTCAGATACTTAATGATGTTCTTTGCTCCCAACATATGTGCTTCTCTTGGTTGGACTTGAAAACGAGCACACACTCCAAATGCGTATGAAATGTCTGGTCGGTTGGCAGTTAGATAGAGCAGCGAACCAATGATCCCTCTATACTGGCTGGCATCAACGAGCTTTCCCTCAGCTCCTGGTTCGATCTTCCAGTTCGTATTCATAGGGATCTTGGTTGTCTTACTTGTCTGCAAACCGAACTTGATGATCAGCTCCTTTGTATACTTGGACTGGTTGATGAAAATCCCTTCAGGTGACTGCTTCACTTGTAGTCCAAGGAAATAATTCATCTCGCCCATCATTAACATCTCGAACTTTTCCTTCATAAGATCGGAGAATTTCTTACACAGCTCCTCCGACTTGGAGCCGAAAATGATGTCATCGACATAAATTTGCACAACAAGTATTTCTTCTCCAACTTTGATGGTGAACAAAGTTTTATCAACTGAACCTCGTTTGAACCCCGAGTTCAGAAGAAATCCACAAATAGTGTCATACCATGCCCGTGGCGCTTGCTTTAGACCATAGATAGCTTTCTTCAGCTTGTACACTCTTCCATCTCCAGTTTCAAAACCAGGAGGCTGTTCAACATATACATCTTCTTTGATATCTCCATTGAGGAATGCACACTTCACATCCATCTGATATACTTTGAACTTGTGATGTGCGGCATAAGCTAGAAAGATCCGGATGGCTTCCAGCCTTGCAACTGGTGCGAAGGAATCTTCAAAGTCAATTCCTTCTTGTTGGCAGTATCCTTGAGCTACCAGCCTTGCTTTATTTCTCACAATGAATCCAATAGCGTCTCTCTTGTTTTTGAAAATCCACTTCAATCCAATCACCTTGACACCATTTGGTCTTTCTACCAACTCACATACACAGTTGCGTAGAAACTCATTCAGTTCTTCTTGCATGGCTGTTGTCCAGTGGACACAGTTGAGAGCTTCCCCAACATTCTTCGGTTCTGGAACATCAGCTACAAAGCAAGAAATCATGGCAACATCTCCAGCTTGCTCGAACTCCTCTAAAACTGCCAATTCCTCAGCATATTGGGCATAAGAGTTGGAATCTTCCTCGGTTGATTCTGGATTTGCAACCCTGCTCCGTGTGCGCACACCCTCGGTTGGATCTCCGATGATGTCGTCGGTGGAATGAACTTCATACCATCTTCGGTTGCATCTTCCTTCTTCTTCCAACTGTGGCTGTTCAAAATTCTAAGTTGGAGTCTTCAGAGCTGGTGATTTATCAGCTGTTGAGTCTGGATCCTCAACATTTACAATAGTTCGAGCTGAGTTTGGTTCTGCTTCAGATGTTGATGCAGTTGGAGGGGCATCACCAAAAGTAACTGTTGGACTCTCAGCTGACTTTGAACTTCAAGCAGTTAATCTTCTTGTTCGAGTTCTACAACTGAGGTTCTGAAACTGAACACTCAGTTGTCTTCCTTGTATTTACTCAGTTGGGTTTGAACCCTCAGATGACTTTCCTTTTCATCTGATGTTCTCTTCCTTTCTACTGTTTCTCATCTGATGAACGCTCAGTTGGTTTTCTTCACAACTGATGTTCTGAAGACTTCCCCCTCATTCCATCTGAACATATGAACTCTCAGTTGTTCTTAATTATAACTGATGTTCTGTCTGAGTGATGCCTTGTTGCCATCTTTTAGCTGGAGACCTGTAAAGATAAAAACTCAACTTTGCTCATACAGCGAGCCTAATTTCTAACATTAGGTTCTGGCAACATCTACTCGGTTGGGGTCAGTCGGTTTTGGAATTCATCAAAACTCATACTAATAAATTTCCCAACAGGGCTATATGCAGTTCTGGGTCGCGGAGGAGGACCAGGGCAAGACTACTTTCACTTGCCCATTCGGTACGTTTGCATATAGAAGGATGCCTTTTGGGCTGTGCAACGCTCCTGACACATTCTAAAGATGCATGATGAGCATACTCTCTGATTTGCTTGAAACATGTATAGAGATGTTTATGGACGACTTTACTATCTATGGATCTGATTTTGATAAGTGTTTAAGTAACCTGGAAATGGTATTGAAGAGATATGTTGATAAAAGCTTGGTTCTGAACTATGAGAAATGTCACTTCATGGTCAAAGAAGGCATAGTTCTTGGGCATATTTTATCGGAACGAGGGATTAAGGTTGACAAGGCAAAGATTGATATCATAGCCAAGTTGCCCTACCCGAGCAACGTGAAGAAGTTGTGTGGTTTCCTTAGGCACGTAGGATTTTACAGAAGATTTGTCAAGGACTTTGCCAAGATCTCGCAGCCTATGACCACGCTGCTACGAGGAGAAATAGAGAGGAATTTTGATGAAGACTGTAAGAAGGCATTCCATACGTTGAAGGAGATCTTGGTAACAACACCTATTATTCAACCACCGGACTGGGGATGCCATTTGAGGTGATGTGCGATGCGAGTGGCTACGCGGTGGGAGCTGTCCTTGGGCAGAAGTGTGGTAAGGTGTACTATGTCATATGCTATGCATCTAAGACTCTAAATCCTACCCAATGCAATTCTCGACCATAGATAAGGAGTTGTTAGCTGTGGTTTTTGCATTTGAAAATTTCGATCGTACCTGCTCGGGGGAAAGACCATCATCTACACTGACCATTCCACCATAATTTTCTCATGGCCAAGAAGGAGATGAAGCCCACGTTGATAAGGTGGATACTATTACTCCAGAAATTCGATGTAGAGATTAAGGACAAGGTTGGAGCCCAGAATTTAGTGGCTGATCATTAAAGCTGCATTATCCAACAAGAAGAGGCTGGGCCGATCAAGGAGACTTTCCTGGATGAACACCTGGCACTAGCCTAAGACAATTCTGAGCCTTGGTATGATGACTTATGCAATTATATTGTCCTAGGACGATTACCGGCCAATCTCAGCTTTTATCAGAAGAATAAGCTCAAGGTAGAGGGTCGATATTACATCTGGGATGAGCCCTATTTGTGAAAGATGTGTATTGACCAACTCATTCATCGATGTATGGATGAGAAGGAGCAAGCTAGCATCCTTGGACACTGTCACTCAAAAGTGTGTGGGGGACATTTTGGACCAAAGAGAACGACAAGAAAGATCTTGGAATGTGGGTATTATTTGCCCAATGTCTTAAAGGACAGTTTCGAATGGTGCACACGTTGTGCTCAGGGCCAAAAGGAGGGTAACATCAGTAAGAGGAATGAGATGCCCATGACATCAGTCATACCCGTGGAAGTCTTCGATATGTAAGGGATGGATTTTATGGGGCCACTGCCCAACTCAAGAGGAAATCTTTACATACTATTGGCAGTGGACTATGTTTCCAAATGGGTAGAAGCCAAGGCAACATCAACGAATGATTTGAAGGTGGTCGTGTTGTTCCTCAAGGGCAATATCTTCAGCCGAATTGGTGTGCCCAGGGCAATCATTAGTGATCAAGGAACACACTTTTGCAATGGAGTTGTGAAAGGGTTAATGAGCTGATATAGAGTTCATCATCGGATTTCGAATGCTTACCATCCTCAGGCAAATGGTCAAGCGGAGTTGTCCAATTGGATTGTGAAGGTTGTCTTAAGAAAGATAGTTAGCCCAACTGGAAAGGATTGGAGTTTGCATCTTGAGGATTCTTTATGGGCATACAGAACAACGTTCAAGATCCCATTTAGGATTTTGCCCTACAGGATGGTCTTTGGCAAGATGTGCCACTTGCCTGTGGAAATAGAACATTGAGCATATTGGGCAGTACAAAAAATAAACTATGATTGGAATGAGGCTGGACAAGCTAGGAAGCTTTAGCTGCAAGAACTTGAAAAGATCCGACTCAATTCTTATGACAACTTGGCTTTATACAAGGAAAGGATGAAGAAAGCCTATGATGCATGGATCAAAGTTAAGAAGTTTGAACTTTGGCAACAAGTGATGTTATATCAATCCAAGCTTAAACTTATGTTGGGGAAGCTGTCAACCAAGTGGGTTGGTCCATTTGATGTTCGAGCCATATATCTTAATGGGGTTATGGAAGTAATAAATCTAAATACGGGAATGATTTTCAAGGTTAATGGAGAAAGGTTGAAGGCCTTCTTTGGCCAAGTCGTGGAAAAACCAGATTAATATCTGAAATTCCTCTATGATGTGGAGCCCTAACTTGGGCAAGGTGGACGTCCTGCCCATAACAATAACTGGGATGCTGGCTAGGAGGCAACTTGGTATTTTTTTTTTATTTTTAGTTATTTGTTTTTATCTTTTCGTCAATTATTCCACAAAAAAGGGAAGATAGGGATTAAAATAGCCATCATTTTAACACTACTTTTCCCTACTTACTGGAATTGTTATTAACCCCTCAAATGGGAGTCTCTCAAAGATCTTCATCTGTGGCCTCAGGAAGAGACCTGAGCCTTTTGAATTCCTTGAGTAAGTTGCTTTTTTACTATTATTTTATTGAATAGTGGGGGGACTCTGCAGTTTCCCACTACTTTTACTCAACCGTTTTCTCTCTGCTTTATATTAGGATTTTTACCATTTCTTTCCTTTTACTCACATATTTCCTTCTCTTTTTACTGTCATTTCCTCATGGCTCAGTCTCACTCCTACTCTGAAGAGGACACCATCTCCGATCATCCCGAGTTACAGACATTCGACATCCATCAACACTCCTTTTTTTATGAGGATTCTCAATTAGATACTTCTTCTCACGCTCCAAACTAGGACAAGCAACATTCCACTCGCCGCTCCCGTTATCTAGCATTTAAACTTCCCTCGGGTTCAACAACTTCTTTGAACCTGAAAGAGATCATCGATTTGGCCAAAGGATCCTCCCCTTCCGGTCAGGAGGCGAGGGGAACTAGCTCCCCGGTCCACCCTACTCGGACTTCCCCTTCAGCGCAAGATTCTACTACTCGGGTCTTCGCCTCCAACGCTATTGCAGGTGAATCCACTTTAACCCTTCCAGAATTAGAGATAGTAAAGTCATAGTTGAACTGCGATGAAATTTTTAATTTTCGCTTGCCTGAATCATATGAGCGTCCCCATCTTTTAACTTACCCTTCGGTAGCCCTTTGGTATAGTCAGATAGAATCGGTTTTAAGGTTCCCGTTTCTCGATTTCGTAGTGCAAGTTTGTGATCTTCATAATTTGTGGCCGAATCAATTCCACCCTCCTCTATTAAAGTAGTTCTTACATTCTTCATCCTTCTTCGCGGCAATGGGCGTTTTTCTTCTCCCACCTTATTTCAAATTGTGTATGACGTAAAGCCTACGGGTTCCTTCTACTATGCCAGTGCCAGACCAAAGGGGCCTGCTCAACATTTGTATGACCTACGAAGCCTTGGTAAGGAATGGCGAAAAAAATATTTTGTGGTTACTTCGAAATAGATCAGTTGGCCCTTTGACTATCATCCATGGCAAACACTTCGATTGAAGTAACCTTGTCCTGCTGTCATTACTATTCCTGCCATTAACCTCAAGGTGTTATCCAAACTAACAGACAGGGCTCAAGTTGCCGCTTTTCAGTTCAATTCTTTCTTATCTGAGCCTTATGTGCTTTCCTTTTTTGGATTAGCACCTCGTGGAAATCACTTCTTCTCTCTTGAGGGTGGGTTTCATCCATATCCCCATTTACTATTTATTCTTACCTTTAAGTTACTTTAACATCATTCTCTTATTTCACTTTCCACAGAGATGAATTGGGTTTAGGATGTAAAGTTGCCTGATGATAGTGAGTTCGACTTTGCTATTCTGCTTGAGGAACAGGCTAAAAAAGAATCTGAAGATGCTGATCTTTAACAGCCCTCCGGCCAGGCCTCTCCTACTGCCTCTCTACCTTCACAGTTACAACAACTTCTCTCTCCTTCTTCCAGTGCCATCATCAAGCCCACAGCTACCAAATCATTGAGCCAAGGTGCTTCGTTAAAAGATTCAGGCAAGGAGAAAACAGCTTCTGGTCATCCCCCTTCTTCATTCCTGAAAGAAAAGGCCAAAACAGACACCTCTACTCGCTTCAAGATACCTCTTCCTGCCCGGCCTCCAACTGGTGCTACTAAAAAGACCAAGCATACTCCTATTTTGGAGAGCAATCTTCCCCGAGGAACTGGTTCATCTGGCTATGGATTTTGGGGCCAAACCTCCAGCTCTCTCCGCCAGCTACCTCCATCTTAATGTCTTTCTCTACTGCAAGCTATCTCTCTTTCTGAGGAAGAGGCAAAGAAAAACCCTCCTTCCTTGAAGCAACTTCAAGAGGGGAGTGCTCATTGCCTAGTGCAGGTTTCTTTAACTTTTTTTTTTTTTACTGCTGACTTGTTTGTCTGGAGACCATTGTATCTCCCCTTTTTCCTTTTACATTTCTTTTTCCTGTACCATCACAGCTGATCAGCATGCACGGTCAACTATTGCAATTCATAGATAATTCTCAGGATCGGTAAGTGGAGAGGCTAAAAGATGCCCTGGTAACTTTCCAGGTACAACTACAAGAGCTTACTAAAGCTAACGAAGACTTACAATACTAGAATTAGAATATTCTTAACACCAACAACCAGCTCTCACTAGCAAATGATGATTTGAAGCGGAAAAATAATGAGGTTCTTAGGTCTTAAGAGAAAATTTCTTCCCTATCTGAGGAGAACGCATCCCTTAGTGCCATCAATGCCGACCTCAGCCAACACCTTACTCAAGTTAGTAAAGAGCTTGACAATGCCAAGAGTCTTTTGCAAGCTCCTAATCTTTTCTATCAATCGGCTATACAAATGGGGTTCATTGGTGTCGCAGCTTCATTCTCCTGACCTCTCTAGGCCAGAGAGCACTGCAGATCCTGCATGAGGGCATTCTGGAAGCCTTCAAGGCTTCTCATGAGTATCTGTTGGCTATCCGCAATGACATTGCTTCTCTGGCGAAAAGATGTGGCATGACTGTGCTGGCGAAGACTTGCAACTTAGGTTTTGAAGAGCCTATAGAGGTAGACCCTATAGTAAAATGCTTGCCTCTACCTCCCTCTTTCAAAGGTGATTCCTCGACTTCTCTTGGGAAGAAATGGTGGCTTCCCGTTATGCGACAGGCCTTCGAAGCTCTTACTGCCCCATGTGACCTAGAAACAGCCTTCTCTGACCCTCCTGAGCCTATCTATGACTTCTTCCCAAAGGACTTTCCTCACGTCGCCAAACCTCAAGGTATTCTATTATCGTTTTCTGCTTTCCTAACCTCAGGTTCTCCCTTCTTGCTTTCTTTTATTTTAACCCTTTCTTCCTCTTCTGCTAGATGTGCCTCCATCTAGTGAGACTTCTCAAGCTGCTGCTGACAGGCGAGGAAAGTTGGGGGATATATCCAAGGATGGCAACACCAACTCTACCAGGGCTGATCCAAATGAAGATGCTACTAATTTCTTAACTTAGCCTTTATACGTGTCATCTTTTGAACAACTTTTTATGTATTCCAGTACTGAACAATTTTCTCTTATTTTTCTTTGTTTGACTTGCTTGTGCTTCGTCTCTTATCCAACAGCTTGAATGGTTATAACCATTTTGTTATCATATTCGTGTTTATCTATTTCTTTCTCACACATGATTTTGCATTTTCATGGCATATCTTTGGGCTCCCTAGGGGTGTAACGTATACCCCTACTTCCCCCTACTCTAGATGATTTTACCTCATTGTCAAACCATTTAGAGTAATTACTTTACTGCTTCTCATCAGATATTATACCTACTATCCACTTTCGATTTTACGGCATCATGCATTATCACAGCAAAACACACAAATAAAATGAAAAAGACTTCTTAGCTTTTATTTATTTGCAACAAGCTCTCTTCGTGCCATTACAAGAATACTTGTCTAGCTGAGCAAGTATTCTACCAAAAAGGTGGGAAAGAGACTTTGCACGTAGACCTCTTCCCAACAAGACAAAATTTCTAAAACATCTTTCCACTAAAGCACATTTAAACATAATATTTTTTTCAACTTACTTATGTTCCATGGCCTCGGCTCCACATATCCTTCGTGACTTATGAGCTCATATGCTCCTCCATGAAGCACTTTGGTTACCACAAAAGGGCCCTCCCAATTTGGCTCATATTTTTTCATTGGGTGCATTGCATCAGCTCTCTTGAGCACGAGGTCTCCCTCTTTGAACCTCCTAATCTTCACTTTCATATCGTATGCTGCCTTTATGTGAGCCTTATACGCCAAGGCTTGCTGATAAGCCTCCTTCCGGACCTCATCAATCAGGTTCAAGCTTTCCGCTCTCAACTTCCTATTCAGATTTTTATCATAGGCCAAGATTCTGTATGTCGGGACCTTCGATTCTACTGGCATAACAACGTCAGCGCCATATACTAGATAGAAAGGAGATTGCCCTGTAGCTGTCCTTTGCCAAGTTTTGTACGCCCATAACACTGAACATAACTCTTCTACCCATTGAGACCTCTCCTTTTCCAGCTTTGCCTTGATACCATTAACTATAGTCCGGTTAGTGACCTCTACCTGACCGCAGGTCTCAGGGTGAACAACAACAACAAACCCCTGCTCTATCCCTCTAGCTTTACATCAGGCTTGTATTTTTTAACAAAGAATTGCGTTACATTGTCAGATATCAGCACTCTTGTCAGGCTATATCTGCAGCAAATGTTTTTCCATATAAACTTCATAATGCTCTCCTCCGTTATCAAAGATAAGGGCTCCGCCTCTACCCACTTACTGAAGTAGTCCACTGCTACTATAATATGACATTTTTTCCCCATTTCTATGGAGAGCTTTCCCACCAGACCTATGCTTCATTTGTCAAACGGGCATTTTGCATATTGAATTCCCAATTCTTCTGCAGGCCTGTAAATCAGCGGACCATGCTTCTAACAATTAGGACACCTTTTTACAAAAGCCTCTGCATCTTTTTTCAAAGTAGGCCAGTAATACCCAGCTCTCAGCACTCACCAAATCAGGTCTCAAAATCCCGTATGACATCCTGCTTTCCATTGATGCACTTCCTTAATCATTTGCAGAATGTTTGGCATATATTCTCTTCTAATCAGGTCTCAAAATCCCGTATGACACGTATGGCTGTGAAAAAGCTCTATTGAACAAGCACCCTCCAATCACACAATATTTGGCATATATTCTATTCTTTGCAGGTCTCACTCTTTTTGATAACTCTCTTGTTCTTAGGAGATGCAGAATGGTCACTATTGTATCATAAAATGGTCCAGGTCTCGAGGAGATCTGAACTCTTTACCTAGTCGTAACAATACTCAGTTGAAGAAGTGATCGGCTTAGGAGAGCTAACAGAATACCGGAAGAAGAAAGTATCTAAAAGATTGTGAGACAGTTCTCATGTTAGGCCTTTGGCTCAGGTCTCGAGGTGAACCCCAGATCAGGTCTTACTATCAGCTTCACACTCACATGGCGGAAAAAGTATATATATATATATAGGAGGAAAACTTTCAGTAGGATCTTCTTGATCAGTTTTTAACATAAGAAAAATATCTACTGTTTTATTTACAAGCAAAACCTTTTTCCTCAAAAACCTAACTTGGGCGTCGGAGGTGGTTCGCCGGGAAAATCCCTGGCCCTGCTTCTTTCTGTTCAGTTCCTTCATCCGCATTCGGTCAATCCCACAGCTCAAGTGATCGAGTAAAGAACTTCGGAGGAAGATAAGGTAGATGTTCATAGTTTCTTCCTGAATTTATAGTACATCAGATTTATGGATGTATTATTTGACGCCGTCTGTGGGAACGACGTTTCTTTTAAACATTTTCTTTTCAAAATGTTATTGAAGAAGATTATGGTAGTTTTCAACAAATTTTGTTTATTCCCTATCTTTGGAAATGGACTGAGCTTAGTAAAGAAAGGTTTTCTATTTTCTTTACAAATAACTTCTCGAAATTCGCTTTCAGTTTCCAAAATTCTCTCTATTTTAGTTCAGGATATTCGTGTCTTTTCGCGGATATGATTCTTTATTTTTTCTTGGTTCTCGCCTTTTTGTTTGTTAAAAAACTTTTTGGAGGTATGGATTCCAGTGCTGAATCTGCTCCTCAGTGATGCTCGAAAGAACTCAAGGATCTCAAGACAGGAACTTTGAGGAACCTCATAAGATGAGGAGAGGAAAGGCAAAAAAATGTAAAGCCCTCGAAGTGGGTTTTACATAGACTGAATCAAAACCGAGAAAATGGTACTAGGAAAGAGAGCATGTTGAATCATGTTCTCTGGTTCTCCTGGTCCTCAGAAGAGCTTAGTAATGGCCTTTTGGGGAGAAATATAGTGTTGAACACTTGTTATTATTCTAATAATTTCTGCTGATGGTCAGCTAACTATTGGTAATCTTATGTTGTAGTCATGGATGACACAGTGGTCCGAGACCTCGGAGGAGCTGTGCATGATGATAGCTCTCCAGAAGGATATTGAGACGAGGAAAATCATAATGCCTCGAAAGTGGTTCCACAGAAGCCCACTGCACCTCAGAAAGAGGGAGCTTCTAAATCCATGAGTCCTCACAAAGAAGGAGTTCGCAAAGGGGTAGGAAGCCAAAGAGAAGAGTTTCAAACTCCTACACAGCAAAATGTGTCCTGCATTGTCTCAATGGATAAGATCAGCACTATGGTGAATCAAGTAGTATCCAAAGCTATGATTTCACTTGAGAGCTAAAATAAGAAAATTAGTAGCACAGCTAAAGGAAAATCGAAAGAGGTACAAACATGTTCTGTTTGACCATCATAACGATAAGTTAACAAGAAAGTAAGCTAGGCCCTACTTAGGCCCTAACAAAAACTTGTAACCTAAATTTTATACGGTTTATAATAGGGAGAACCTGAGGATAAAAACCATTATGGAAGCGAGGGGTATGAAAGCCCTAAAACTGAATCTGAAAATGGTTAGTAAAAATCAGTAAAATATATAAATTGTAATAATAATGATCTAGTCAACGATCTATAACCCATGCCTCTCTGTTCTTATTTTGAAAATGTCTAGAAGGAGGAGAAAGGATGGTAAAATCCCGGGATGAAACTGTAGCAGCAAAAATCGCAGCTCTCAAGCAGCAGCTTAAAGACCTTCAGAAAAAGGTCTTCCCACCAAAGAAGTCTCCCAAAAAGGCGGTCAGGATAAGCGATAGCAAGTCCCCTTTTTCCAGAGATATTTGGGAGGATCAACTGCCCTCGAATTTCAAAACACTAGCATTAGAATATGACGGCTCTACATATCTGCATGAACATGTAATGAGGTTTGAGAACGGAGCAATGTTGCACCAGTATACTGAGGGAGTTAAATGCAGAGTTTTCCTCACAACTCTGTCGAAACTGGCACAACAGTGGTTTTCTCAGTTGCCACCTAATAGTGTTAGCTCATTTGGTGAATTTACATCCATGTTTCTACACCAATTTGCTAGTGTAAGAAGGCATGTAAAAACAGCCTCTTCACTCATGGCATTGAGGCAAGGACCTTCAGAGAGCTTGTGTCAGTACGTGGGGCGCTTGAACGCTGAGGCATTGCAAGTTCCTCTGGCCTCAGATGATGTTAGGTGCAAGCACTCATACAAGGCTTAGCATCTGGATTATTTTTCTATTCATTGAACAAGAGACCTCCCTTGTACTTTGAGAAGTTGCTGCAAAGAGTTGATAAATATGTTAACCTAGAAGAAGCTCAGGAGGCCCGGAGGGCTAAAGTACAATCTCTCATTCCCCATAAGGACACCTCGAAGAAGAAGTCATCCTCAGCACTGAGAGTTGAAAGAGACAAAGGAGGGTAGAAACCCAAAAGAGCTCTAGAGAGGTTCGACTAGTATACGCCCCTCAATGCATCTTTGGTAGAGGTCATGGAGGCCGCAGCCAGGTCTCCTCACTTTAAGTTTCCAAGCACTTATAAGAAAGCTCCTTGCAACTTGCGGTCTGAGTTGTACTGCAAATATCACAATAACTATGGGCACGACACAAACTCTTGCAGACACCTCAAGGATGCTATTGAGTGTCTACTGAAGAAGGATGATGCCTTGCTCCAATTCGTCAAGAAAGAAAGAGAGAAAGGATACAAGAGACAGGAACCAGAGCAGAAAAAAGTAGATCAGAGGGAGAGAACCCCTCCACATCGCGTAGACCCTTCTCCAAAAAAGAGAAACATCAGTATGATTATGGGAGGAAATGTCAATGGGGAATCAGGTCAAGCTCATAAAGCTCACACGAGAGCTACCAAGGCTCATGTGAGTAGAGATGTTCAAGAGCTTGCAAAGGCAGTAGGAATGGAGATTGATGTAGTAGATTCATTCCCCGGAGAGGAGATGAATCCAAAAGCATGTGTGAGTTTTGGCCCGGGGGATCTAGTGAGCACAGAGCCCCATGATGATGCATTGGTAATTAGTGCTCATGTGGCTAACTAGAGGGTAGCTCGAATATTTGTTGATACTGGAAGTGCAGTGAATGTACTCTTCTGGGACTGCTTCTAGATAATGAAAATTAATGCTGAATTTGCGCCAATCAACACTACACTGTATGGCTTTGCTGGGAATGAAATACAACCCAAGGGAGAGGTGACCCTTCAGGTAACCCTGGGAAGTGGTGAGATGTCAAACACTCGAATGGTGAAATTCCTAGTAGTAGATACACCTTCGGCTTATAACATAATATTGGGAAGACCTGCACTGAATTACTTCCAGGTGGTGGTCTCAACATACCACATGAAAATGAAATTCCCAGCTCAAGAGGAGGGGTTGGTAGGAGAGGTCGCAGGAGACCAGGAAATATCAAAGGAGTCTTATGTCAAATCTACTAAGCATGCCAACTAGAAAGCGAAGGGAGCTTTAACAGCAGAGCGCCCATAGCAGAGCAAAGATATAAAGATGGGAGGTGTAAAAGAAGATATGGAACCTCGTATGAAGCCACTCGAGGAAGAGTTAATGATGGTAGAGTTGTTTCCTGAGAAGACAGGTTGCGCTACGAAAATGGGAAAGCTGATGATTGAATAGCAGAGAGAGGCTATAACTCAGTGCTTGAGGAGAAATGCAGATCTATTCGCATTTTGTCCAGAGGACATGATGGTGATAAACCCCTCTGTAGCCCTACATCATCTAAATGTAGATTCTAAAGCAAAACCGGTGAGGCAAAAAGAGGACCTTTGGTCCTGAAAAGGAAAGGGTGATAAGAGAGGAAATTAAATGACTAATAGATGCTGGCTATATCATTAGAATTCAATACTCGGAATGGCTATTGATAGTGACAAAAAATATCCAGGTCTCCAGAAAGACCTGAGCATACGACCTGAACACCCGACCTGAACATTCTATATGGTGGCGATGGGGTCTCTCATGGAGACCCACTCTTAGAGAGCAGTCAGTAGATCTCTTAGCAAGGCCTCGCAAGAGGTCTGCACGGAGAGCTCTTAGTCAGGGCTCTCTCCCAGTTGAACACCTGACAGACAAGGACACTTTAATTAATGATCCATCTGGTACTGTCACACAGTACGATGCTGCTATAGCCAATGAAGCGATAGAACGTGTAAAGATCAAGGAAAAAGAGTTGGAAGCAATACAACTTCATTCTCAGAAAAAAATCACGAGTATATATATTAAAAAATCTAACACACACAAACACACAATTCTCCAGACTTATTTTTCTCCTGTTACATTCATCTCTCAAAAAAAGACTCAGAACACTGACTTAAGCTTCGGAGGTGGTTCGCCGGGAAGACTCCCCGGCCCTCCTTTTCTTGCAGAGTTACGCCAGGATCTCTCCGGTGACGACAATTCTGACCGTCTGGAACGAAGAGGAGTTGCCGAGTAGAGTTACGCCAGGATATCTCCGGTGACGACAATTCTGATCGTCTGGAACTAAGAGGAGTTGCCGAACAGGTGAGAATCCTTCGTCATCCACCCATGTGTTCTGATCTTTTCATGATGTGTAATTTCGCATCATCTGGCGCCGTCTGTGGAAAACGCATAATTTTGTTTCGAAATTTTGTTCCAAAACTCTTTTTATGTGTCCTTTCAGCAAATGTTGAATTTGAGCTTAAACTTGAAAAGAGAAAAGTACCGAGAAACTGGGTCTGAATATTTTAAACTGGGTCTGAATATTTTATGCAAAAGCTTTTATTATGATTAAAATAAATGAGTTGAGTGATTTCAGAATCGCCATATTTTGAACCTCCTTACGAATCTTGTTGTAATCTCTTGAACTTGCTTATTTTCTGTGTTTCCGTAAAAATCCTCGTTTTATAGTATAGTTTAAAGCTGTTGCTGGGATAAAAGATAAGTAAAACTTTCCGCTGTATGGAAGAATGGTTCGAAAATACATAATATCGAGAAATAAATCCTGTAAATCCTCGTGATGTGAGGAGCCAAAATGGGTAGAGGCAAGAAGACTTCAAAGCAAGTCTCACGCAAACCCAACGAAGTTTGGAAATGAATGTGTACGGAAAGGGGATATGGTGCAACATATTCCCTGAATTCCTTGAAACGCCCCCTTGAGACCTTATAATGGTCCTTCGAGAAGGGTAACATAGACCTAGAAATGGTCTCTTGCGACCTGATGATGGTCCTAGTGCTGTCCTTTGACTGATAGCTGAAAGTTTTGAAATGCAGAACTAAGCATGGAAAATATATCGGTTCGAGACCGAGAATCCCCACCTAAAGGAATGGTACGTGATGATAGCTCCTTGGAAGAACGTACTGAGGACGAGAACCAAAATGTACTGAAAGAGGCACCACCAAAGATAACTACGCCTCAGAAAGAGGGGGCCTCCAAATCGACCAACCCTCAGAAGGAGGGAGGCCGCAAAGGTTCAGAAATCATGAGAGATCAACCTCAAATGCCCACGCAGCAGAGTGTCACTTATGTTGTATCCATGGATCAGCTCAGTGCCATGGTGAAACAGGTTGTATCTAAAGCCCTGGCCCTGCTGGAAGGTCAAAGTAAAAAGTTAGGCAGCACAGCAAAAGGCAAAGCCAAGAAGGTACTGATGGACCTCACAATATCCCGACGATGATGAGATACCAATGAAATGGTTTAAATCATATCAATGTAAAAGTAAATATTCATGATCTGAATATCCCTCTTTTCCTTGATAGGGAGAACTTGTGGAAGAAGGTCAGCATGAGAGCGATGGGTATGAGAGCCCTCAAACTGAATCAGAAAATGGTTAGTAAACAAATAGAGAAATCGGATATTAGTGACATTCCTAAAGTGACTTATTCACTAATGAAATTATGATTACTTATCACCGCAATGAAATTTGTAGAGGACGGTGCACGAGTTGTGAGACCTCAGGATGAGGGAGCTACTGCTGAGATTGCAGCCCTCAAACAGCAATTAAAAGACCTTCAGAAGAAAGGCTCTTCGCCTAAGGAATCTTCTAAGAAGCCTATCAAAGCCAATAACAGCCAGTCTCCTTTCTTGAGAGACATTAGAGAGGATCAGCTACCTCCGAATTTCAAGACGTTAACATTGGAATATGATGGCTCCACAGACCCATACGAACACATAATGAGGTTTGAGAATGGAGCAATGCTCCACCAATATACAGAGGGAGTGAAGTGCAGGGTTTTCCTCACGACTTTGTCAAAAATAGCTCAGCTCCTCCACCAATACACAGAGGGAGTGAAGTGTCGTCTTAGCTCAGCAGTGGTTCTCTCAACTACCACCTAACAGCATAGGCTCGTTTGCCAAGTTCAAGTCTATGTTCTTACATCAGTTCGCTAGTGCGAGAAGGCATGTTAAGACCTCCTCCTCGCTCATGGATTTGAGACAAAAATCCTCAGAAAGTTTGCATCAGTATGTTGGACGTTTCAACGCTGAAGCGTTACAAGTACCCCTAGCCTCGGATGACGTGAAGGTGCAAGCATTGATACAAGGCTTATCTCCAGGACTGTTCTTCGATTCATTGAACAAGAAACCCCCGTTGTATTTTAAGGGACTGCTTTAGAGAGCTGATAAGTACGTCAATCTGGAGGAGGCTCAAGAAGCTAGGAGAGCTAAAGAGGAGTCTCTTAAACCTAAGCAGGAGACTTCAGATAGAAGGTCATCTTCGGTAGCGAGAGCTGAGAAAGATAGAGGGGGACAAAGGCTTAGGAAAGCCCCTGAAAGGTTTGACCATTATACGCCCCTTAATGCATCTCTGGTGGAGGTCATGGAAGCAGCCGCCAGGTTTCCTCATTTCAAGTATTCCAGTACATACAAGAAAGCTCCGTGCAACCCGCGATCTGAGCTATACTGCAAATATCATAATGACTATGGTAATGACACCAACTCTTGTAGGCATCTGAAGGATGCTATTGAGCGACTATTGAAGAAGGATGATACCTTACTTCAATTTGTTAAAAAAGAAAAGAAAAAAGGCTACAAGAGAAAAGAGCCAGAGCAGAAGAAACCTGATCAAAGGGAAAGGACTCTCTCGAGGCGAGAGGATCCTCCCCCGAAGAGGGGAAACATTAACATGATTATGGGAGAAAACACTGATGGAGACTCAGGTAGGGCTCGTAAAGCCCATGTGAGAACTGCCAAAGCTCAGGTAAGCAAAGAGGTCCAGGAGTTAGCAGAGACAATGGGCATGGAGATTGACGTGTTGGACTCTTTCCCAGGAGAAGGGGTGAGCCAACAGCATATGTGAGTTTTGGTCCCTAAGACCTGGTAAGCGCAGCAACCCATAATGATGCACTGGTGATTAGTGCTGATATTGCTAATTAGAAGGTGGCGCGTATCTTTGTGGATACTGGAAGTGCGGTGAACGTGCTCTTTTGGGATTATTTCCAAAAAAAGAAAATCAATGCTGACTTAGAGCCAGTAAACACGACCTTATACGGTTTTGCTGGAGGCGAAATACAACCTAAAGGAGAAGTGACTCTTCAGGTAACACTCGGTAGTGGTGAGGCCTCGAACACTCGGATGGTGAAGTTCCTAGTAGTAGACACGTCTTCAGCATATAACGTAATATTGAGAAGACCTGCTCTGAACGATTTTCAGGTGGTGGTCTCCACCTACCACATGAAAATAAAATTCCCGGCTCTCAAGGAGGGGCTGGTAGGTGAGGTCTCAGGTGACCAAGAACTGTCGAAAGAATCTTATGTAAAATCCATAAAGTATGCTAAGCGAAGTGTGAAGGGAGCTCCAGTGGTAGAACGCCCACTGCAGGACAAAATTGCAAAGGTGAAAGGTATAGATGAAGACCTAGAGCCGAGAATGCAGCCGGTAGAAGAGGACTTGATGATGATAGAACTGTTCCTGGGAAAGACAAGTTCTACCACGAAGATGGGAAAACATATGACCGAAGAACAAAGAGAGGCAATAATCCGATGCCTGCAGAAGAATGCAGATCTGTTCGCATTCAGTCCAGAGGACATGAAAGGGGTAGACCAATCTGTAGGTGAGGGGCTGGTAGGTGAGGTCTCAGGTGACCAAGAACTGTCGAAAGAATCTTATGTAAAATCCATAAAGTATGCTAAGCGAAGTGTGAAGGGAGCTCCAGTGGTAGAACGCCCACTGCATGACAAAATTGCAAAGGTGAAAGGTATAGATGAAGACCTAGAGCCGAGAATGCAGCCGGTAGAAGAGGACTTGATGATGATAGAACTGTTCCTGGGAAAGACAAGTTCTACCACGAAGATGGGAAAACATATGACCGAAGAACAAAGAGAGGCAATAATCCGATGCCTGCAGAAGAATGCAGATCTGTTCGCATTCAGTCCAGAGGACATGAAAGGGGTAGACCAATCTGTAGCTCTACATTATCTGAATGTAGACCCCAGAAAGAAACCAGTAAAGCAGAAGAAGAGGTCCTTCGGGCCGGAGAAGGAAAAGGTGATCAGAGAAGAGATCAGGCGGCTATTAGATGCTGGTCATATTGTTAAAATTTAGTACTCTGAGTGGTTGTCAAATGCAGTAATGGTGGCCAAAAGCAATAGCAGCTGGCGAATGTGTATAGATTTCAGAGACTTCAATAAGGCATGCCCGAAAGACCATTATCCACTACCCTGTATCGATCAGCTGGTCGATTCAACTTCGGGATGTGAGTTGCTGTCTATGCTCAACGCTTATTAGGGGTATCACCAGATATAGCTGGCGCCCGAAGACCTGATTAAAACAGCCTTTGTAACTATATGTTGCACATTTGCATATGTAAGAATGTCTTTCGGCCTAAAGAATGCTGGAGCTACTTATCAGAGAATGATGGATGCGATATTTGAGGAGCAGATAGGGAAGATCCTGGAGGTATACGTGGATGACATTTTAGTAAAAAGTTTGAAAGCAGAACACCATGCCAGAGACCTAGAGGAGGTCCTGACAGTTGTAAGAAAAGATGATTTACGATTGAACACGGCAAAGTGTACATTTGGGGTTAGGTAAGGAAAATTCTTGGGATATATGGTGACTCATAGAGGAATTGAAGTGAATCAAGATAAGGTACGAGCTATACTGGAAATGGCCGCTCCTACCAATGTGAGGGAGGTACAACGGCTGAATGGAAGAATCACCGCACTTAGTGGGTTCATATCTACTTCGGCAGAGAGAAGTTATCCGTTCTTCAAGGTGTTGAAGAAGGCCAGTAAAGCATTTGAAGAATTGAAAGCTCATCTAGCAAGCTTGCCAGTGTTGACCAAGCCTACCCCAGGGGAAACCCTGTACCTATACATATCTGTTGGAGATCACTCCCTAAGCACAGTCCTCATAAAGGAGGAGGGCTCCGTGCAGAAGCCCATTTATTACATCAGTAAAGCCCTGCAGGGAGCTGAGTATAGATACTCAAAGGTGGAGAGAGCTGCTTTAGCTGTGATGACAACAGCAAGGCGGTTGAGATTGTACTTCTTAGCTCACAAGGTGGTAGTAAGAACTAATTTCCCCTTTAAGCAGGTATTGAGCAAACCAGATCTCTCAGGAAGAATGGTGAAGTGGAGTGTTGAGCTAGGAGAAAGTGAGGTGGAATTTGAACCGCGTACAGCTGTTAAGGCGCAAGCCCTGGCAGATTTTATCCAAGAAACTACTCAGCCCGCGCAGGGGCCATAATGGAAAGTCTTTGTTGATGGATCGGTGACAATTGAAGGTTGTGGTGCTGGAATTGTCATAATAACGCCGGATCAGAGCGAACTTAGTTTTGCGATGAAGTTTGAGTTCAGAGTTTCTAACAACGAAGTTGAGTACGAAGCGTTTGTCAGAGGGCTGGAAATGGTAGCTGAACTGGGGGCTCAGAAGGTTGTCGTCCACTCTGACTCCCAATTGGTAGTCCAACAGGTCTCAGGAAATTATGAGATCAAGGAAGATAGGATGATTAGGTATGTGGAACAGGTAAGAGACCTGAGTAAGCAGTTTCAACATCTAGAGGTAAAACAGATACCTCGAGACCTCAATACACAGGCAAATCGCCTTGCTAGGTTGGCCAGCTCTCTGAATGTGCTGGTACCTGAAAAAGTGATATTGTTGAAAATAGCCAACAGTCACATAGAAGAGAGTATTCATGAAATAGAAGAGAGAAGCGATTGGAGAATGCCTATTCTACATTTCCTGAGAACGGGGGAGGTGTTAGAATGCGAGAGAACAGGAAAAAGGAAAATCTATGCCAAATATTGTTTGGTTGGAGGACACTTATTCAGGAGGGCTTACTCACAACCCTTATTGAGATGTGTAACAGAGGCCGAAGGTCTGCAGATAATTAAGGAAGCACATCAAGGAATAGCGGGTTGCCACACGGGGTTCCGAGACCTGATCCGGCGAGTGCTGAGAGCTGGGTACTATTGGCCTTATTTGAAGAAGGATGCTGAGGCCTTCGTAAAAAGGTGTGCCAGATGTCAGAAGCATGGACCACTGATTCATAGGCCAGCTGAAGAGCTGGGAGTCCAGTATGCAGAATGTCCATTCGACAAATGGGGCATAGATCTAGTTGGCAAGCTTTCCATGGCAGCGGGAAGGAAGTGCCACATCATTGTAGCAGTGGATTATAGCAAATGGGTAGAGGCAGAGCCTTTATCTTCAGTAACAGAGGAAAGCATCATAAAGTTCATATAGAAGAATATCTGCTGCAGGTATGGCCTACCCAGAGTGCTGGTGTCCGATAATGGGATGCAATTCTTTTGAAAAAGAACTTAAGCTTGGTGTAAAGCTAGAGGAATTGAGCAGAGGTTCGCTGTTGTTGCTCACCCATAGACCTGTGGGCAAGTCGAAGTCACCAATCGGACCATAGTGAATGGCATAAAAGCAAGGCTAGAAAAAGAGAGATCTCAATGGGTGGAGGAGCTGAGCTCAGTGTTATGGGCGTATAGAACTGGACAGGAAACAGCTACAGGGTAGTCCCCTTTCTGTTTGGTGTACGGCACTGATGCTGTTATGCTGATGGAGATAAAGATTCTGACACATAGAATCCTGTCTTACAATGAGGACCTGAACGGAGAACTGAAAGCTGACAGCTTAGATCTGATTGATGACGTGCGTGAAGAGGCGCACCAGCGAGCTCTGGCCCACAAGGCCCGCGTGAAGGCTGCATATGATGTGAAGGTAAAGACCAAGAGGTTTCAAGAGGGAGACCTGGTGCTCAAGAGAGCTGATGTGGTGCTCAAGAGAGCTGATGTGATGCATCCAGTGAGAAAGTTCGAACCGAATTGGGAAGGACCATTCGTGGTAACCAAAGTGCTCCCTGGCGGAGCATATGAGCTCACGAGCCATAAAGGAAACTTGGAACCAAGATCGTGGAACATAGGCAATTTGAAGAAGTATTATGTTTAGAAACATGCCATGGAAAATTTTTGTTTTGAGTGGGCGGAGGTCTATGTGCCAGGTCTTAAGCCCATCTTTTTTTATAGGATACTTGCTTAGCTAGACAAGTATTCCTGTAATGGCACGAAGAGAGCTTGTCGTGTTTACATATCGTCGCAATACGATAAATGAGATTATGAAATTACGGCGAGACAATAACTACGTCGCATAATAAAATAGAGTGAAATATTTACTCTAAATGGTTTTGATAATAAGATGAAACCATCTAGAGTAGGGGGGAGTAGGGGTGTACCTTACACCCCTAGGGGGGACCCGCAATACCTCATGAAAATGCAAATGAAAATGCGAAACAAAAGAAATGTATAGACAAACAATAGCAAAAAAGACATAGTGGGTTAAACTGATAAGCAAGAAGTGCAGCGGTAATGAAGCAAACGAAAGTACCGAAATTGTTCAACACCAAGAGTACGAAGGAAATTGTTTAGTACAAAAACAGGTAAAAATAGTGTTTGAAACATGAACTACATGATAACTAAGCCAGGAAGTTGGTGGTATCATAAGCAGGGTCAGCCTTAGTAGCGTCAGCAGGCTCATCTTCGGGAACATTCTCCAGCTGCTCATTCCCAATGCCTTGCGAGGTCCCACCAGACGGAGGCACATCTGAAGAGAATATGCGAAAAATGGATTAACTGGGGAAGTAGGGCGTTAGAACAACAAATACCAGAACAGTATATGAAAACATGAGATACCTGATGTCTTGCCAAGGTGAAGGAAGTCCTTGGGGAAGAAATCATACACGGGCTCGGGTGGATCGGAGAAGACCGCTTGTAAGTCGCATGGTGCTGTGAGTGCCTCAAAGGCCTTCCGCATGATAGGAAGCCACCAAGCAGTCCCCGGAGGAGTAGAGGTATCACCCTTGAACGAGGGAGGTGGAGAGAGATGCTTCACTATCGGATCGACCTCTACAACTTCCTTGAAACCCAGATTATGGGCTTTAGCTAGTACAGTCATGCTGCACCTCTTTGCCAGAAAGGCGATATCTCCGCAGATAGCCATCAGGTACTCAGAGGATGCCTGAAAGGACTCCAAGAGATCTTGGTGGAGAATTTGCAGTGCTTGTTGGCCCAGAGAGGTCCGAAGGATGTGGCTGCGACAGTAATGAATCCCTTCAGTGTAGCCCGACTGGTAAGAGAGGTTGGCAGCATGGAGAAGATCCTTAGTCCCCTCAAGCTCCTTGCTGACCTGGGATAAGTGATGACTGAGCTCGGCATTGACATTGCTGAGGGAAGCATTTTCTTCGGATAAAGCAGACATTTTTTCCTGGGACATGAGCAGCTCATGGTTCTTCCTTTTTAAATCATCATTGGCCAAGGAAAGCCTGCTGCTGGTGTCTAGGATGTCCCGGTTTTGATGCTGCAGGTCCTCATTCGCTCGGACTGCCTCCTGCAACTGCACCTGGCTGGCCACTAGTGCCTCCCTTAGCTTTTCCAGTTCCTTCTCCTGGGCAGCATCCTAAAATTGCAGCATTTGGCCATGGGTACTGAACAGCTGCAATGATGCCAAGGGAAGAAAAAGAAGATATTAAATATACAACAGTAAAGATGTGACAGTACTTAATGATGAGTATTTTTTGGAAGTGAAAGCATGATGGTGATATCACCTGCACCAGGTTTTGAGCGCTTTCCTCTTGCAGCTGGCGCAAAGTGGGAGGGCTATCCTCAGCCTCCTCATCCGAGAGAGGAATGGCCTTCAGCAAGGAGAGGCATTCGGAGGGAGGCAAATTACGGAGGGAGCTGGAAGTCTGGCCCCTGAAAGCGTAACCTGATGAGTCAGCACCTCGTGGAGGGGAGCTGCCGAGAAAAGGGGTATGCTTGGATTTTTTGGTGGTGCCAGTAGGAGGTCGGGGCAGGAGAGGTCTCTCGATGCTAATAGAGGCACCTGCTTTGGATTTCTCCTTGAGAGGTGGAGAGGGAAGCCCACTGGAAGTTATCGTGTCCTTGCCTGGATGCTGGGGGGGAACATTCGGACCTAGTGACTTGGTGGTTGTGGGCTTGATAATAACCCTTGAAGCAGTAAGAGAAGCTGCCTGTGATCTTGCAGAGGCAGCGGCAGATGAAGAAGCTGGATTGGCAGGGTTTGCAGTATCATGAGCTTGGGACTCCAAATGGGCTTGTTCCTCCAGCAGGATAGCAAAATCAAAATCTTCATCATCAGGAAGCTTCACGTCCTGAATCCAACTTCTTCCTGCACCAAGCAAGGTGCGAAGAATGAAATGCATGTTAGGAAGGCTGGAGAAGTAAAAAAGGAAAAGATGAGAAGACAGTTGAAACCCACCCTCAATGGAAAAAGAGTGATTTCCGCGAGGTGCTAGCCCAAAGAATGAAAGTACACTAGGATCAGATAGCAGGGAATTGATTGGAAAGGGGGCAACCCTTGCTTTTTGAGACAACTTTGATAGCACTCGAAGAGTTATGCAAGCAATACTCGTAACAGCAGGACGGGGATACTTCAGACGAAGTGTTTGCCATTGAGGGTAATCAAAAAACCAATGACCCTGTTTTGGAGTAACAATGAAATACTTGTCCTTCCATTCTTTTCCCACCGTGCAGGGTACACACAAATGCTGAGCAGGACCCTTGGGCCTAGCGCTAGCATAGTAAAAGGCTCCAGTGGGTTTTACGTCATACACCGTTTGAAAGAGAGAGGGAGTGGGGATGCCCCCGTTACCACGAAGCAGGATAAAGAAAGTCAATAAGATTTTGACAAAAGAAGGATGAAATTGGTTGGGCCATAGATTGTATAAGCCAAAAACTTGAACTACAAAGTCGGGGAGAGGAAGTCTTAAGCCTGACTCTATCTGGTGATACCAAAACGCTACCGAAGGATATTCTAGTAGATGGGGGCGCTCATGTGATTCTAGCATGCTAATATCAAACAACTCATCGCAGTTTAACATTGACTTTACTAGCGCTAATTCTACAGAAGTTAGGGAGGATTCACCTGCTATAGTGTTTTCATTCATAGCGGGAGGAGCCGAAATCCTCAGAGAGGAAGAAGTCTCAGCAGACGGGAACGACGAATCCATCTCCTTGACCTCGTGACCAGAGGATGGGGAGCCCTCAGTTAAGTTGATGACATCAGTTGAGTGGGAAGGAGGTGCTTGACTAGAGGGGTTTTGGATGGCTATGCGACGGGAGCGACGAGCAGAAGTTTGTTTCCTCTTCACCCCAAAGGTTTGTTTCCTCTTCACTTGAGTGTGAATGGAGGTGTCCGATTGAGAATCCTCATGTTGGGAAGTCTGTTGCTGGGTGTCAGATGGTGGGGGCTCGCGTTGGTTGGAAGTGGTGAATTCCTCGGAGCGAGAGGGAGTTTGCGCCATGGACGATTTACAGTAAAAATTTGAAAGGAATAGCTAAAAGTGAAAGGAGGTGAAAGTGAAAACCCCCAATATAGGAGAGAGAAGGGGACCTGGTTCAAAAGTTTGAAATAGGCAGGTCTGCATAAAAAGAAAAAGGGGCTGCTGAAGAAATTGTTGCACATGACGATGAGCTCTTAGTCAGGGTCTGCAGTCAGTAGATCTCTTAGCAAGGCCTCGCCAGAGGTCTGCACGGAGAGCTCTTAGTCAGGGCTCTCTCCCAGTTTGACACCTAACGGACAAGGACACTTTAATTAATGATCCATCTGGTACTGTCAGAGAGTACGATGCTGCTATAGCCAATGAAGCGATAGAACGTGTAAAGATCAAGAAAAAAAAAGTTGTAAGCAACACAACTTCATTCTCAGAAAAACTCATGAGTATATATATTAAAAAATCTAACACTTACAAACACACAATTCTTCAGACTTATTTTTCTACTGTTACATTCATCTCTCGATAAAAGACTCGGGACACTGACTTAAGCTTCGGAGGTGGTTCGCCGGGAAGACTCCCCGACCCTCCTTTTCTTGCAGAGTTACGCCAGGATCTCTCCGGTGACGACAATTCTGACCGTCTGTAACGAAGAGGAGTTGCCGAGCAGAGTTACGCCAGGATCTCTCCGGTGACGACAATTCTAACCGACTGGAACGAAGAGGAGTTGCCGAGCAGGTGAGAATCCTTCGTCATCCACCCATGTGTTCTAATCTTTTCATGATGTGTAATTTTGAATGCATCAGCTATCAAATACAGTAATGGTAGCTAAGAGTAACGGTAGTTGGCGGATGTGCATAGACTGCAGAGATCTGAATAAAGCATGCCCGAAAGATCATTATCCATTGCCACGCATTGATTAGCTAGTTGACTCAATTTCGGGATGTGAATTGTTATGTATGCTAGATGCGTATCAGGGGTATCACCAGATACAGCTAGCTCCTGAGGATGTGGTTAAAACGGCCTTTGTAACCGTGTGTGGTACGTTTGCATTTATAAGAATGCCCTTTGGCTTGAAAAATACAGGAGCCACCTACCAAAGAATGATGGATGCGATATTTGAAGACCAGATAGGAAGGTAATGATGTCAAAATCAACCAAACATCATCACGAACATTCTCCACATAAGGAAAATAGAAAATCACTGTTTGCTCGCTCTGAGTTGGAGGCCAGAGGTCACCGAAAGATGCTCCAACATCACGTCGATGTGTGTTAGTCTGCAAAAGAATGCTCCAATATTTTAGAATATGATATTGTAGAGTGCGTGTGTGTTTTGTGTAGAGAGAATTGTGTGTAAAGAAATGACCAACTTCCTTTTTTATATGGAAAGGAGTGCTGCTTAAAGATTAAGCAGTAGATCCAAAGGTCCTTAGCAGCCAACTTTCCACATGGCAAAATCTTATTGACTTACCTAAAAGTGATGTCAGAGTTGGCAGGAAGGACACGGGAGACCTGACGAAGTCTCTCGCACAACGGGAGACCTGATCAGGTCTCTCGTGCTAGCTGATGCTAGCCAGGTCTCTAAACAAGTGTACTAAGCTGTTTCTCTATGTCTTAGCGAATTATTTCTTTCTCATGTCTCTAACCGAGGCCGGTTGCATTTATATTCTCCTTCTTTTTATGTGTGATCTCTTTATCAGGTCTCTAACCGAGACCTGATGATTATGTGCCACATCAGAAGGATTCTGGAAGTATACGTGGATGATATCTTTGTAGAAAGCATGAAGACGGAACACCATGCTGGAGACCTGGAGGAGGTCCTGGCAGTGGTGAGAAAATATAACTTGAGATTGAATCCGACAAAATGCATATTTGAAGTTAAGTTGGGAAAGTTCTTGGGATACTTGGTGACCCCAAGAGAAACTGAAGTAAATTAAGACAAAGTACGGGCTGTGTTGGAAATGGCTGCTCCTACTAACGTAAGAGAGGTGCAACGATTAAATGGGAGAATTACTGCCCTTAGTCGTTTTATATCGACCTCTGCTGAAAGGAGTTTCTTATCCTTCAGAGCACTGTAAAAGGCTAGCAAGTTTGATAGCGATGAGAGCTGCCAGAAAGCCTTTGGAGAGATAAAAGCTCACCTGGCGAGTCTGCCTGTGCTAACTAAACTGATACCGGGAGAAACTTTGTATTTGTACATCTCTATGGGCAACCACTTGTTGAGTGCAGAGCCTATCTACTATATCAGTATAGCTTTACAAAGAGCTGAGTATAGATATTCAGACGTGGAGAGAGCTGCTCTAGCTGTAATGACAGCAGCAAGAAGACTGAGGCAATATTTCTTGGCTCATAAAGCAGTGGTGAGATCCAATTTCCCTTTTAAGAAGGTGCTAAGTAAATCAGACCTCTCAAGGAGGATGGTAATGTAGAGTGTGGAGTTAGGAGAAAATGATGTAGAGTTTGAGCCACGCGCAGTAATCAAGGCGCAAGCCTTAGCGGATTTTATTCAAGAGACTACTCAGCCTACGCAATGGCCTGAATTAAAGGTCTTCATAGATGGCTCGGTGACAACTGATGGGTGCGGTGCAGGAGTTGTCATAGTAACACCAGATCAGAATGAGCTCAATTCCTCACTAAGATTTGAATTCAGAGTATCCAACAACGAGGTCAAGTACGAGGCATTAGTTAGAGGACTTGAGATGGTAGCTGAGCTAGGAGCTCAGAAGTCACTATTTACTCTGACTCACAATTGGTAATTCAACAGGTCTCAGGGAACTATGAGGTCAAAGAGGAAAGAATGGTCAAATATGTTGAGCAAGTCAAAAGTCTGGGCAAAAGTTTGCAACAGTTGGAGATAGAACAGAAACGTAGAGATCTTAATGCACAGGCAAATCGCCTTGCTAAGCTGGCTAGTTCATTAAGTGGATTAGTACAAGAAAAGGTAACATTATTGAGATTGGCGAGTCGGCGAATAGAGAAGAATATCCATAAGATAGAAGAGAAAGACGATTGGAGAGCACCCATTCTGCACTTCCTAAAAACAAGTGAGCTGTTAGAAGGAGAAAGACGTGGAAAGAAGAAAAATTATGCTAAATATTGTGTGGTTGGAGGGTGTTTGTTCAGAAGAGTTTTCTTACAACCATTGCTTAAGTGCGTGACTGAGGCAGAAGGTTTTCAGATAATAAAGGAGGTGCATCAGGGGAAAGTAGGATGCCATACGGGGTTTAGAGACCTGATTCGGCGAGCACTGAGAGCTGGGTATTACTGGTCTTCTTTGAAAAAAGATGATGAGGCTTTTATAAAAAGATGTCCTAATTGTTAGAGGCACAGCCCGCTGATTCACAAATCTGCAGAGGAGTTGGGGGTTCAATATGCAGAATGTCCTTTTGATAAATGGGGCATAGATTAGTGGAAAAGCTCCCCATGGTAGCAGGGAAAAACTATCATATTATAGTAGCAGTGGATTTCTTCAGTAAGTGGCTAGAGGCGGAGCCCTTATCTTTAATAACAGAATATGGAAAAAGATCTGCTGCAGGTATGGCTTACTAAGAGTTCTGATATCTGACAATGGAACACAGTTCTTTGGCAAGAAAACACAAGCCTAGTGTAAAGCTAGGGAGATAAAGCAGAGGTTTGCTGTTGTTGCTCACCCTGAGACCTGCAGCTAGGTAGAGGTCACTAATCGGACCATAGTTAATGGTATCAAGGCAAGGCTGGAAAAAGTGAGGTCTCGATGGGTAGAGGAGTTAGGTTCAGTACTGTGGGCGTACAAACTGGGCGAAGAACTGCTACGGGGCAATCTCCGTTCTACCTAATATATGGTGCTGACGTTGTTATGCCAGTGGAAGCGAAGGTCTCGACACACAGAATTTTGACCTATGATGAAGATCTGAACAGGGAGTTGAGAGTAGAAGGTTTAGACCTGATCGATGAGGCTCAGGAAGAAGCCTATCAATGAGCCTTGATGTATAAGGCTCGTATAAAAGCAGCATATGATATGAAGGTGAAGTCCAGGAGGTTCAAAGAGGGAGACCTCGTGCTCAAGAGAGCTGATGCGATGCATCCAGTGAAAAACTTTGAGCCAAACTGGGAAGGCCCTTTTGTGGTAACCAAAGTGCTTTCTGGAGGAGCGTATGAGCTCATGAGTCATGAAGGATATGTGGAGTCGAGGCCATGGAACATAAGTAATTTGAAAAAGTATTATGTTTAAAGGCGCTTTAGTAGAAAGACGTTTTGGAAATTTTGTCTTATGGAAAAAAGGTCTACATGCCAGGTCTCTCTTTTCACCTCTTTTAGATAGAATACTTGCTCAGCTAGATAAGTATACATGTAATGGCACGAAGAGAACTTGTTGCAAATAAAAAAAGCTGAGAAGTCTTTTTTGTTTTGTTCACACTTTTTATATGGAAACCTACGATACTATGGAATCGAAACAAGCAACTTGTCACGAATAGGTTGTATTGGGCCTATTGTAACAGAATAATTACTCTAAATGGTTTAACAATGGGACTAAAACCATCTAGAGTGGGGGGAGTAGGGGTGTACCTTACACTCCTAAGGGGCCCAAAAATACGTCATGAAAATGTAAAATCATATGCAGAAAAAAAAGGAGATAGATAAGCAGAAATATGATAGCAAAATGATCATAACTGTTCAAGCTGCTAGACAAGTAATGTAGCACAAGTAAGTCACAAACAAAATGAGGAAATTGTTTAGTACTGAAATACATAAAAGTTGTTTAGAAGCTAATATGAATAAAAGCTAGGCCAGGAAGTTAAGTAACATCTTCATTCTCGACAGCTTTGGTAGTGTGGGTGCTGTTATCCTTGGATATCTCCCCCATTCTCCCCACTTGATAGTAGCAGCCTGAGAGGTCTCCCCAGATAGAGGTGCATCTAGCAAAAAAGATAGAAAGGGGTTAGAGTAAAAAAAAAACAAGAAGAAAAAAGGAGAGAGAGAGTAAAATAATAAAATACCTTGAGGTTTGGCGGCTCGAAGGAAATCCTCTGGGAAGAAGTTGTAGATAGGCTCAGGAGGGTCGGAAAAGGCTGCCTCTAGGTCACATAGAGCAGTGAGAGCTTCGAAAGCTTGTTGCATCATGGGAAGCCCCCATTTCTTCCTAGGAGGAGTGGAGGGGTCACCTTTGAAAGAGGGAGGTGGAGGCAGGAACTTCACTATAGAGTCTACCTCTATAGGTTCTCTAAAACCTTAATTATGAGCCTTTGCCAGCACGGTTATAGCACACCTTTCACCAGAAAAGCAATTTTATTGCCAATAGCGATCAGATACTCAAGAGAAGCTTTGAAAGCTTCCAGGAGGCCCTCATGAAGAATATGCAGTGCCCTTTGGCCTAGAGAGGTCCGGAGAATGAAGCTTCGACACCAATGAACCCCATCTGTATAGCCTGATTGATAGGAAAGATTGACAGCATGTAGGAGACTCTTAGTATTCTCGAGCTCTCTGCTAACTTGAGTAAGGTGTTGGCTAAGGTTCGCGTTGATAGCACTAAGAGATGCATTCTCTCTTGATAGGGAAGACATTTTCTCTTGATATCCAAGAAATTCATGATTTTTCCTCTTCAAATCTGATATTGCAAATCCTCATTGGCCTTGGTTAGCTCATGTATTTGTACTTGACAAGCCACCAAAGCATCCCTCAGCCTCTCTACCTCTTTCTCATAGGAATTGTCCTTAAATTGTAGCTGCTGGCCGTTTGCGCTGATCAACTGCAAGGGCATTGAAAAGAGAAAGGGAAATAAATGGAAGTAATAATACATGGCAATCTTGGAGTTGCTTCATAGAATCGAGATCTGTTTTTGCTTCTTCCTCCAAAAGAGGAATAGCCTGCAGCAAAAAAAAGGCACTCAGAAGGAGGTAACTGGCGAAGGGAGTTGGAGGTTTGGCCCTTGAAAGCATATCCCGATGAATCAGCTCCTCGAGGAGGAGAGCTTTCCAAGAGAGGGGTGTGTTTGGTTTTCTTTGAAGTGCCAGAAGGAAGCTGGGAAAGAGGAGGCCTTTTTTAATGTGCGGAGGTGTCCACCTTGGTTTTCTTTTTAGGAAGAGATGAAGGGAGGTCGCCAGAGATTGCTTTCTCTTTGCCGGAATTCTTTGACGGAGCATCTTGGCTCAATGGTTTGGCCATCGTGGACTTGAGGATAACGCTAGAGGTGGAAAGAGGAACTTGCTGCAACTGTAGAGGTGGGGGGATAGCAGGAGAGGCCTGTTTGGAAGACTACAAAGGAATGGCACCCTCAGATTCCTTTCGAGCTTGTTCATCGAACAGAATAGCAAAGTCGAATTTACTGTCATCAGGCAGCTTCAAATTTTGAACCCAGCTCATCTATGTAGAAAGTAAAATAAGAGAAGAATATGAACTAGCTTGAAGACAAAAATAAATAGTAAATATAGAGATGGACGAAACCTACCCTCAAGCAAAAATGAGTCATGCCCACGAGGTGCTAATCCAAAAAGGAAAGCACGCAAGGATCAGATAAGAAAGTGTTAAATTGAAAAACAACGACTTGAGCTTTGCTTGTCAGCTTAGATAACACCTTCAGGTTAATAGCAGGGATGGTAATTATAGCTGGACGATGTTGCTTTAGTCGAAGTATTTTCCATGGACGATAGTTAAAAGGCCAGTTGCCCTGTTTTGCAGTGACCATAAAATATTTCTCCCGCCATTCCTTGCCAAGACTGCAAGGGGTAACAAATGTTGAGTAGGACGCTTTGGTCTAGCACTAGCATAATAGAAGGCACCCATAGGCTTTACGTCGAATACAGTTTGAAACAAAGAAGGAGAAGGAAAACCCCCATTGTCGTGAAGTAGAATGGAGAATGTAAGAAGCACTTTTATAGTTGAAGTGTGGAATTGATTGGGCCACAATTTGTATAGTTCACAGACTTGTACTATAAAATCAGGAAGTGGGAACCTTAAGCCTGATTCTATTTGATTGTACCAAAAAGTTACGAAGGGATAAGTTAAAAGGTGAGGATGCTCATATGGATAGGCAGTCGGAAATCAAAAAGATCAATGAAGTTCAACCATGATTTTACTATTTTTAAGTCTAGAAGGGTTAGAGTGGATTCACCTGCTATAGCATCGGGAGCAAAAACTCGAACAGTAGAGTTCTGCGCTGGAGGAGAGACCCGGGTAGAACGGGTGGGAGAGTTGGTTTCCTTCATCTCTTGACCAGAATGGGAAGATCCATAAGCCAAATCTATGATCTTCTTTAGGTTTATGGAAGTTGTTGAGTCCGATGGAATTTTGAACGCTAGGCGGCCGGAGCGACTGGTGGAACGCTGCTTGTCCTTTGGCGGAGCATGAGAGGAGGTGTCCGACTAAGAATCCTCCTGAAAGGAGGAAGGTTGAGGGGCATCGGAAGTTTGGAATTTAGGGTTGTCATAGATGGTGTTTTCTTCGGAACGGGAGGAAGAACGAGCCATGAGAAAATGAGAAAACGATGACAGCAAGAGTAAGTGAAATAGGGAGAACAGAGGAAAAAAAATTGTAAAATCCCTAATATAGTAGAGAGAGAGGACGGTTGAGTAAAAGTAAGGGGAAACTGCGGAGTCCCCCCTTTTTTACTCAATAAAATAACGGTAAAAAAATATCTTACTTAAGAAATTCAAAAAAGGCAGGTCTCACTTTAAGAAGACCACAGACAAAAATCTCAGGAAGACTCTCGTTTGATAGGAGGCGCTACTCTACATTTGCGAGAAAACAGTTTTGCAAATCTAGAGTAGGGGGTGTAGATATTGTATCATAAAACTGTCCAGGTCTCAGAATAATATAAGTGAATTAATTTTTTTTTAATTCATGAAATGCGTAAACTCAGTTTCACAGTGAATAGTGTAGATTATAGAATCCCTTATTGGTTAAACTACTTTGGAGTTTTGTATTTTGTGCTTCTATGAGAATTTAATATTGTGTTGGAGTAATACTATCCTAAATCGTTACTGTATCAAATTTGTGATTTATTAATTCTTATCTTGGGTGAAATGTACAGATTAATTAGTATTTTATTGGGTGTCTCATTCAATAAGTCATATTTCCTTATTTGGCAAAGATTAACACACTAAAACTCACTTTATGTCACACTCGAACGTGAACAGTGTTGTTTACTTTATTGTACAGTGTTTTTTCACTCATCCCACTTTAACATCAACAATTGAATACTACCTTAATCACACTTTAACCCTCTTTTTCTTAATCTACGTGCATATATCAAATGGGACTTGTTGAGTGGGACAGAGGGAGTACTAAGTTTTTGTTATTTTCTATTTAATTCTTTCTTTTCCAGATTGGGCATTTCTGCATGGTTGAGTGCTAATCGATTTTCTGTTCAATTTTCATCATCATGATGATGGGACTTACAGATTTCCTTAGTCATCTGAAATTGTTCAAATTCCCACCGCCAACATGAGTTTGTGTCAGGTATGTCATTACTGCACAATTTACCTGTCACTAAAAATAGTCACTTTTTCGCTTGTTTTGGACTCTCACGAAATTCTCGTAAAGCAAAATAATAGAAAAAGTGGATTATGAATTTTCGGGGCATAGCTCTTGAAATAAGGTTTCCAACACCGTTTGAATCGGCCAAATCGGACAAATAGCCTAGAAGTTATGGCAAAAATAGTGGAACTGCGCAAAACGGGATCCGACGCAAAAACTATTTTGGCCATAACTTTAAGAAAGTATCTAAAAGCTTGTGAGATAGTTCTCATGTTAGGCCTTTGGCTCAGGTCTCGAGGTGAACCCCAGATCAGGTCTTACTATCGGGCTTCTCATCAGGTCTCTTGATGAGATCGTACCCCAAGACACAATGCAAAAGTCAGGTCAGGTCACCCGTCATTTAATGAGGTTGACACGCACAGACT
Source organism: Schizonepeta tenuifolia (assembly GCA_029490685.1). Classification (NCBI taxonomy): domain Eukaryota; kingdom Viridiplantae; phylum Streptophyta; class Magnoliopsida; order Lamiales; family Lamiaceae; genus Schizonepeta; species Schizonepeta tenuifolia. Next base: position 15,346,223 of record CM055960.1, on the reverse strand, counting down.
GCTTTCGCCTTCACGAACTCAGACTTGTCGGGGAGTACATTCCCCTGGTAACAAATGAGCAAGGAACACGTGTAAAAAGAAGATAGCGACATCAACAAATCATGATAGCTTCACACTCACGAGGTGGAAGAAGTATATATATATAGGGGGAAAACTTTCAGCAGGATCTTCTGGATAATTTTTTAACATAAGAAAAATATCTACTATTTTATTTACAAGTAAAACCTTTTTCCTCAAAAACCTAAGTTGGGCGTCGGAGGTGGTTCGTCGGGAAAGTCCATGGCCCTCCTTCTTTCTATGCAGTTCCTTCATCCGCATTCGGTCAACCTCACAGCTCAAGTGGTCGAGTGAAGAACTTCGGAGGAAGATAAGGTAGATGTTCATAGTTTCTTGCTGAATTTATAGTACATCAGATTTATGGATGTATTAGTCACTCTCCAATCATCTTTCTCTTCTATCTCGTGAATACTCCTCTTCACTCGGCGATTTGCCAATCTCAGCAATGTTAGTTTTTCTAGCACCAATCCATTTAATGAACTAGCCAGTTTAGCAAGGCGATCTGCCTGCATGTTAAGATCTCTGGATATCTGTTTTACCTTCAAATGTTTGAAGCCATTTCTCAAGTTCCTGACCTGCTCAACATACTTGACCATTCTTTCTTCTTTGATCTCATAATTTGCTGAAACCTATTGAATTACTAATTGTGAATCAGAGTAAATAGTGACCTTCTGTGCTCCTAACTCAGCTACCATCTCTAGTCCTCTAACGAACGCCTCATACTAGGCCTCATTATTGGACATTCTAAATTCAAATCTCAGCGCAAAATTAAGCTCACTCTGGTCTGGTGTTATTATGACAACCCTTGCACCGCATCCATCAGTTGTAACTGAGCCATCCACAAAGACTTTCCATTTAGGCCATTGCACAGGCTGAGTAGTCTCCTGAATAAAATCTGCTAGGGCTTCTCCCTTGATGGATGTGCGTGGCTCAAATTCTACATCGTATTCTCCTAACTCCACACTCCACTTTACCATCCTTCCTGAGAGGTCTGGTTTGCTTAGCACCTGTTTGAAAGGGAAATCGGTTCTTACCACCACTTTATGAGCCAAATAATATAGCCTTAACCTCCTTGCTGCTGTCATCACAACCAAAGCAGCTCTCTCCACATCTGAATATCTATACTCAGCTTCTTGTAAAGCTTTACTGCTATAATAGATAGGTTTTTGCAGGGATTTCTCTTCCCTGATGAGAACTGCACTCAACGAGTGGTCACCAACAGAGATGTACAAGTACAAAGTTTCTCCCAGGATTGGTTTAGTTAACACCGGCAGACTTACTAAATGAGATTTTAGCTCTCCAAATGCTTTCTGGCAGCTCTCATCCCATTCAAACTTGCAAGCCTTCTTTAATATTTTAAAAAACAAAAAACTTCTTTCAGCAGAAGTTGATATGAACGGACTAAGAGTAGTGATTCTCCCATTTATTCGTTGCACCTTCCTTACATTAGCAGGGGAAACCATTTCTAATACAGCTCGCACCTTATCTTGATTTACTTCGATTCCTCTTAAGGTGACCATGTATCATAGGAACTTCCCCGGCTTGACCCCAAACGTGCACTTCGTTGGATTCAGTCTCATATTATACTTCCTTACTACTGTCAGGACTTCCTTCAGGCCTCAGCATGGTGTTCTGCTCTCACGCTTTTCACGAGGATATCATCCACGCATACTTCTAGAATCCTTCCTATCTGATTTTCAAATATTGTGTCCATCATTCTTTGATAGGTGGCTCCCGCATTTTTCAGGCTAAAAGGCATCCTTACATACGCAAATGTGCCACACACAGTCACAAAAGTTGTTTTAATCACATCCTCAGGAGCCAGTTGTATCTGATGATACCCCTGATACGCGTCCAACATGGACAACAATTCACATCCCGAGGTTGAGTCAACCAGTTGATCGATATATGGTAGCGGATAGTGGTCTTTTGGGCATGCCTTATTCAGGTCTCTAAAGTCTATACACATCCGCCATCTGCCATTACTCTTAGCTACCATTACTGCATTTGATAGCCATTCACAGTATTGGATTCTAACAATGTGGCCAGCATCCAGCAATCGTTTACTTTCCTCTCTTATCACTTTTTCTTTTCGAGGTCTAAAAGACCTCTTTTTCTACTTTACCGGTTTTATTTTAAGATCTACATTCAAATAATGTAGGGCTACAGATGGGTTTATCCCCACCATATCCTCCGGACAGAATGCAAATAGATTTATGTTTCTCCTCAAACACTGAATTATAGCTTCTTTTTGTTCTTCAGTCATCAACTTTTCCAATTTCGTAGTGAAATCCATCTTCTCCGGGAACAGCTCTACCATCATTAATTCTTTCTCAGCTGGCTGCATATGAGGCTCCAGATCCTCCTCTACACTTCTCATCTTTATGTCCTTACTTTGCAGTGGGCGCTCTGCTGTTAAAGCTCCCTTTACTTTCTGCTTAGCATGTTTAATGGATTTTACATAAGATTCATTTGATATCTCCTGGTCTTCTGCGACCTCTCCTACTAGCCCTTCCTTTTGAGCTGGAAATTTTATTTTCATGTGGTATGTTGAGACCACCACCTGGAAATCATTCAGTGCAGGCCTTCCCAATATTATGTTGTAAATGGAAGGTGTGTCTACTACCAGGAATTTTACCATTCGAGTGTTTGACGTCTCACCACTCCCCAGTGTCACCTGAAGGGTTACTTCTCCTTTGGGTTGTATCTCCCCTCCGGAAAACCGTACAACGTAGTGTTTACTGACGTACATTCAACATTAATTTTAATTTTCTGGGAACAATCCTAGAAGAGCACGTTCACTGCACTTCCCGTTTCCACAAATATTCGCGGCACCCTCCAGTTAGCCACTTCAACACTAATTACCAACGCATCATTATGGGGTTCTGCTCTCACCAAATCTCCAGGACCAAAGCTCACACATTCCTTGGGATTCATCTCCTCTCCGGAAAATGAATCTACTACATCAATCTCCATTCCTACTGCTTCTGCCAGCTCTTGGACCTCTTTGCTTACATGAGCCTTGGCAGCTCTCGCAGGAGCTTTGCGAGCTCGACCTGAGTTCCCATTGACATTTCCTCCCATAACCATGCTGATGTTTCTTCTTTTCGGAGGAGGATCTTCCCGACGTGGAGGGGTTCTCTCCCTTTGATCCATATTTCTTTGCTCTGGTTCCTTTCTCTTGTACTCTTTCTTGACAAATTGCAGCAAGGTATCATCCTTCTTCAGCAGATGCTTAATGTCATCTTTGAGGTGTCTGTAGGACTTTGTGTCGTGTTTGTAGTCGTTGTGATACTTGCAATACAACTCAGACCACAGATTACGAGGAGCTTCCTTATAAGTACTCCGAAACTTGAAGTGAGAAGACTTGGCCACAGCCTCCATAACCTCTACCAAAGACGCATTGAGGTGCGTATAATGGTTGAACCTCTCTGGAGCTCTCTTAGGTTTCTGCACTCCTTTGTCCCTTTCAACTCTCGGTGCTGAGGACGGACCTCTTCTCAGAGGTCTCTTTTTTGGGAACAGGAGATTGTTCTTTAGCCTGAGCTTCTTCCAGGTTAACATATTTATCAGCTCTCTACAGTAACTCATCGAAGTACAGGGGAGGTCTCTTGTTCAATGAATTAAAAAATAAGCCCGGTGCTAACCCTTGTATGAGCGCTTGCACTTTCACGCCATCTGAGGCCAGAGGAACTTGCAATGCTTCAGCATTAAAATGCCCCACATATTGACGCAAGCTTTCTGAAGGTCTTTGTCTTAATTCCAGAAGCGAAGAAGACGTCTTCACATGTCGTCTTGCACTAGCAAATTAGAGCAAAAACATAGACCTAAATTCACCGAATGAGCTTATACTATTAGGTGGCAACTGAGAAAACCATTGTTGAGCCACTTTGGATAGAGTCATAAGGAAAACTCTGCATTTAACTCCTTCAGTGTATTGGTGTAACATTGCTCCATTTTCAAATCTCATCACATGTTCTTGTGGGTCTATAGAACCGTCATATCCAATGCTAACATTTTGAAATTTGAGGGCAACTGATCTTCCTGAATGTCTCTAGAGAAAGGAGAATGGCTATCACTTATCCTGATAGACTTCTTGGGAGACTTCTTTGGTGAGGAGACCTTTTTCAGGAGGTCCCTAAGCTGTTGTTTGAGAGCTAAAATTTCTGCTGCTGTAGCCTCATCTCGAGATTTTACCATCTTCTCTCCTTCTTCTGTACGTTTTCAAAATGAAAGAAGAAAGGTGTGAGTTAGAGATTGTCAACTTGATCATTATTATTGCTATTTATACATTTTACTCATTTTACTAACCATTTTCAGATTCAGTTCGAGGACTTTCATATTCATCGCTTTCATAATTGTTTTCATCTTCAGGTTCTCCCTGTCATAAACCATTCAACAATTAGGTCATGAACCATCATTATTTCTTAAACAAGGCTTAACTTACTTCCTTGTTAGCTCATCATTATTACGGCCAAACAAAACATGTTTGTACCTCTTTTGATTTTCCTTTAGCTGCACTACCAATTCTCTTATTCTAGCTCTCAGGTGAAATCATAGCTTTGGATACTGCTTGATTTACCATGGCACTGAGTTGATCCATGGAGAGTGAACAAGTGACATTCTGTTGTGTGGGAGTTTGAACTCCTCTCTTTGGCTTCCTAAACCTTTGCGAACTCCCTCTTTATGAGGACTCATGGATTTAGAAGCTCCCTCCTTCTAAGGTGTAGTAGGCTTCTGTGGAACCTCCTTCAAGGTGTTATGATTTTCTTCGTCGAGATGCCCTTCTAGAGAGCTATCATCACGCACAACCCCTTCAAAGGGAGGTCCCAGGTCTCGGACCACTGTGTCATCCATGACTACAACACAAAATTACTAATGGTTACCTAACCATCAGAAAAAATTGTTAAAACAATAACCAGTGTTCACCACTACTGATAAGGATAAAAAACACCCAGGTCTTGAGAAGACCTGAGCGCTCTATATAATCGCTGCGTATACCTTGTCGAGGAGCTGACCTAATAAAGAGGCTGAGATCTCTCGTAGGGATCTCTTCTCAGAGACCTGCCTGGAGGTCTCCCGTTTAGATCCAGCCAGAGATCTGCCTTGAGGTCCCTGACATCGAGCTCTCTCTTAGCTGAATACTTGACAGGCGAAAAACACTTTAATTAATACCTTCCTGGTACCGTCAGGAAGTACAATCACACCATAGCCAATAGAGTAGCGAAACGTGTAAAAACCAAGAAAAAAGGAGTTGGCAGTCGTACAACTTCACCCTCAAGAAAACACACGAGTATATATATTACAAATCCAATACACACAAATACACAATTGTTTTCATACTTGCTTTTTCTGCTACATTCACTTCCCAGAGAAAAACCCAGAATACTGACTTAATCTTCGGAGGTGGTTCGCCGGGAAATCTCCCCGGCCCTCCTTTTCTTGCAGAGTCATGCCAGGACTCCTCCATAGAAGACGATTACAACCATCTGGGACAAAAAAGAGCTATGGAACAGGTGAGTGTTAATCTTCATCAGCTTATGTGTTCTTATTTTTACATGATGTGTATGTCTGGATGCATCATCTGGCGCCGTTTGTGGGAACGGAATTTTGCCTCAGAATTTTGTTCTAAATTCTTTTTATGTGTCCTTCTTTTAATGACGTCGAGTTCGAGTTTAAGCTTGAAGAGAAACAAAATACCAAGAAACTGGATCTGAGTATTTTAGTCTATTTGTGCTTCTACTTTCAAAAGCTTTTGCTGTTTTTAAAAGGAGTGAGGCAAGTGATTTTAGAATCTCTGTATTTTAAACCTCCTTGCGAATCTTAGTGTAATCTCTTAAACTTACCTATCTCCTGTATTTTCGAAGAACTCCTCATTTCGAAATACGGTTCAAAACCGTTAATAGGGCAAAAAGATAAACAGAATTTTCTGATATGAGGAAGAACCTCGAGGACCTCCGTAGTACGGAGAAGTTAAACCAAAGGAAACATAGGACCCCTAGAGCAGGTCTCACGCATCTCCAACGGAGATTGGAAAACTTGTTTGGGAAAAGGAATATGTTGAATCGCATTCCTTGAGTTCCTTAAATACTCAGCAAGACATGATAACGGTCTTGGGAAAGGGTGGTGTTGAACACCTGTTATGCCCTTGATGATATGCTTTGGCCAGGTACTGATATCTGAAAACCTCAAAATACAGGTTCAAATCATAGAAAATATATCAGGCCGAGGTCAAGAGTCCCCACCTGAAGGAGTGGTGCACGATGATTGCTCCTCGGAAGAACGTTTTGAGGAAGAGAATCAGAATACTCTGAAGGTGACTACTCCTCAGAAAGAAGGAGGTCGAAAAAGTTCAGAGGTTACGAGAGAGGAACCTCAAGTACCTGCGTAGCAGAGTGTCACCTATGCGGTATCTATGGATCAACTCAGTGCTATGGTGAAGCAAGCTGTATCCCAAGCTTTGGCTCCCTCAGGGGGCCAAAATAAGAGATCTGGCTACACAGCAAAAGAAAAAGCTAAGAAGGTGCGGATGGATCTTGTAAGATCTTAACCACGATGAGATGTCGAGGAGACAGTTTAAACCTCGTTAATACGAAAATAAATGTTCGCGATCTAAATATTTTTATTTCCTTTGGCAGGGAGAACTCATAGACGAAGGTGAATATGAAAGCGATGAGTATGAGAGCCCTCAGACTGAGTCAGAAAATGGTCAGTGAATAAATAGAGAGAGTAGATATTAGTGATATTCCTAAAGTGACTTACTCGCTAATGAAATCATGATTATTCATTTTGCAATGAAATTTGCAGAAGAAGAAGCACGGATTGTGAGGCCTCAAGATGAGAAAGCTGCTGCTGAGATTGCAATCCTCAAACAATAGTTGAAAGATCTCCTGCGGAAGGCCTCTTCACCTAGGAAATCTCCTAAGAAGCCTGTTAAAACGAGTGATAGCCAGTCTCCCTTTTCAAAGGACATCAGAGAAGATCAACTACCTTCGAACTTCAAAACACTGGAATTGGAATATGACGGATCCACAGATCCATATGAGCATATGATGAGGTTTGAAAATGGTGCAATGTTGCATCAGTACACAGAGGGAGTTGAGTGCAGAGTTTTCCTTACGAGTCTGTCGAAGGTAGCTCAACAATTGTTCTCTCAATTGCCTCCCAACAGTATAAGTTCATTCCTCGAGTTTAAGTCCATGTTCCTTCACCAGTTTGCTAGTGCGAGGAGGCACATAAAGACGTCCTACTCACTCATGGAAATGAGGCAAGGACGCTTAGAGAGCTTGCGGGAGTATGTGACTCGCTTTAACGCTGAAGTGTTACAGGTCCCACTGGCTTCAAACAATGTGAAGGTGCAAGCGCTTATACAGGGCTTAGCACCAGGTTTGTTCTTTAATTCGCTGAACAAGAAAGCTCCCCTGTTCTTTGAAGAGTTGCTGCAGAGAGCTGAAAAATATGTCAACCTCAAGGAGGCTCAAGAGGTTAGAAAGATATAGGAACAACTCCCTATTCCCAAAAGGGAGACCTCAGAGAAAAGGTCATCCACAGCATCACAAGCTGAAAAAGATAAGGGAGGGCAGAAACCTAAGAGAGCCCCAGAAAGATTTGACCATTATACCCCCTCAATGCGTCCTTGGTAGAGGTCATGGAAGCTGCTGCCAGGTCTCCTCACTTCAGGTTTCCAAGTACTTATAAGGAAGCTCCGCGCAACCCGCGATCTGAGCTGTACTGCAAGTATCACAATGATTACGGTCATGACACGAACTCTTGCAGGCATTTGAAAGATGCTATCGAGCGATTACTGAAAAAGGATGATACCTTACTCCAATTTGTCAAAAAAGAAAGAGAGAAAAGTTATAAGAGAAAAGAACCTGAGCAGAAGAGACCTGAACAGAGGGAAAGAACTCCCCCTAGGCGAGAGGATCCTCCCTCGAAAAGAGGAAATATCAACATGATTATGGGAGGAAATATTAACGGAGACGCAGGCCGAGCTCGTAAAGCTTATGTGAGAGCTGCTAAAGCCCAAGTGAATAAGGAGGTCCAGGAATTAGCAGGAACGATAGGCATGGAGATTGACGTGATGGACTCATTCCCTAGAGAGGAGACAAACCCGAAAGCGTGTGTAAGCTTTGGTCCTAATAACTTGATGAGCGCAACGCCCCATAATGATGCACTGGTGATTAGTGCTGAGGTAGCCAACTGGTGAGTGGCATGGATATTCGTGGACACTGGAAGTGCAGTAAATGTGCTTTTCTGGGATTGTTTCCAGAAAATGAAAATTAATGCTGATTTGATTCCGATGAACACATCATTATATGGTTTTGCTGGAGGTGAAATACAGCCCAAACACTCGGATGGTAAAGTTCCTAGTAGTGGACACACCTTCGGCATATAATATAATATTGGGAAGACCAGCATTGAATGACTTCCAGGTAGTGGTCTCTACCTACCACATGAAAATGAAATTCCTAGCTCTCAAGGAGGGATTGGTAGGTGAGGTCTCTGGGGACCAAGAAGTATCGAAAGAATCTTATGTGAAGTCCATAAAGCATGCCAAACAAAGGGTGAAAGGAGCCTCAGTGGCAGAACGGCCACTGCAGGATAAAGATGCAAAGATGAAAGGTACAGGCGAAAGCCTAGAGCCGAGAATGCAACCAGTAGAGGAGGACCTGATGATGATAGAACTGTTCCCAGGAAAAACAGGCTTCACCACGAAGATGGGAAAGCAATTGACTGAAGAACAAAGAGAGGCGATAATCCGATGTCTATGGAAGAATGCAGACTTGTTCGCATTCAGCCCAGAGAATATGAAAGGGGTAGACCCATCTGTAGCTCTACATCATCTAAATGTAGACCCTACAGCAAAGCCAGTAAGGTAGAAGAAGAGATCCTTCGGGTCGGAGAAGGAAAAGGTGATGAGGAATGAGATCAGGCGGCTATTAGACGCCGGTTATATCGTTAAAATTCAATACTCTGAATGGCTGTCGAATGCAGTAATGGTAGCTAAAAGCAATGGCAGCTGGCGGATGTGTATAGGCTTCAGAGACCTGAATAAAGCATAGATGTGATCGATGAGGAACGTGAAGAGGCACATCAGTGAGCTCTAGCCTACAAGGCTCGCGTGAAGGCTGCATATGATGTGAAGGTAAAAACCAGAAGGATTCAAGAGAGAGACCTGGTGCTCAAGAGAGCTGATACGATGCATCTGGTGAGAAAGTTTGAACCGAATTGGGAAGGACCGTTTGTGATAACCAAAGTGCTCCCTGGCGGAGCATATGAGCTCACAAGCCATGAAGGATATGTGGAACCAAGATCGTGGAACATTGGCAACCTGAACAAATACTTTGTTTAGAAATGTGTTATAGAAAATCTTTGTTTTGAAGGGGGTGGAGGTCTACGTGCCAAGTCTCATCCTAACCTTTTTTGATAGGATACTTGCTTAGCTAGACAAGTATTCCTGTAATGGCACGAAGAGAACTTGTTGTAAGTAAATAAAGGCTGAGAAGTTGTTTCTTTATTTCTGTCTTTGATTGTATCTCGTTGTGTTATAAAAAAAAAATTTATGAAGCCAAGGTAAGGCGGTAAACATGACACATAGTGAGAATAAAGCGAAATACTTACTCTAAGTGGTTTGACAAGGGAATGAAACCATCTAGAGTAGGGGGGTAGGGCTGTACTCTACACCCCTAAGGGGGTCCTGCAATACCTCATAAAAATGCAAATGAAAATGCGAAATGAGAAACGGAAAAAATACGTAGGCAAACAATAACAAAATGAACATAGTGGATTAAGCTGCTAAGCAAGAAATGCAGCATTAGTAGAGTAAGCAAGAGTACTGAAATTGTTCGAACACTAAAGTGCAAAAGAAATTGTTCAGTACAAAAACAGATGAAAATATTGTTTGAAACATGAACTACATAGCAACTAAGCTAGGAAGTTGGTGGAGTCATCATCAGGGTTAGCCCTCGCAGCATTAGCAGACTCATCTTCAGGGACACTCTCTAGCTTCCCGGATCTATCACCAAGGACCTGTGGAGTCCCACCGGTTGAGGGCACATCTGAAGGAAAGAAGCAGGAAATGGATTAGTCAAGAAAGTGAGGCGTTATAGTAACAAACGCAAGGATGGGTATATGAGAGCGGAATAGAGCATGGGATACCTGATATCTTGCTATTGGGAAGGACACCCTTTGGAAAGAAATCATAGATGGGCTCAGGTAGATCAGAGAAAATGGCTTGGAGGTCGCATGGTGCTGTGAGAGCCTTGAAGGCTTTCTGCATGATAGGAAGCCACCAAGCCGTTCCCAGAGGAGTAGAGGGGTCACCCTTGAATGAGGGAGGTAGAGGAAGATGTTTCACTATAGAATCCACCTATATAGGCTCCTTGAAACCCAAATTGTGAGCCTTGGCCAGTACCGTCATACCACACCTCTTTGCTAAAGAGGCAATGTCTTGGCGGATAGGCAACATGTACTCAGGTGATGCCTGGAAAGACTCTAAGAGACCTTGATGAAGAATTTGCAATGCTTGTTGGCCCAGAGAGGTCCGAAGAATGTAGCTGTGGCAGTAGTGAACCCCTTCAGTATAACCTGACTGGTAAGAAATGTTAGCAGCGTGAAGAAGGTTCTTGCTCCCCTCAAGTTCCTTGCTAACTTGGGACAAATGATGGCTGAGCTCAGCATTGGCATGGCTGAGAGATGCATTCTCCTCGGATAAAGTAGACATTTTCTCCTGCGACATGAGTAACTCATGGTTTTTCCTCTTTAGATCATCATTGGCTAAGGAAAGCCTGCTGCTCGTGTCCAGGATGTCTTGGGTTTGGTACTGCAGGTCCTCGTTCACCCTGGTTAACTCTTGTAATTGCACTTGGCTAGCCACTAGTGCCTCTCTTAGCTCCTCCACCTCCTTCTCTTGAGCAACATCTTGAAATTGCAATAATCGGCCATGAGTACTGATCAGCTGCGATAGTGTTAAGAAAGAAAGAGAGAAGTATTAGAAAGATAAAAGCAAAAAATGTGATAATACTTAAAGATAAAATATCCTATGAGAATGAGAGCATAATGGTGACGATACCTGTACCAGATTATGGGCACTCTCCTCCTGAAGCTGGCGTAGAGAGGCAGGGTTCGTTTCAGCCTCTTCATCTGAGAGAGGGATAGCTGTTAGTAAGGAAAGGCACTCAGAGGGAGGTAATTTGCAAAGTGAGCTGGAAGTTTGGCCTCTGAAAGCATAACCGGATGAATCGGTTCCTTTGGGAGGAAGGCTACTGAGGAGAGGAGTGTGTTTACACTTCTTAGCAGCACCAGAGAGAGGTCGAGGAAAAAGTGGCCTCTTAAGAGTGGCGGAGGTGTCTGCTCTGGTTTTTTCCTTGAGAGACGAGGAAGAAGGCCTACTGGAAGCAATCTTGTCCTTGCCCAAGCCTTGAGAGGGAACATCTAAACCAAGTGATTTAGTGGTTGTAGGCTTAATGATGATCCCCGAAGTTGCAATGGGAGCTAACTGTGGCAGTGCGGATACTGCAGCAGGTGAGGAAGCTCGATTGAGAGGGTGCGAACTATCGTGACCGTGAGACTCCAGTCGCGCTTGCTCTTCCAACAGAATGGCAAAGTCAAAACCTTTATCATCAGGAAGTTTCACATCCTGAATCCAACTTGTTCCTACACCAAGCAGGGTGCGAAGAATGAAATTCATGTTAGAAAAGCTCGAGAAACGAAAAAGGAAAAGATAAAAAGACAACTAAAACCCACCCTCGATAGAAAAAGAGTGATCTTCTCGAGGTGCCAACCCGAAGAAGGAAAGTACACTAGAGTCAGATAGTAAGGAATTGAATGGAAAAAGGGAGAGCCATGCCCTTTAAGATAATTGCGATAGAACTTTGAGGTTAATGGGTGAGATACTCGTAACAGCGGGGCGAGGTTGCTTCAGGTGAAGTTCCCGCCACTAGGAGTAAACAAAAGGCTAACAACCCTGTTTGGGAGTAACAATGAAGTATTTGTCCCTCCATTCTTTTCCCACTGAACGGGGTACGCATATGTATTGAGCAGGACCCTTAGGCCTAGCGCTAGAATAGTAAAAGGAGCTAGTGGGCTTCACGTCATACACAGTTTGAAATAGGAAGGGGGTAGGGACGCACCCATTTCCGCGAAGCAAAATAAAGATAGTCAACAAAATTTTGAAAAAAGAAGGATGGAACTGATTGGGCCACAAACCATACAAATCGCAAACTTAAGTCACAAAGTTGGGAAGGGGAAACCTTAAACCCGACTCTATTTGATAGTACCAGAACGCTACTGAAGGATATTATAGAAGATGAGGGCGGTCGTACGCCTCCGGCATGCTAATGTCGAACAACTCATCACAGTTCAACATCGACTTTACTAACGCTAATTCTACAGAAGTTAGAGAGGATTCACCTGATATAGTGTTCGGAGCCATAACAGGAGGTGCAGAAACCTTCAAAGAAGAAGAAATCTCAGCAGTGGCCAAACGGGGGAGAGCCTTCGGTATCATTAATGACCTCATCGGGGTTGGAGGGAGGCACTGGACTGGAAGGATTTTGAACAGCTATTGGCTGGGAACGGCGAGCAGCAACTTTCTTCTTTCTGACATGAATGTGAGCAGATGTGTTTGATTGAGAGTCTTCAGGCGAAGAAGGCGGAGGCTGGGTGTTGGACAGTCGAGGCTCGTGTTGATCGGAGGTGGTGTACTCTCCAGAAAGGGAAGAAGTTTGTGCCATGATAGAATTGCAGTAAAAAATTGGAGAAGTGGCTAAAAGTAAAGGGAGATAAAAGTGAAACCCTGGTATAAAAGAAAGAGGGGACAGTTGAGTAAAGTTAGGGAAGCCGAAGAGTTTTCCCCCCAATTTTCCATTTAACAAAACAATGGTCAGCAAAGATCTGATTTGAAAATTTGAAATGAGCGGATTTCCAGAAGGAAAAACCGGATTGCAGTAGGAGGTCCCCCGTTACATCGATTATGTGAAGTAAATTACTCTGTATTTCTCAGAAGGAGACCTTCCAAAATGCAGAGTAGGGGGGAGTAGATGATAAGGACAAAAAACACCCAGGTCTCGAGAAGACCTAAGTGCTCTATATAATCGCTACGTATACCTTGTCGAGGAGCTGACCTAATAAAGAAGCTGAGATCTCTCGTAGAGATCTCTTCTCAGAGACCTGCCTGGAGGTCTCCCGTCCAGATCCAGCCAGAGATCTGCCTTGAGGTCCCTGACATCGAGCTCTCTCTTAGTTGAATACCTGACAGGCGAAAAATACTTTAATTAATACCCGTCTGGTACCGTCAGGAAGTATAATCACACCATAGCCAATAGAGTAGCGGAACGTGTAAAAACCAAGAAAAAAGGGAGTTGGCAGTCGTACAACTTCACCCTCAAGAAAACACACGAGTATATATATTACAAATCCAACACACACAAATACACAATTGTTTTCAGACTTGCTTTTCCTGTTACATTCACTTCCCAGAGAAAAACCCAGAATACTGACTTAATCTTCGGAGGTGGTTCGCCGGGAAACCTCCCCGGCCCTCTTTTTCTTGCAGAGTCACGCCAGGACTCTTCCACAGAAGACGATTACAACCATATGGGATGAAAAAGAGTTGTGGAACAGGTGAGTGTTAATCTTCATCCGCTTATGTGTTCTGATTTTTACATGATGTGTATTTCTGGACGCATCAACTACGCTTTTTTCAAAAAACCTATTATTAAGCTTTCCTGAAGACCAAGAGAATCAGAGAACATGATTCACCATGTTCTCTCTCAATAAATCATTTCCTCAATTTTAATTGAGGCTATGTGAGACCCACTTCAAGGGTTTCACTTTTTCTGCCCTTCTCTTTTTCATATAATGAGATTCTTCAGAATCCATATTTCAAGACCAACGAGTCCTTTTCGATATTACTGAGGAATAGGTTTAGAACCAGAAGTCGTGCTTCTAAAAAGTTCTTGAAAAGCGAAAGAACAAAAACCCAGAAAAACAAAGAACAACATCCACTAAAAGACAAGAACATCGTTAACCAAATAGGAAGAATTTTGAAAACTGAAAACAAACTTTACAGAGCTTCCACATTCATCGCTTTTGTTTCGTGAAACATATCAAGTACAAAATCATTTGTAAAAAACTGGAAAACTCTTCCCTGCTGGGCTTGCCTAACTTCTAAATGCAAGGGATAAAACAAAATTTGTTGAAAACAATTGTAATCTTTTTCAGCAAACATTTCGAAAAAAATGTTTTAAGGAAAATGTCGATTCCTATAGACGGTGCCAGATAATACAACCCTGAGTTCGTTGTACAATGTATCGAACAAGAAATTACAAACATCTACATTTTTCTTCTCCAAAGTTCTTCACGCGATGACCTTGACTTTGAGGCTGACCAAATGCAAATGAAGGAACTGCACAGAAAAAAGGAGGGTCGGGGTTTTTCCCGGTGAACCATCTCCGATGCCCAAGTTTGATCTTTATGAAAGTAGGTTTCTTCATGTAAAAAAAACAGTAGATATTTTTTATGTTGAATATATGATAAAAATTGTAATCCCCTACTGAAAGGCTTCTCACTATATATATACTTCTTTGGCTTTGTGGGTGTGAAGTTACTCAGATTGGTGGTGTCGCTATCTTCCTTTTACACATGTTCTTCATTTATTTGTTGTTATGGGAACGTACTCCACGACAAGTCTGAGTTCGTGAAGGTAAAAGCATTTTGCGTGTGTCAGACTTATTAAATGATAGGAGACATGGTCTGACCTTTATGCTATCTCCTGCTACAGGACCTCACCAGGAGACCTAATGAGGGACCTAATGTTGGGACCTGATCTGAGGCCCACCTTGAGGCCTGAACCAAAGTCCTGACGTGAGAACTGTCTCATGAACTTTTAAATACTTTCTTCTTTAGGAATCTTGTTGGATCTCCTAAGTTGGTCTGATATCAGTAGTTTTAGTTATGCCCTCAACTGAGTATTATTACAACCAGATAAAGAGATCAGGTTTCCTCGAGATGTGAATGCTTTTGTAGTAGAATACCTAGGATAGGAGAGTTTTTACTTTGCATATGGTGGTTTGTTCGTGACTTGTAGAAAACAGGTGTTGGGTGAAGGAAGAAGGAGGATTTAACACTTTGCTTCGAGCAAAGTGTGAAAACAGGAAGGCAAGTGCGGCACTCTGGGCTAAGCGATGGACTTTGGCAACAATGCTGATGGGACAGTAATTGCCACACCACGTGTGATGTAACAGTTGCACTCAAAACCTACCCCTAGCCCTATAACCATCTGCCACACTCCCACGTCTAATCCCTCCAACTCTTCCAATCCCTCACGTAAACTTTGAATTGTAAACCACCATAAGCCACCTTCCATCCTCATTCCTCCAATTTCGGCAATCAGATTTTTCTCCCCCAGATTAAAAGCCTAAAATTCTCACAATGGTTTCTGCACGCCCAAAGAACAAACTCAATAAAATCCCCAAGGAATACATATCAATCTTTTTAACCATGATTTGCCTCTGTTAGAAACATCTTTAAACAAGGCAGACCCTACTTCTTGGGTGGTGATGTATCCCCTTACTGCCGAGGTGGAAAAGATAATAAGTGATGCCCTTTTAGTGACAATGGTGATACCAGGCGAGGAGGAGGTGATACCGGGCAACGTTGTTCCGGTGGCTGGAACTTCTTCTATACCGGAGAAGCCTTCTACTAAAGACGCGCCAAAAAACTCACTGACCAAGCAGGGAGATGAAGAGACAAAATAGACAAAGGACATGATAATGGAGGTGGTGAACGATATGGAGAAGGAGCATGGACATAAGAAGGAGTCTGAAGACTCCTGCGATAAGCTGTGTGCAGAGGTGGAGAGGGATTTGGACAAAAAGAAAGAAAAGAGGAAGCAGGGCCACTTGGAGAAGGAGGCCAAGAAGAAGGCGAGGGTGGCCGGTTCTGAAGCTGCCTTGTCGTTGGGTAAAGACTCCTTTACAGAGAAAAAGAAGGCTGCTACGCCTTCTTCCAAGAACAAAGGAAAGAAACCTAGGGTAATGGAGTCTGAGGATGACGAAGAGGTATAGATTGTGGGGAAAATGATAACATGATCCACTGCTCGAAAAATCAAGGAGGATTCTGAGTTGCGTGGGAAGAAAAGAGGGAAGAAGGCTAAGGATCTATCGGCCAAGAAGGTGTTTGTTCCCAGGGAGGTCAACTTTGATGACCTGGACTCCTGGGTATCGCAATTGAAGTGAGAGCCCTTTATGATGGGTGTGGCTGGGGGTGATTTATTTAGATGCCCTGCCACATCTATGAGGATTTGGTGAGAGAGGTGTATAGGTCGATGGCATTCGTGCTAGATGGGGAAGGGAACTCATCATCTACCGAGTTCGTGTTGAAGGAGCAGCCATTGGCAGCTGGGTTGAATGATTTGAACCAGATTTGCGGTTCGCCACGATGATGGAGTTGCAGAGGCTGGAATTTAGAAAAGCGGTGAAGAAAGTGCCAGTGGATATTTCTAAGAGGAGTGGATCCGAATGTGGAATGAAGTCAGCGTGGGGACAGAGTTTAAGTCAAGGGATAACAAGACATCAGAGTTGAAGACGCCAGCTCTTCGCATTGCCAATAGGATTCTTGCCTACAACATGTTTGGCAAGGGACATAGCAGAAACTCGCTGGCCAACAAGGAGGTCTACATGTTGTTTTGTATGTTGACTAGGAAGAGGCTAAACTTTGGAGCCTTCTTGATGGAGCAGCTGAGGGCAGTCACGGGCAATGCATGGCAGAAGTACTCGTGTGGGCATTTTGTCAGTGCCTAAATTGAGGGGCTAGAGCTTCAGGATGATGTGAAGGATTTTGAGGTGACCCCGGCTGATGTGCTCAACATGGAGAGGCTAAGCAGGGTGAAGGAAGTTGTGAAGAGTGGAAAAGGATGGCATTTTCTTGAGGCGCATGAAAAGGAGCAGTGGCATCAACACATTTGCCGCCCAAGAAGTCAGCTAGGTTGGCCAAGAAGATGATTATGGAAGAGGGGGAAGATGATGATGAGGAGGAAGTTGAGTCTTCCTCTCCTCAGATGAAGGAAGGCTCGAAGATGCTGGGCAAGCCCGAGGAGTTGCTCAAGGAGCTGCATGATGGGCAACTGATCATGCATGCTACTCTCAACAGCCTTGCCCGCCACCTAGAATTGGGGTCCATACCTTATCCTTCTGCTTGATTATGTCTCCTTAGTTGTCTTAGTTTAGTTCCTTTTTAGTGTCTTTTTGTTTTATGCGTATAGAATTGGGGTCCATACCTTATCCTTCTGCTTGATTATGGTGTAGTACGATTAAGAGATTAATAGGTCGTTAATCACTTAGGATATATTAGACGACTAATCAATTGAGAAGTAGGAGTGTTTTACATAACTTATCTCAGTTAAGATCAATTAACATTAGAGGAATGTGTCTACCCTGCTAGGCAAGATGTGATGATTCCTTGTTGGGCCTTTCTAATAATTAATGCTCCTTGGGCAAGAAACTAAATGATGGCTCCAACAGAGGTATTGCCCAAGGTAGGGAGCCGACGATGCATCACCAAATAAGTAAGAATAGGTCAGAGAAGGGTTTGTTGAGAGCGTGATGAGTAAAAAGGGATCTCAGCATTCAAGTCCTATAGCCAACGATGCATGCATGTAATAAATATATTTGCACCAATGACCAAGCTAGAGTTTTTAATATTGATCAAGTGTTTATTTAGTTCTCATATTAGGCATGACAACCCCAGTGACCAAAATACCAATACCACTCTTTCTTGCTAGGTGAAGAAGGATTCAAGAGATAGTAACAATCAACTCCTTGTGGATCGACCCTGTACTTACTTGCTATCTACATAGCTGTGAGGATAGGCTATAAATTGATTTTGAAAGTGCGAACGACAGCCTTGTCAAGGAGGCTGAAATGAAATATGCCTTTGCTCGCATCAAATCATTGCGAAATTCTTGATTAACTAATCCATTCCCAGAATTATATCCACATCCCACATCTGGATTAGATTCAGGGATTTTGCGGATAACTTGCGACTTTCGAACTCAAATTCTAAATTTGAGCAGAAGCACGTGTAATACACCAATCTTTTATATGTCTTTAAGTTCGTCTTGATTGTGTGATAAAATTTCTGAGAAAAGAAATTTTCTCATGAAATTACCAAAAAGCCCTTGAGTGCTTTTATGTGATTTTTCTCGTTTCGGTTATTGTGATACCCCGAGTTTTTATAACTTTAGAAAGCGTCTAATTAACCGAGTGAGTTAAAAGATGAGAATTTAGGAGTAAAATTTTTCTTTTCTAATCGAAGAGAATTGAATAAAACGTTTAAATTGCCTTGTGAATCTTGTGTGAATTTATCTGTTCTATTTATCTGAGATGATGATGATGTGATATGCTTGTTGAGTTGTTTATATGAAAATGAGTATGAGATTAAATTCCGTAAAAATCCCGAGAAGTTGCTTGATTGAGATAACATAACGTTAATCGCCGAGAAATATGTTTACGCCGATGAATCTAGAATAGAATTGAATTAGAACCTTCGAACCTAGAATTTCTTTTAAGATCACTGAGATAGGGTAAGAACTTATCTGAGAATTGAGAAGAGAAATGAGGCATTAGTCTTTAAAAGGATTAATAAACGGATTAATAAGCCGATTAAATTCTTTTAAAATTTAAAAGACTAAAATGATCGAAACCTTTAATCTTTTAATTTGAGACGTGAAGTAAGGTTGAAATGCTTAGTGTTGGAAGTGAGACGAGAAGGGGTTAGACCCGTTAATAGCACAAAAAGGAATTAATACGAGTCGTTTTATCCGAAAAACCTTTACGACCGGGTAATTAACATCCGTAACGACACGACGACGACACGTGTCATCCACCTCTCTCCCTCTCACGCCACCTCACTCTTTCCCTCACATCACTCTCCAACTTCCAAGGCTAATTATCATGATTATGTTTTC
Source organism: Schizonepeta tenuifolia (assembly GCA_029490685.1). NCBI lineage: Eukaryota > Viridiplantae > Streptophyta > Magnoliopsida > Lamiales > Lamiaceae > Schizonepeta > Schizonepeta tenuifolia. The sequence goes on along the minus strand of CM055960.1, from coordinate 15,327,196 downwards.
TCCATGATATTACCAAAAGTTTGCATGCAAACCACATCACATCACCTATCAAGTCATGTCTTACTACAATTTCCAACAAGTACACTTTATTCCCTTTGTTGGATTTCAATTTCACTCACCTAAGACAAGAAGGAAGACTACATTCATTCACTTCACCTCTCTCTCTCTTTCGAACTCTCTCTCCCAAGCAAGAAGAAAAACAAGAAAATTCTCTCTACACTCTACTCTCTCTCGGCAATCCCTCTGTCTCATACCTCTCTTGATTTTTCTCTACATGCAACCATGTATTCAAGCTCTCCATCCATGAAAATGAAGTAGAAAGTATCAATCTCCATTCATTTCATCCATATTCTCAAGAAAAGGTAAGAATCTTCCAAGTTCTTGAAGTTAAATTCAAGAATCATCCAACACTTTTCCTTATTTTGATTCTTAAATCCTATGGATGATTAATTCCATGTTATTCCTTTTTCTTTGAGGATTCAAGAAGACATCCTTCTTCCTTTCAAGTCCAAGCTTTGAAGCTTTACATTCCATCCATTTCAATTCCAAGAGCCAAGAGAAGGATTCCCATTTAAATTAAGTATGAAATTCATTTGATTAGATGTAAATATGTATGTCTATAAGTCCTAAGAGAAAGAACTATGCATGCATGTTATTTAAATTATGTTTAGGCAAACTTAGGATGTGCATGTGCTAATCGAGCGAGAAGAATTCGTTAGAAGAATCGAATATTAAGTTTAATCGGTGAATTAAGAGAAGAAAAAGAAACTAAAACCCTAAAGATTTAATAAGTGCCGAAAATTTTAGTAAAAATAGGAAAAATATGAATTCTTTGAGTTATAATTATTATGATGCTTGATTTGTTATTTTTATCATGTTGAGAATGAGATTTTATGCATGAAAATTTGAGAAATAAAATGCACAAAATATGCATGTGTGTGCCGTGAGTTTTGAAAGAAATAGAGCTTTTATTTTGTTGATTTTATTGATGAATTGAGTGATGTTTTGATCAATGGAATGATTGTATGTTATGTTAATATAATCATGCATGTGTTTAAATTAAGAAAATAAGTTTGCATGTTGAAGTTTTGAAAGAAATTAATTGTAAAAATAATAAAAAGATTGGATGTTTAAGTATATATGAATGTTAGTTTGAATTTGGAATGAAGATACAAGTTTTGATAAAAAGAATTAAAATTGAAAAGCTTTTAATTAAATAAAAGATGAAAGATGTATGAAAAGATATATTAATTAAATGTCTTGTATTAAAATTTAAAGACTTGAAATTTTTACTAAAACTACTACAAAAAGATCTTTTATAATGTAACTAATAAAGTGAGCTAATTCATAAAAATATTTATCAAAAGATAAAGAAATTATAAAGTAAGAAATAGCTTAAAGGTTTAAAACAAGTAAAGAAGAAATTATTAAAGAAATAAGCAAAAATAGAGAAAACCGAGTTTAAGAAGAATTAATCGATAAGAAGTAAAAAGAAAGTTAAATCGAGTAAAGAAAAGATGCTAGACGAGTTAAGATAGATACTCGTATAAGTTAATCAAGAAAATGAGAATAAAATAAGATGTCGAGAATTAAATTGAAAGAAGATTAATTAAATAATTAATTGAGTACGTTGTTTCCAACCAAGAGATAATAATTAGAGGAACAATAGTCGAGATAAGAAATAAGGATCGAATTAAAGATGAATAAGAAAATCCAAATTTTATAAGAGTTAATAATGATAATTAAAGAGAAATTTATGTTAATAGAATAAAAGTTATAAAATACCTTATAAGATAGCGGATGTAGAACGAAGCGTTGTCTATTTAAATAAGAAAGATAGAAATAATAGTTTAAGTCTCCATAAAAGGAAATGCATAATCGAGTTAGATTTTAAGATCTAAATTAAATGAATGTTAATGTGTCTTGAAGTATGCTTGATTTATGTGAATTCATTATATGATTGAATAGGTGTTTAAATGCATGATGTTAGTGGTGTTGTGAAAAATAATTGAATGATTGAGTTATTATTTGTAAACCAAGATTTGATTAAAGCCTTTGAAAGAAAGCTCGAGTAATAGAATCTAGACGATGACATTATTAATTAGAACGAGAAAAGTATACGATGTTGAGTAGTAAAGTTAATCAATTCGAATAGAGTTAATAATTTAAAGACGAGAACGCGAAATCCTTTAGAAAAGTTAGAGCGAAGAGAGAGACGACTCAAATAGAAGTCCTTCAGTTAAAGTCCAACGCCTTTGTGTCCGTCTTTCATATATCTTATCTTCCTATCGATGTCGAACTTGAAGGATCGAGCCGGACGGATCTTTAAGCGAGGACAAATAGCCCTTGACCACCTAGCTAGTTCTTCGGAAGTCAGGTGGGCTTTTCTGAACCAAAACTATCGATAAAAATTAGTTATGCTATTGAATATTATGATATGATTTTCAAATGTGATTGACTTGCCATTTTATTGAAGTTGGTATGTGTTATCATCTGTTTATATGAAGATGTGATTATCCTGTGAAAAGCAGGAACGCACGTGTGGTATATGTTGAGGTGACTGTGAGCCTTGCTTCGGTTAGGCCGGTCACAGTGTTTGAGAAGGAGGCCTACTTCTCGGCACAGTGAGATTTTTTGTGATAGATGATACATACTGTTATATTATATGTTATTGGACTGCGCAGTCTGTTTTAAAAGAAAAACGTTTTGACATGCACAAGTAAACTGTCTTTAAAACTGCGTATATACTTGTGATGTTCAGCAAGGCAAGTTCAATTAATATAGCTTTAAGAAGCATCTTTATTCAAATGTTTTGGCTTGTGTTCACTGAGTACGAAGTACTCAGCCCTGCGTGTGTTTCTAAACATGCAGGTTGACTGGATGGTGATGGCGTGGATACTTGGTGGTGTGGTTTGGTTTTGTTGGTTGAGTTTAGTTGAATCTCAGACTGGCATTTGTACGTCTTCATACGTGCAAGTGTTGGGTATTGATGCAAGTTTCCACTGCAATCCTTTTGAACTAATGTCTTTTGATGCTAGTACTTTAATACTCATGTTTTTGATCCCGAGCGTTGTGCTCGAAGACTTTGAATACTTGTTGAATTCGTGACTCCTTAACTTGTAATTCCGAGCGATGGGCTCATAACTTGAATTGTTGTCGAACATGATCCTTTAATTTGATATATGTTTATAATATCTCTCTTTTTGTTGGAATTCCCTTCCTATCAGCATAAATTACTTGTTTGAATTCCTGTTGTAGGTGAAGTTAAGATGCTCGGTTATTATGCTTTTGAAAACCAAATTCGATTGTCTTATATTCCATCTTTGTTTTCCCCGAGCATGTCCCCTTATTTGAGTTAATTGTTAGTTGTTTAAGTTTGTTGTTGTTGTTAAGTCGCACCTCGAGAGTCGGGGCGTGACAGTTATCCGATTCGAAGATGTAATGAATTGCTTAAGCATGATTATATGAGTCTGAGTTTGAGTACATGTATTGGAAAATTCTGAGAAGTTTCATTTTTCGATGAAGAGTAACTTTTCTGGAGTTTTCGCTATTTGTCAAGTTTTTCCGAATTTCGTCTAATTAGTGTCTTTTGAGTATAAAAGTTCTTTTAAATCCTTTTGGATATGTTTGAGAGACCTTTGATATCATTTGAGAAAAGATTTGAGTTTGTTTTTAAAAACCCAAAATGAGTAGTGATTTTCGAGATTTTCTCCGTTACTAGAACTTTTATTTCGATAACTAGATTTCTAGTATTCTTGATTTATTTGGTGAGATATGAGACAAAGTAGAGAGCTTTTGGATGTTAAAAAAGAGTCGTGGTGAGGTTTAAATTGTTTGAGAGTTAATTAAAAATGCAGGGTTGTTTTGCACCGGAAAGCTTTTTCTTTCCAGCGATTTAGATTGCGAATTTGACTAAGTGGTGAAACAATCTCTCCCTATTAATTTCCCTCACTTTCATCTCTTACTCACTCTCCCTCACGCACCCCCTCTCTCTCGACAATCTCTCTCTCATCTCTCTCTAGGATGTCCCTCTTCCCTCTCCTCTTAATTTTTGGCATTCATGAGCATTTGAGGAGTGTTTTGATCCCTGTTATTTTTTAGGTTGAAATCTTGATCATTGCATGAATCCATGCATGAAATTTGAAGTTAAAATCTTGATCATTCAATCCCTCTAAGTACCAAAAAATTTAGCCTAATTTAGGGGTTTTCATGTTCTTTGTTTGATCTTGATTTTGATGGAAGGATTGAGCTTTATAAATTATTCTAAGATATTATGTGTGATGAATTAAAGGAGTCAAATTTCTATCTCTATTCTCCTTGAAATTTTCGAAGGTTTCGAGTAAAAAATTGGGGATTTTTGTTTTGATGTTCTTGATGGATAAATTGGTCATGATTTTGATGAATTGATGTGATCTAATGCATGTTAAATTGATCTATTGAAAAGCATGAATCGTCTCCTTAATTCCCTAAAATTTTTGAAGCATGATGGGTATGAAGAATTGTAATTTAGGATGATTTTGAGTCTTCATCGTTAAGTTGATGATTGAAGGCCGTCTTTATGCTTTCAATCCTTATTTTACTTTGAGAGTTTGTGAGGAAAAGAACAAATCCTACGGGCAATGTTTTATTTGTGTTTTGTTCATACTATTTCCGATCGGCACATTTGGGCGTAGTTACTTTCTCTTCACGTACTTCATAAGTTTTAATATAGCTCTTATTATGAGTTCTTCAATTTATAGTGTTTGCATATTTAAATTCATCTCTAGCTAAGTTTCTATACTTGATCTAGACAAGACAGTTTAATGAATTCAAAAGCTTGAGAGGTATAATTTGTGCTTGATAATTGCATGCATTTGTTCCCAATATGTTGATGTGTTTATTCCAATATGGTGTAGTACGATTAAGAGGATAATAGGCCGTTAATCACTTAGGACATATTAGACGACTAATCAATTGAGAAGTAGGAGTATTTTACATAACTTATCTCAGTTAAGATCAATTAACATTAGAGGAATATGTCTACCCTGCTGGGCAAGACGTGATGATTCCTTGTTGGGCCTTTCTAGTAATTAATGCTCTTTGGGCAAGAAACTAAATGATGGCTCCGACAGAGGTATTGCCCAAGGTAGGGTGCCGACGATGCGTCGCCAAATAAGTAAGGATAAGTCAGGGAAGGGTTTGTTGAGAGCGTGACGAATAAAAAGGGATCTCAGCATTCAAGTCCTATAGCCAACGATGCATGCATGTAATAAATATATTTGCACCAATGACCAAGCTAGAGTTTCTATTATTGATCAAGTGTTTATTAAGTTCTCATATTGGGCATGACAGCCCCAGTGACCAAAATACCAATACCACTCTTTCTTGCCAGATGAAGAAGGATTCAAGAGATAGTAACAATCAACTTCTTGTGGATCGACCCTATACTTACTTGCTATCTACATAGCTGTGAGGATAGGCTATAAATTAATTTTGAAAGTGCGAATGACAGCCTTGTCAAGGAGGCTAAAATGAAATCTGCCTTTGCTCACATCATATCATTGCGAAAGTCTCGATTAACCAATCCATTCTCAGAATTATATCCACATCCCACCTCTAGATTAGATTCAGGGATTTTGCGGATAATTTACGACTTCCGAACTCAAATTCTAAATTTGAGCTAACGCGCGTGTAATACCCCAATCTTTTATATGTCTTTAAGTTCATCTTGATTGAGTTAATTTGCCTTGAATTGTATGTTAATGTGATTTTTTGTGATAAAAATTTCTGAGAAAATAAATTTTCTCGTGAAATTACCAAAATGCCCTTGAGTGCTTTTATGTGATTTTTCTCATTTCGGTTATCCGATTCGAAGAGGTAATGAATTGCTTGAGCAAGATTATATGAGTCTGAGTTTGAGTACATGTATTGGAAAATTCTGAGAAGTTTCATTTTTCGATGAAGAGTAACTTTTCTCCAGTTTTCGCTATTTGTCAAGTTTTTCCGAATTTCGTCTAATTAGTGTCTTTTGAGTATAAAAGTTCTTTTAAATCCTTATGGATATGTTTTAGAGTCCTTTGATATCATTTGAGAAAAGATTTCAGTTTGTTTTTGAAAACCCTAAATGAGTAGTGATTTCCGAGATTTTCTCCGTTACTCGAAATTTTATTTCAAAAACTAGATTTCTAGTATTCTTGATTTATTTGATGAGATATGAGACGAAGTAGAGAGCTTTTGGATGTTAAGAAAGACTCGTGGTGAGGTTGAAATCGTTTGAGAGTTAATTGAAAATGCAGGGTTGTTTTGCACCAGAAAGCTTTTTCTTTCCGGCTATTTAGATTGCGATTTGACTAAGAGGTGAAACAATCTCTCCCTATTAATTTCCCTCACTCTCATCACTTACTCACTCTCTATCACGCACCCCCTCTCTCTCGGAAATCTATCTCTCATCTCTCTCTAGGATGTCCCTCTTCCCTCTCCTCTTAATTTTCGGCATTCATGAGCATTTGAGGAGTGTTTCGATCCTTGTTATTTTTTAGGTTGAAATCTTGTTCATTGCATGAATCCATGCATGAAATTTGAAGTTAAAATCTTGATCATTCAATACCTCTAAGTACCAAAAATTTTAGCCTAATTTAGGGGTTTTCATGTTCTTTGTTTGATCTTGATTTTGATGGAGGGATTGAGCTTTATAAATTATTCTAAGAGGTTATGTGTGATGAATTAAAGGAGTCGAATTTCTATCTCTATTCTCCTTAAAAATTTCGAAGGTTTTGAGTAAAAAATTAGGGATTTTTTTTTTGATGTTCTTGATGGATGAATTGGTTATGATTTTGATGAATTGATGTGATCTAATGCATGTTAAATTGATCTATTGAGAAGCATGAATCGTCTCCTTAATTCCCTAAAATTTTTGAAACATGATGGGTATGAAGAATTGTAGTTTTGGATGATTTTGAGTCTTCATCGTTAAATTGATGATCGAATAATCAAATTGAGTATGTTTTGAGCTTATGTTTAAGAAGAATCGAAGAGATAAAATTGTTTGCTTAAGAGTTGAAAAATTTCAAAACTTTTTAAGTATAATAGTTGTGATTTTTGATGATCTTGTGTTCTAATTGATAAATTGAGTGTAGATTATTGAAATTGGATTTATTTGATGCATCATAGAACTTTGAATCGTTGAATTCGGATTTCTATGGAGAAAGCCCCAAAATTTTCGAAAGTTTATGCCTAAAATGAAGATTTTTATGTTTGATGTTATTTGTCAAAATTGATTGAAGAATCGATCAATTAAAATTTTTCTAAGCATAATAGAATCTCGAATTTTTGAATTCGGATAACTTTGGAGCAATTTTCAAACTTTTTCAAACTTTTTGGATTTTTGAATTGGTAATTTTTGATTTTGACCTTGTATGGTAAAATTGATATTATGTCTACGCAATTAGATTTATTTCAAGCATGGTAGGACTTGAAATTTTCGAAATCGAGTAAGTATAGTTATATAAGTGAAAAATTTCAAAACTTATGTGAGAAATTGAGCATGAAATGTTGTGTTCTTGAGGTTGTTTGATGCATGTAATGATTCTATGTTGTAATTGGAGTTAAAATAAGCATGATAGCCTTTTGAATTTCTTGATTTTGAGTTCGTACGAGAAAGTTATGAAAAATTGCAGTTTTGTTTAATGAAAAATTGAAATTTCATAAGTTAAAAGTGAAGTTTAAAGTTTTTTTGAGCATGTGTACATTTTTCAAGAAAAATGACGTATACTTTATTTCGGAAAATTTTGATATCAGCTTCGAATTTCAAATCCGATTCCATATTTGAATTCTTTGAATTATTTTAAGGAAAAGGAAATTGTTTTAGTTCAAAACCGTTAACTTTCTTTTTCAAGTTAAAAGTCGAGCAATGTCGAGTCAGCATGAATCTGTATGTGAGTCTTGATTAAATTTCTGAGTCTGAGATTGTGTTCGTATAATTTAATGTGAATTTCTAGATTTTTTTTTAGAATAATTTGAGAAGTTTGGAAAAATAAAATTCCGACTATTTATTGAAGTGACTAGTTTACCTGTTTGTAAATGTCTCATTCATGAGGTGATGATGTGATTATGATTGATTTGTGTTAAAAGTGATAAAAAATTTATCTCGAAATTTTTCTGATGTAATATCCCGACTTTTTAATAAGGACATTAATTAATTTTCATTAATCAATTAAAATTGAACTTTTGCATTCATAATTAGTAACACTTGAAAAAAAAAGTATACACACACACACACACACGCACATATAAGGATGAGTTAGTATAAAAACATATCCTGGTGTGAAAACGTGAGAACATGCTTAAATTAATATGTAGTCATGCTTAAATTTATAAATTGTCATGCTTAATAAGATTTATACTTTTTATATAAACGTTAGTGCTTATATAAAATCATGCCTGAATCGATATATATATTCATGCTTCAAATAATCACAATCATAGATCATACAAACATAATGTTTATATAAAAAGACATGAACATAATTAAGCATGATAATATATGAATTTAAGCATTATTGCAAAGTAATTTAAGCTTCACGTTCTCACACTAGGATTGATTTTTGTATTGAACCAATCCCTATATATATATATATATATAGGGTTGGGATCTGGTGAGAATAGATCTTATGTGAGAATGTGAGAATGATAGATTTTAATGCATTTTTATCTTATTGGTAATGCATATATATGTAGAAATAAAATGCACACACATTCTAATGCATAAATTGTAGTAACTAAATGCATAAACATTGTTATGCATAAATTAGTATAACATAATGCATTGTTAAATCTCAGCCATTGATCAACAAAAATTAAGGTCCAGATTTATTCTCATTTCTCATTTAAAAATCCATTCTCACATGATCCTCTTCATATATATATATATATATATATATATATATATATATATAATTGGTTTATTTCAAAAGTTAATTACTAAATTACTTAAACCTTTAAGTAACATGAATGAAATCCAAATGTGTTCTTCTTAATGAAACAATAGAAAATATTTTTCTTTAGAACGAATTATATTGTAATTAGTACATAGAACCTGATTTGAATATTAGAACCAATACTTTATTATTCAATTTCTGATGTAAAAGAAGCTACACAGTAAAATCTCATTTACAAACTTTATTGAATGATATTTATGATGTATGAAGGAGCCACACAGTAGAATCTCATTTACAAAATCTTATAGGGTGATTTTGTGGTAAAAAGAAAGTATACACGTTGCTCTTCTCCAACCCAATAATCCTATAAATACCCACTCAACCATAATAATACAAATCCAACTAACACTGCGACACAACAATTTTCCAAAACACACAAAGAAAGGAAGAAAGAAAGGAAGTAACGATGCAACTCTACTGACACAAGTGATCACTAAATCAACTAGCAATAAAACCGCAACTATTCGGTGCTATCGTAGCAATATAGCAAGTCGAGTATCGTATCCATGAGGACTATAATCCAAAAATATAGTGAAAATAAAATTTAGACACTTTCCTACTATTCAAGCTTTTGGGAGTTCATGAATTGGGGATTTTGATATACTAAAAAGGAAATTAGCAATTGAAGGCAACTTAACATAGCAACAAAGGAAATTAAGAGAATTTAACGATAATAAGAGGGTCGATTCTCTGGATATGATTCAACTCAACAACAATGATGGATATGTCACAGCCCCAAATCCCGAGGGACGGCAGATGCCGGGGTGCGACTGGGGTTGGATTAAAGAAGCGGGGAAGAAGGGGGCTAACCGACTAAACATACATGAAAAGACATCATTAAATCATGAATAAGACTTGAATATAAATAAGAAAGAGTTAATCACGAGTGATTACTCGACAAAATACACAGAAGAGACTAAGTTCAAAATTACAGACTTAACTACAGTGTATTGTTCAGAAGGTGTGTTTGAAAAGATTTAGAGTTCTGCAGCGGAAGAGTTCTAACTAAAGCATCCTATCTTTCAACTCAACATCAACCGTCGCCGCTCACCGTCGATTCAACCTGCACATTTATAAAACAATGCAGGGCTAAGTACAAACGTACATAGTGGGCACGATGCCGAAATCATAGTCATATGTATAAATAATCTGGCATTTTATAACCGTAGCGCATCGGGGTTTTGTTGAAAAGGCCCGTGCCTACTAAACATTTTCTGACTGATTTGAATAAAGTAGCTTGCGCAAGCATTTTTAGAGTATGTTATGTTCAATCTTGAACCAAACTAATTCACCGTGGCTGGTACCCCTCAACAGGATATCACATACACCACAGGTTACAAAGTGCACTAACTTTGGAAAGCACTTAGCAGCTAACTCAGAGCCGATCGTTAGTTAACCTAGTTAGATTAACTCTAAAAGTCTAGAAAACCCGAAGGTTAACTCAGAAATCTGGAAAACATGAATGTTAACTCAAATAGGTACAAGAGAACTCACATAAAAATAGTTGAAACAGTTTATGCCAAGATTATCACTTTGAAAACACAATTATCAAAGCGATAAATAATACTTTCGAGTTGTGGAAAAACCCACATTTTATTTGATATATATAAAAGTCCACCTTGATTTACAGAACTTAAAGCAAAACTTCCAACTTTGGATCTTCCGTCCTTTCTCTACAGTTGGCTTCCTCCTTCATCGTAAAATGAACATACTTTAAAAACGGTTTGTAAAGGGTAATCGATTAAAGATTTAGTTATTTTATTCTTTTGGGCATTTGCAAGCTTACTAGATTCGTTTTACTTAAACGGGAAACGAGACTCGTATCAATCTCGTTAGAACTTGGAAGATCTCATACTCGACTCTCGGGTCAGTAGAGATGGTAGTCGATATCCTAATACGACTTTAAAGATTAAGAGAAGCTAAGTTGGAAAGAATCAACTTAGGCGATTTACTTTAATTCTTTGAACGATTTAAGGAATTTCTCGTTTATTACTTCTTTAAAGAAAAGATAAGATATAAGGTCTCGACTGGTCTCCATCACTAGAGGTCTTGTACTTGACTTTAGGGTCAGTAGGTAGATGTTCGATAGATAAAAACGGCTTAAACGATTGAAAAAAGTTAAGTTGTGAACTAAACAACTTAGAAAACAAGAAACTGAAAAATCACTGTACAGTCCAGTAACTCTGGAGGCTGTCCAGAACAGAGAACTTGGAAACAGGGGGTGAGCCCTGTACCATTAGAAAGCTTAGGAAGTCTAGTTCGCGCTCCAATTTACGGATCACAAATCCGATAAACGAGCTGGAAGTTATAACAGTTTCCGGCGAGGGTCGCAAAACTGCCGTGGAAACCCTAATAAATTGATAAGTTCGCCGTATAACGGTTTAGGTTCGTTTTAAATTCTCGTACTCAACTTTTTTAGAATCTGGACTCTTAAAGCAGTCATCACGTACCTCCGTACGTGACAAACTCCTTCTCAACTTGTTCAAAAGCACGACGTTCTAACGTCGGATTTCAACTAACAAGTACTATACCAACAAAGAAAATCCAAACGCGTTCTAGTTCTCGATTACACTATAACTCATATTAGATTAACTCGGATGCTTATGGTGTCAACTAGAAAGATGTTCCAAATTTCATTATAAACAGTTATATCAAGTTAGAATTTTCATCCGACTTCCCGATTATTAGTTACAACTAGATATTCGTCTCTTACGCGATTTCCTAAAGTCGTCGGTTTTCGTTCAAATTTTACGACGCTAAACTATATCTAACTCGAATCATTTTCATGCATGCAAACACATCTTAACATCTTTATAACTCAGTTTATAAGGTGATTTTAGTCTCTTACATTTCATTAAACATTTTTAGAAAAATTCCAATTAACTTCTATAATCAACTAGTATGATTTGTATTATAATTCCATTAACAATTCATCACTTATATCAAGCATGTATAAACTCCTAATTATTCTACAAATTTCTGGTTTTAAGCATATGTTAAAGGATTGATTTTCTACTCCAATTAACAACATATATTCACTAATCAACCTATTATAACAACCATTAATCAATTGCAATTCCAAAAACAACTAACATGCAAAAACCCCTAATTTATAATTCAAACCCTAATTGAATTTCATAATAACATAGGGCTTTCAATCCCTTTTCATTCCATACACTAATTAACCATCTATTAAACATGAATCCATGATCAAAAGAAGAAAAACAAAAATCCTACAAATTCCCAAAAAAATTCTGCATTTACACAAGTTTTAGGATTCTTGGTTTTGATCATTTTTAATCCATAATTATCATATCTAACATATCTGATTTCATCATTCTAAGATCAATTCATCTATCCCATAACCTTAAAATTTGGAACAAGAAGGAAAAGAGAAGAAAAGAAAATCTAAATGGATAGAATTGTGGAGGATGGAAATACCTTAAGATTTAACAAAGGATGTAAGGTGTTTGAATGGATGGATGGTGATTGGTGTTCTTCTTCTTGTTCTTGAAAGGTCTTCAATGGTGGTGAAGAAGTGGGGAAGATGAAGAAGAAAATAAAGAATGGAGATGGAGAGAGAGCTGCCGAGAGCTAGAGAGAGATGGAGAGAAATTTGGTTTTGTCTTAAGTGTTGTTATGATGAATAGGTTGAAAGATGTATAAAGTGTAGACAATGTGTCACTTAGTTAAGCAATATTAACTTGCGTGTTTGCCACTAAAACAAGGAGGTGTCGGCTGCATGTATACACTTAAGAGGTTTACGGGTTTTTCCAGCGCGATCCGACGTTACGGAAAAACGAACGACGAAAAACGTTGTTCGGTACAAAAATCGTCGTGATTCGATTTGACCTTAAATTCTAACATATGAACTTAATTAGAAAATAAATTTATAAAATTTATTTTGACAAAAACTCGGGACGAAAAGTCCGAGCTTCGTCCGAAAAAACGTAAAAACAAACTTTCTCGGCGTGTTTGTATTGCGATTTTTGTAAATGTAAAATTAAACGGTTTTCCGTTCTTAGTTTACAAACTAAAAACTTTTCGTACGCGCTAACCCCTAATACAGAAGTCATCTAGCTGACTCCCGTAATTTATTTTTAATAACGGATTCGACTGTTAGCCTTAGAATTCAAAAATTATAAATTTAGGCGTGCAAAGCCATTTATGTAATTAACTTTAAACTTTTTAGAACGTAAGGAATTTACGGGGCATTACATCCTACCCCCCTTTCGAAAAATTTCGTCCCGAAATTTGCTTATCCTCTATAATTGCTTGAAGTACTTCTTACTTGACATGACTTTCTCTTGCCTGTGATGATCTTATAATGCTATTACTATTCGTCTCGACTTGCTTTTTAACTTTTGCTCTTTTCGGTCTAAGATCGCTTTTGATCTTTCCTAATAAATTTAGTCGATTTCAAGAATGACGTCTTGCTGATAGAACTTCGTGTGTAAAAAAGAATATACATTACTTCATCGAAATGAGATATACTTAAAATAAGTATTTCATAAACTTGGCGATAAAGCCATAACTATTCGTATTGGAATTATCTTTCCTAAGTTACTTACTAATTATATAGATCTTTGTCAAAGTCTGAACTTGACACGAAACTAACGTTTCTCATTAACGGAGAAAACTTAAGGAGCTTTTATTTTCCTTCTCGTTTATTAAATTCGAATTGTTGTATATACTTAGGACTTTTGTCTTCTTTAAAACTTGTTTTCTTTTGACTCGAATCTATCGAATGATCCCGATCATTTTATTGACCGCATTTGGTCCTAAATTTTTGCTTTCACCTACCTTATAGCAATAAGGCAGCTATGTAAGTCTTTTCCTTCTACAAGGTCTCGTAAGTCGTAATTCCTATCGTAGCTTAATAGTTGTTGTTATAACAACTCGGTTGTTTGGCTACGTGTTCTTCAATTCACTCTTCGGCTAATATTATCGTTCTTAGCATATCAACGAGTACTTGAATCATTTTCTCGGACTATCCATTCAACTGGCGGTGAAAAGCGGTACTAAAGTTAGGTTTGCTATCTGACTTTTCTGTCTTGTAACCTATAACCATCTCGTCGTCATCGGAATTACTAAGTCCACTCTTAAATTTCTATCACTAACTCATTGTTTCAGAGTCATTGTCTGGTTTAACCATTCTCATCCCTAGTCGAGGCTTATCCTTTGACTCGTCCTTTCTCTTGATACTTATAATCGTTCTCGTAATTTGATATAGTTATTTGTGCCGCTATTCGCCCTGCGATTGATGCTGATGCATCATGCATTTTTCTATATCTATCTTCTCGAATCCTTGTATAAGCATTTCTTTTCCGACGAAAAGATACCTAAACTTAGTTGGAGTCTTACGACTCAGCGTGTCTATTCTTTTTCTTAACTTTTCCTAGATGGTAATTATTTTCACAAACGTAATATCTTACTAGTTCGAGCTATCTCCTTTGTCTTATGTTAATTCCTTTGCTCGAATACACGCTCTAAATTCTTATGATCTATGAAGATCTCATCCCTTGAACTATATAGATGGTGTGTCCTAATTTTCAATGCAAGCTCTATGGCTTCAAGTTCTAAGTCGTAGGTTGGGTACTCAATTTCCTGGGGTTAACGTGTCGTGAAGTGTAAGCTATCACTTTCTCATTTTGCATTTATACCATCCTAACCTATTCTTTTTAGCATTGGTATCTACCTTGTATTCCTTGTCGTTTCTGGGAGGGCTGAACCTGGGTAATAATCAACTTTTCCTAGAACGTCTGCGTTCCTATTCCACAATTGTCTGTACATTTATTCTTTTCTTCTATGTAGTTGCGCCATAAATCTTAGTAATTATAGAGAATTCCTTAATGGAAACCTCTATTTTAACTATCCAGCCTGTGAACTTCTTATTTCATTCAGACTGGTAAGCGATTTTCCATTTGAGTACTGTCTCTACCTTAGCAGGAATCTATCTTAACAACTTCTGTCTACAATGTTTATCTAAGAAACATTACCTCTCTCTTCGAGCTTGTTCTTGCTAATTTGGCATCTAGCTCCCGACTCTATGTGTTCTAGTATTATTCGCAAGTATTCTTCATATTCATCTTCATTCTTGGGTAACTGGAATTGTCATTGATAAATACTAAAATGAATTTTTTTCTAAGTCTAGGTGGAAAAATTCTATTCCTGTGGTTTATGAATACTACGGAGCACTAGCCAATTAAGCGGCATAACTAAACATTCGTGATGGCCATATTGGCTTGAAAGATAAATTTTTGGATACATCTCCAGTTTACTCTTTTAACTAGTGATGCTTAGACCTTAAGTCTATCCTTACAATTGTACTTGTTTCCTTTTAAATTTATCAGGGGTCTTCTATTCTCGTTAAAGGATACTTACTCTTAAGGGTTATCTTTATTTAATTTTTGACAGCCTATATACATTCTTGCAGAATTATCCTTCTTTGATGATGAACATCTAAAATATTCTCCATGGTGAAAACGTTTATCTAAAGAAATCGTCATCCAACAACTCTTGCAGTTGGATCTTAAGCTCCTCTAACTTCTTTGATACCGTTCTACATAGGGCCTTTAATTTGGAAGCTGCTTGAAGTTCTGAGTCGATCGTGAAACCTACACGACAATCTGTTAGTAAACTAGATATTTCATATAATTCTGTAGGTTCTCTATTTGGGATTTTTTTTTTAAAAGAGATTTTTCTCTCGTTGTCGAGAATCGTGGTAATTCTCAAACAACTAGTCTTTTCCTAAATTTATATATAGTACATTGTATTACTTCCCAATCGATTGCTTAATGAAACTAAGGGGTTAACTCTCTGAGGTCATTAATACTCCCTAAAGCGTAGTTGTTCTGATTTCAAGATTAGAGCGTTCTAGTCTTAGTCCTATAGTGCCAGAGGGTACTAGTCAAATGAATATAACGCTTTAGTATAGTCAAAAGGTACTGGAAAACTGGTATATAGTTCTAGTACGGGTCAACAATTTTGACAGGTTAATTTATAAGGTTCATCCAATACCTGCCAGATCTCCCTTTTCTTCATTAAGCCTCTCCTACCTAATCATGTATGCATTTGCATTCTGTTGTGATTGCATCAGCTGTGGCTGTGACTGGATTTGAATGATATTTGATGGTTGAAGCTGGCCGTACTGATTTGGTTTTGCCGTCCGGAGCAGCGTCGGACAACTCCTCCTTATATGCCCCGTCTGTCCATAATTAAAACATTTATCCGTGTTTGCCAAACACGCACCCTCATGCTTCTTACCACATCTAGAACAAGTAGAAAATTCTCGTTTATGTTCTACTGCTTGCCACGGCTCAGGACAATCCCTCTTAACATGCCCCTTACGTCCATAGTTGAAGCAAACACTAGTTTTTTGCTAAACAAACACCAGGGTGTTCCTTATTACACTTAGGGTAATCGGGATTAGTGATTTTTCCTTGGTTAACATTCCTTGGCTGCCCTTGCAGCTGTCCTAGTAGATGGCTTCTCTTGCCTTGACTGGATTGTTCATTTTTCTGCGGCTTACTCTTTTGTCCTACTTTCTTTCCATAGTTACTTCCTTTCCCTGGTTGGTGGAAACCCTGCCTAGTCCTATTCCGTTTCCCTTGACTGTTGTGGCACTGGTAGCAATTACTACTACTTCCTTCCCATTTCCTCTTTCCCTTATGGTTAACCTTATTGTTGGAAAGATTTTGGGTTGAGGTCTGGTTTGGTGCCGGTGTGGATTTTACCATCTTTCCTTTATTAGGTACTAATGCCTCTATTTCACGGACTCGTTCTAGTAGTTCTGCATAACTCAGTCCCTCCTGTCTGGCTACTGCCCTTCCCAGTTCGTACTTAAGTTCTCCCTGAAGTTTCCTTGCTATTTCTTCTTCAGTTTTCACTTGGTTGTATACATACTTATCATAATATGCCTTCTTAAAACCATTCCAGGTGATTAGAGCCGCTTGTTCTACCAGCATAAGTCCCTGTCTAGTTTTCCACCAATATTTAGCTGGTCCGATTAGCTGATACCCAGCGCATGCTAGACGCTTCTCATCACTAAATCCAATCGGCTCAAAGATTCTCTCTATAGAACGTATCCATTGCTTGGCCTCATTCGGATTACCAGATCCATCGAAAAATGGTGGTTTACTTCCAAAGAATAAATCTTCTATGCTAGGATGTTGCTGAGATAGGGGAAGTGAAAAGGTTGCTGGGTGTTTTTGCCTTTCTTCTCTTATACGTTGTTCTTGACCTCTATCAGACTCTCTAGGACTATCAGGTCCTCTCCGATCGTTAACAGCTCTCAGCGACATTTTTAAGACTGTAAGATACAAAATTTTTCTTATTAGCACTTGTTTCTAAGCCTTCATTTTCTCACTAACCTCTTTCTTTTTCCCACTTAATACTTTCATGTAAACGAGAATAACAAATTAACTTTGACTCTATTTCTCTCAACTTTTATCCTCTAAGGTTAAATTAAACTCTCGTTACACGAGTTTTTGTTTGATATTCTGGTTTAGTTATACAATTCATAAGAAACTTCTTGTGACTAAAACCCTCTAATGGGTCATGTATATTATATATATACATCCAAGAAGATTATGTTAGTTTTGCCTTTAACCAGGACTTATACAAAACTAGACTACAACGAGTCTAAACTAGACTAACTGCCTATGTGTACAGAATGCACTAACACATTACATTACCGTACTACTGAAAGTACTAGAACGGAAACGATTCATAAAATATTTGTATCCGTTGGTGTACTACAAAACTATCTAGTTACTGATCCGACTATGTACAACAAAAGGCTACTATACTACCATGCGTCTCTGACGTCTTGTTCAACAAACTTGCGGTCAAGTAACTACTGCCCACTATGGCCTATTCCTCCTCGGGGTCCTCGTCCGGATCCTCATCCGGATCCTCATTGGTATCCTCCTCCGGATCCTCATCGTCTGACTCTGAACCGAAAGTAAACTGGAGTGCCTCGTCGACCCTCAAAGTAGTGCCATCTGCAAGTGTGAGTGATGGTGGGGCAGGCACGTCTGAAACTGTCATCTTTGAATCTGAAACCAAGTAGTCCCAGCAGGTCGCTGATGCCCGCTTCTTTGGAGGCAGCAGGTGGTCGGGAAGTGAACCGGACTCGTACTCCTCTCTGGAATGGACCCTGGACGGTCCTGCCTCAAACTCAGCCCGAACCCTGGCCAACTCCGCGCAAATCTCATCAAGGGGTCTGTAAGATGATGGAAACTGTAATAGGGCGGCTGTGTCTAAATACTCTGGTCCTGACTGAAATGGTCCCTGAACTCTCATAGAAGGCTCATGCTGAAAAGGAGTGGGTAACCCTAGGCCATTCGCTGTCTCTGTAGCTAATTCCCTTGTGCCCTCACTGGGTACCATCACTGAAGGGATCTCCAACTGTGCAATCATCTCTGGACCTATCTCATCGTGCTCTGACTCTGAATCTGCCGGAAAGTGAGTATAGGGAGGATGCGCCTGAACTGGGTATGATGTTATATGTCTGCTCTCGAAGAAACGCCTGTGTACCTTTAAAGCGAATCCATTGTAATTACTTGTTGGCTCTATATCGTCGTCAAACATCCCAAGGTAGTACCACGCCGTGTCGTGTGCTCAACCATGACATTCCTCTGGTAGACAGCTAACCAAGTCAAGTATAGCCTGACTCTCTGAAATAGTATGCCGGACTGGATAATAAACTGACGAGAAGTAACTAATCCTTTGTCCTACGTCGTGTCTCGGGTTTGCCTCATAATCTCTATACCTATCTAATAACCGATCTGCCCAAGTACGCTGTGGCGGGGACTGATCCTCTGAAGCCGTGTTACTACTGGAAGTCATCCTACAAAGTTTTTTTTTTTTTAAGAAACACGGATCAGTAACGGTAAGATGATACCTTATCTTACGAAAAATCTCAAATTACAAGATGAATATTCCTTATTCAATTGTAATATTACCACACTTAATCTAACAACTTATCTTAGACATCTAGCAATTTCACAGAAAATCGCTCTCGTACTCACAATACATAGAAATAAAATTTCAAGGTTTTATTCCCATTCTTATCTCATTCTTTTATTTCTTACTTTTAATTCCTTATTTTCTTTCATTAATCCTTATCTCTTTCTCAGGAAAAAAAAAATTTCTTATCGATTCTCTAAAACAAAGCACGTATACTTTGTTCATGTTACTTATGCGAAAGTAACATTCATTTACAAAAGACCTTGCGTTTACTAATCATAATACTCATACGTGTCGTATTCTTTGTTCAAGGACGAAGTATATATATATAAATTTCGAACGGAGAAAAGGAATATATCCTAAGAATAACTTTTTAGAACAAGTTCTATTTGTCAATGCTAAAAACGAGCGGTCGTTAGAAAATTTAATCAAGCTTCGTGCTTGACTCCTAATAGTAAAACAATTCTCTTCGCAAGGTTCGAACGAGGCGAGCACTATAAAAAGAAACGAAAAGAAAAGGAACGATGTCGTTATAAGTTACTTATACGTTAGTAACATTCGTCTCTTTAAACCACTTATACCGTACTAAAAAGGTTTTGCTGGCGGGGCATAAGACCCATATTACTGAGTTTCTTATTATGTGGGTTGATCAGGTCCACATAACAGTCCCTCAATCACATGGAACTTCTGTCTCGTTTGCATCTTTCTTACTTTGAAGCCGATGCTTCTCTAACATCTACTTGTTCCTTTCGTTTACTAACACGATTTACCTTTTTATTTATTCATTTCATTTCCTTGAAGGAAATTCATATCGGAGTTATAACAAAGATCGACTTTGCCGAGTCTTTATTCATGTCACTAAGCGCACGTGACATTCATCAGAGGAAGTCCTTCTCGCGTTAAGGATCTCCTTTCGAAATCATTTCAAAACAACGTTTCTTAAAAACGTCTAAGTTCTCGAAGATCCGGAAAGTTCTTAGGTTTCAAGTCTACGTTCTCATTTGAATCGGGAAAAATCCCTAAAATCCAACTATATTCTGGTGTCCGAATAATTTTCAAAAGAAAGAAATTATTGCGCAAATAATCACATAAGATAGTACTTGTACTATCACTCAATCACATAAAGTATAAAAAATTTTACTTCTATAAAATTCTTAATTTCGGAATACAACTCATTCTCATTCTAACTTTTTTTTTGAATACTTGCTCATAAATTCCCTTTTTTTTTTAAAAGAAATCTCATTATAAAATTCTTTCACTTTCCCTTGTTGAGTCGACGTAGCGGGCGGTTGAGTTGACATCTATATTCTCAATCTTAGCTTTAGAGTTTAACTCTTATCTTATACTTGGAAAGACAACTCTGATCCAGAGTGTACACAAATATCGTGTCTTATGACTCGAAAGAAGACTCGATATAGAGTTCAAACGAATACTCTATATGATACCACTCTGTCACAGCCCCAAATCCCGAGGGACGGCAGAAGCCGGGGTGCGACTGTGGTTGGAATAAAGAAGCGGGGAAGAAGGGGGCTAACCGACTAAACATACATGAAAAGACATCATTAAATCATGAATAAGACTTGAATATAAATAAGAAAGAGTTAATCACGAGTGATTACTCGACAAAATACACAGAAGAGACTAAGTTCAAAATTACAGACTTAACTACAGTGTATTGTTCAGAAGGTGTGTTTGAAAAGATTTAGAGTTCTGCAGCGGAAGAGTTCTAACTAAAGCATCCTATCTTTCAACTCAACATCAACCGTCGCCGCTCACCGTCGCTTCAACCTGCACATTTATAAAACAATGCAGGGCTAAGTACAAACGTACATAGTGGGCACGATGCCGAAATCATAGTCATATGTATAAATAATCTGGCATTTTATAACCGTAGCGCATCGGGGTTTTGTTGAAAAGGCCCGTGCCTACTAAACATTTTCTGACTGATTTGAATAAAGTAGCTTGCGCAAGCATTTTTAGAGTATGTTATGTTCAATCTTGAACCAAACTAATTCACCGTGGCTGGTACCCCTCAACAGGATATCACATACACCACAGGTTACAAAGTGCACTAACTTTGGAAAGCACTTAGCAGCTAACTCAGAGCCGATCGTTAGTTAACCTAGTTAGATTAACTCTAAAAGTCTGGAAAACCCGAAGGTTAACTCAGAAATCTGGAAAACATGAATGTTAACTCAAATAGGTACAAGAGAACTCACATAAAAATAGTTGAAACAGTTTATGCCAAGATTATCACTTTGAAAACACAATTATCAAAGCGATAAATAATACTTTCGAGTTGTGGAAAAACCCACATTTTATTTGATATATATAAAAGTCCACCTTGATTTACAGAACTTAAAGCAAAACTTCCAACTTTGGATCTTCCGTCCTTTCTCTACAGTTGGCTTCCTCCTTCATCGTAAAATGAACATACTTTAAAAACGGTTTGTAAAGGGTAATCGATTAAAGATTTAGTTATTTTATTCTTTTGGGCATTTGCAAGCTTACTAGATTCGTTTTACTTAAACGGAAAACGAGACTCGTATCAATCTCGTTAGAACTTGGAAGATCTCATACTCGACTCTCGGGTCAGTAGAGATGGTAGTCGATATCCTAATACGACTTTAAAGATTAAGAGAAGCTAAGTTGGAAAGAATCAACTTAGGCGATTTACTTTAATTCTTTGAACGATTTAAGGAATTTCTCGTTTATTACTTCTTTAAAGAAAAGATAAGATATAAGGTCTCGACTGGTCTCCATCACTAGAGGTCTTGTACTTGACTTTAGGGTCAGTAGGTAGATGTTCGATAGATAAAAACGGCTTAAACGATTGAAAAAAGTTAAGTTGTGAACTAAACAACTTAGAAAACAAGAAACTGAAAAATCACTGTACAGTCCAGTAACTCTGGAGGCTGTCCAGAACAGAGAACTTGGAAACAGGGGGTGAGCCCTGTACCATTAGAAAGCTTAGGAAGTCTAGTTCGCGCTCCAATTTACGGATCACAAATCCGATAAACGAGCTGGAAGTTATAACAGTTTCCGGTGAGGGTCGCAAAACTGCCGTGGAAACCCTAATAAATTGATAAGTTCGCCGTATAACGGTTTAGGTTCGTTTTAAATTCTCGTACTCAACTTTTTTAGAATCTGGACTCTTAAAGCAGTCATCACGTACCTCCGTACGTGACAAACTCCTTCTCAACTTGTTCAAAAGCACGACGTTCTAACGTCGGATTTCAACTAACAAGTACTATACCAACAAAGAAAATCCAAACGCGTTCTAGTTCTCGATTACACTATAACTCATATTAGATTAACTCGGATGCTTATGGTGTCAACTAGAAAGATGTTCCAAATTTCATTATAAACAGTTATATCAAGTTAGAATTTTCATCCGACTTCCCGATTATTAGTTACAACTAGATATTCGTCTCTTACGCGATTTCCTAAAGTCGTCGGTTTTCGTTCAAATTTTACGACGCTAAACTATATCTAACTCGAATCATTTTCATGCATGCAAACACATCTTAACATCTTTATAACTCAGTTTATAAGGTGATTTTAGTCTCTTACATTTCATTAAACATTTTTAGAAAAATTCCAATTAACTTCTATAATCAACTAGTATGATTTGTATTATAATTCCATTAACAATTCATCACTTATATCAAGCATGTATAAACTCCTAATTATTCTACAAATTTCTGGTTTTAAGCATATGTTAAAGGATTGATTTTCTACTCCAATTAACAACATATATTCACTAATCAACCTATTATAACAACCATTAATCAATTGCAATTCCAAAAACAACTAACATGCAAAAACCCCTAATTTATAATTCAAACCCTAATTGAATTTCATAATAACATAGGGCTTTCAATCCCTTTTCATTCCATACACTAATTAACCATCTATTAAACATGAATCCATGATCAAAAGAAGAAAAACAAAAATCCTACAAATTCCCAAAAAAATTCTGCATTTACACAAGTTTTAGGATTCTTGGTTTTGATCATTTTTAATCCATAATTATCATATCTAACATATCTGATTTCATCATTCTAAGATCAATTCATCTATCCCATAACCTTAAAATTTGGAACAAGAAGGAAAAGAGAAGAAAAGAAAATCTAAATGGATAGAATTGTGGAGGATGGAAATACCTTAAGATTTAACAAAGGATGTAAGGTGTTTGAATGGATGGATGGTGATTGGTGTTCTTCTTCTTGTTCTTGAAAGGTCTTCAATGGTGGTGAAGAAGTGGGGAAGATGAAGAAGAAAATAAAGAATGGAGATGGAGAGAGAGCTGCCGAGAGCTAGAGAGAGATGGAGAGAAATTTGGTTTTGTCTTAAGTGTTGTTATGATGAATAGGTTGAAAGATGTATAAAGTGTAGACAATGTGTCACTTAGTTAAGCAATATTAACTTGCGTGTTTGCCACTAAAACAAGGAGGTGTCGGCTGCATGTATACACTTAAGAGGTTTACGGGTTTTTCCAGCGCGATCCGACGTTACGGAAAAACGAACGACGAAAAACGTTGTTCGGTACAAAAATCGTCGTGATTCGATTTGACCTTAAATTCTAACATATGAACTTAATTAGAAAATAAATTTATAAAATTTATTTTGACAAAAACTCGGGACGAAAAGTCCGAGCTTCGTCCGAAAAAACGTAAAAACAAACTTTCTCGGCGTGTTTGTATTGCGATTTTTGTAAATGTAAAATTAAACGGTTTTCCGTTCTTAGTTTACAAACTAAAAACTTTTCGTACGCGCTAACCCCTAATACAGAAGTCATCTAGCTGACTCCCGTAATTTATTTTTAATAACGGATTCGACTGTTAGCCTTAGAATTCAAAAATTATAAATTTAGGCGTGCAAAGCCATTTATTTAATTAACTTTAAACTTTTTAGAACGTAAGGAATTTACGGGGCATTACAGGATATTTCCTAACAACCTATTAACCACTTTAATCCAAATCATGCGGAAAAAATCACAATGGCAATGCACTCTCTCTCTCTTGATAAAAAATGCTCTCAGAAGCAGGGTGCTTATGTAACCCGCTCAAAACGACGCGCTCACGTTGCTTATGGCTGCGCGACCTTTTTATTTTGGCTCGTTCTCTCTCGTCCGAACTCCGATTTGCCTCCCATTTTTTGCTACGAACTCGTATCGAGCTCCTCTTTCTGATTCCAAGATCATTTTACTCGAATTCTAACTCCATTTTCCTGAAATTTGAACGAAACAACCAAGCAAGCGTAATAACTTCACAATAACAACACTTATGCAATAATACGCAATCAAAGCATGATTTTCTTGAAAGAAATGGCATAAAGTGCACCCTTAAAGCTTAAAAAAAATCATGTTTGTCATACACTTCCACTTCAAGCTTTATTGCTCCAAATCACTCAATGCTTCATAAAACATGCACAACTACACCAAAACGTGACTCCATTCCAAAATAGAGAAATTGAAAGGAATAACGTCCATTTAAATATAATACCCAACAAAATGTGTATTCAAAATGACTTAAAAACCATACAAAATGAGTGTTTATCAACAAGTGACAACCATAATTTCTTAGCTACAGAAAAACGGACAAATTATCAAAGTAGAGAATGAGCTCTGCTAGGAAAGCTATGGGAGCTTAAGGATTTAAGAATCAAAATTTTGCATCATAATCCTGAACCCTAACTCATCTCACTAAAATAAGGTAATTCAAAACTCTTTGTATCATTGAATACCATTTCTTTCGTAAACCATTAACTTAAACATAGAATTGTATATTGAGACTTGGTGTTAATATCTCATAATCTACAACGATCTGGACTTGACAAGAGTACATAGGATGTCACAGCCCCAAATCCCGAGGGACGGCAAAGCCGGGGTGCGACTAAGGGTTGGATTAAAGAAGTGGGGAAGAAGGGGGATAAATAAATAAACAGACATTAATTAATCAACAACTGATATCTATGAACAGGTTTTATTGAAAGAAAGAGAGTCGACCTTGAAGGATCGCTCGACAAGTTGTTCAAAAGTTAACTAAGTTCATTGTACGGGACTCAGACAAAAAGATAGGTTTACATTAACTCAAAAAGATTGGCAGCGGAAAGCGTAAAGCTTGACACAAGTTCTTCTTCCTAACTATAACTCTTTACTCAACCTCCTGCCGCTCTCGTCACTCAACCTGCACATTTTATAAAACATATGCAGGGCTAAGTATAAACATACTTAGTGGGCATATTGCCGATAAATAGAACATTGGGGTTTTTCATCACACCGGCTACCGTGTACACTTAAACCCTGGAAAACCCTTTCTGGTTAACTCAGCGGTCCGATAGATTAGTTAACCCCTTTTGGCTAACTCAGAAAGGCACAAGAGAACTTACATGAAACAAATATTTTCATGCCTTGATAATCACTTTAAAACACAGTTATAAAGCGATAAGTAAACATTTTTGAGCATCGCTCATTTGATTTGATATATAGAAAAGCCCACCTTTAGGCGATTACAGAACTAAAACACGATCTTCCGTCTTTGATCTTCCGTCCTGTCTTCTAAACTTGACTTCCACCTTTGAATGCAAATAATAAAACTTCAATAAGCGGTCGAGACAAAAAAGGAAAAAGAAATCGAATTCGTTTTAGACTTTTAAGCCTTTGCACTTTAACTACATTCTTTTGAAACGAATAAACGAGACTCGAACAATTCTCGTTTAGAAACTGACTCGGCTCATTACTCGACACTTCGGTCAGTTAGTAAAGGGAGTCGATATCTTATAACGACTTAGAATTTCACAAGGAACGAAGTTAAAAAGGATTCAACTTAAGAATTTAGGCTTACGAAAGTTTCTGCACAGAGCAGAAGTTCTGGAGTTCATACAGAACATATTCCTGCGACACAGGGGATGAAATTTATATCAAAAGAAAGCTACGGATGTATAGTTTATTGTTCAATTTACGGAACTCGATTTCGTTAAGCGAGCTAAAAGTTATGACAGTTTCCGTAACGTATCGCAAAACAGTCCGCGTGAAACCCTAGGTGCTCGTAAAACTCGACGCACGATTTCCTAGGTTCGATCAATGCTATACAACCTTTAAGCTCACGAAATTATTATCAAATTACAGTCTTAAGGCAGTCAATACGCATGTCCCTTAATCGGGTATACCTTTACGACTTTTTGATTAAACAAACAACGAGCATTTCCTCATCTTTTTCAACTAATCAATTACTAAACCATTTCAATTCAAATTCAATTTCATTCTTCAACTTCTAGCTTATATATTCATATCTCGAATTGAAATATCGCCAACTAAAAACTCGTTTATCAAACGACAACAATCATTAATATCAAATTGGTTTCCTTATGTAATGCCCCGTAAATTCCTTACGTTCTTAATATTTAAAGTTAATTAAATAAATGGCTTTGCACGCCTAAGTTTACAATTTTGAATTCTAAGGCTAACGGTCGAATCCGTTATTAAAAGTAAATTACAGAAGTCAACTAGACGATTACTGTAGTTAGGGTTAGCGCGTACGAAAGGTTTTTAGTTCGTAAACTCGGAACGGAAAACCGTCTAATTTTATAATCACGAAATTGCGATACGAACACGCCCGAGAAAGTTCGTTTTTATGTTTTTCTGGACGAAACTCGGACTATGTCGTCCCGAGTTTTTGTCAAAATAAATTTTTGTAAATTTATTTTCCAATTAAGTTCATACGTTAGAATTTAAGTCAAATTGAATCGCGACGATTTTGTACCGAACAACGTTTTTCGTCGTTCATTTTTCCGTAACGTCGGATCGCGCCGGAAAAACCCGTAACCCTCTAAAATTCTTCCAAGCAGCCGACACATCACCATGATTAGAGGCAAACATGCAATGTTGACCTTGTTAATTAAATGACACCTACACTACACTTTACACAATTTCAACATTTTCATCATAACACACAATTAGACAAAACCAATCTCTCCATCTCTCTAGCTCTCTCGGCTACATACACACACACACTCACACTCTCACTTTTTCTTCTTCTCTCTCAAATTTTGTTCAAACACCATTGTTGTTCTTCAAGGTTTCAAACAAAAAAATCCTCCTAGATCATCTTTCATCCATCTTTTCATCTAATTCTTTCACAAGAACTCAAGGTAATGATCTTCTCCACAATTCTATCCAAATGGATTTCTCATCTCTTAATTTTCTTTTTGTGTTCGAAAAATAAGGTATTGGAATAGATGTTTTGATCTTAGAATAATGAAATTAGATGTATTAGATATGATAATTACGGATTAAAAATGATCAAAACCAAGAATCCTAAAACTTGTGTTAATACCGAAAATTCATGCATTTTTGTAGGATTTTTGTTTTTCTTCTTTTAATGATGGATTCATGCTTAGTAGATGTTTAATTAGTAATTAGAATGAAAAAGTATTGAAAGCCCTATGTGTTTGTGAATTTTCAATTAGGGTTTTGCTTTGAATTTAGGGGTTTTTGTATGTTAATTGATAATGGAATTGCAATTGATTAATGGTTGTTATAAAAGGTTGATTAGTAAATAAATATAGTTAATTGGGGAAGAAAATCATCCCCTTAACATATGTATAAAAAAAGAAATTTATTAAGTGATTAGGGGTTTTCATGTTTGATATAAGTGATGATTTGTTAGTTGAATTATGTTGCAAAGAATGTTAGTTAATTATAGAATTTAATTGAAAATTTTCTAAAAATGTTTAATGAAACATAAGAGGCAAAGATCACTTTATAAGTTGAGTTATAATGATGATAAGATATGTTTGCATGCATGAAAATGATTCACGTTAGACGTAGTTTAACATCGTAAAATTTGAACGAAATCCGACAATGTTGAAAAATCGCGTAAGAGACGAACATTTAGTTGTAACTAATAATCGAGAAGTCGGATGAAAATTCTAATTTGATATTATTGTTTATAATGAAATTTAGAACAACTTTCTAGTTGACGTCATAAGTTTTCAAGTTGATATAATATGAGCTATAGTTATAATCGAGAACTAGAACGCGTTTGAAATGTTTTGTTGGTTTAGTACTTGTTAGTTGAAACCCGACGTTTAGAACGTCGTGCTTTTGAGAGAGTTTTGAGAAGGAGTTTGTCACGTACGGAAGTACATGATGACTGCCTTGAGAGTCCAGTTTCTAAAAAAATGAATACGAGATCTTAGAACGAACCTAAGACGTTATACGTCGAACCTACCAAGCAATTAGGGTTTTCACGGCAGTTTTGCGACCCTCGCCGGAAACTGTAATAACTTCCAGCTCGTTTATCGGATTTGTGATCCGTAAATTGGAGCGTGAACTAGACTTCCTAAGTTTTCTAATGGTACAGGGCTCATACCCTGTTTCCAAATCCTCTGTTCTGGACAGCCTCCAGAGTTACTGGACTGTGCAGTGAAAATTTCAGTTTCTTGTTTTCTAAGTTGTTTAGTTCACAACTTAGTTTCTTTCGATTGTTTAAGCCGTTTTTATCTAACGAACATCTCCCTACTGACCTAGAGTCAAATACAGGACCTTGAGTGATGAAAACCAGTAGAGATCTTATATCTTATCCTTTCATTAAGGAAGTAATAAACGAGA
Source organism: Schizonepeta tenuifolia (assembly GCA_029490685.1). NCBI lineage: Eukaryota > Viridiplantae > Streptophyta > Magnoliopsida > Lamiales > Lamiaceae > Schizonepeta > Schizonepeta tenuifolia. The sequence goes on along the minus strand of CM055960.1, from coordinate 15,298,633 downwards.
AATTTCATAAGTCGTTCAAAGAACTAAAATGTAAATCGCCTAAGTTGATTCTTTCCAACTTAGTTTCTTTTAATCTTTAAAGTCGTGTTAAGATATCGACTACCTTCTCTACTGACCCGAGAGTCGAGTATGAGATCTTCCGAGTTCTAAACGAGATTGGTACGAGTCTCGTTTCCCGTTTAAGTAAAACGAATCTAGTAAACGAATCTTTTACAACCCGTTTTTAAGTATGTTTATTTTACGATGAAGGAGGAAGCCAACTGTAGAGAAAGGACGGAAGATCCAAAGTTGGAAGCTTTTGCTTTAAGTTCTGTAAATTAAGATGGGCTTTTATATACAAATAAAACGAGCAATGCTCGGAAAATCTTTCTTTATCGCTTTGATATCTGTGTTTTCAAAGTGATATTATGGCATGAACTGTTTTAATTTTTATGTGAGTTCTCTTGTACCTATCTGAGTCAACATTTCTGTTTTCCAGATTTAGAGATAGTCTTTTTAGATTAACTAACGATCGGCTCTGAGTTAGCTGCTAAGTGCTTTTCAAAGTTAGTGCACTTTGTAACCTGTGGTGTATGTGATATCCTGTTGAGGGGTACCAGCCACGGTGAATTAGAATTGGTCAAGATTGAACGTAACATTAGTCAGAAAATGCTCGCGCGAGTGATTTATGAGAAAAAGTCAGAAAATGTTTAGTAGACACGGATTCTTTCAATAAAACTCCGATGTGCTAAGTTTATAAAATGCCATTTTATCTATATTTATGATTATGATTTTGGCATCGTGCCCACTAAGTACATTTGTACTTAGCCCTGCATTGTTTTCTAAATGTGCAGGTTGAAGCGACGGTTAGCGGCGACGGTTGATGTTGAGTTAATGTATGGGATGCATAGTTAGAACCCTTCCGCTGCCAAGCTCTGTATTTCTTTTTGAGATGTACTTTTGAACAATATTCAGTAGTCCAAGTCTGTAATATGAACTTAGCTTCTTTTTGTACTTTTGTCGAGTAATCCTTAGGGATTAACTCTTTCTTTATATTCAAGTCTTGTTCATGGTTTATCGATGTTTTTCATGTATGTTTAGTCAATTAGCCCCCTTCTTCCCCTCTTCTTTAATCCAACCCCAGTCGCACCCCGGCTTCTGCCGTCCCTCGGGATTTGGGGCTATGACACCTTATTCGACTTTCCTATCGACACTTAGACTCTATTACTCGTCTCTTACAGAAATTCTAACTTTCTTAGAATTCGTTCATATTCTCCAATAACGTTCCTTGATTACTAAGATTAATGAATATTCAAAACATAAACCTATTTCATTATTCATACGAAACTTATCGACGATTCTTCGTCTCTTACTATAATTTCAACGTTCTCCGATTTTGCTAAAACTTTCCAATATCGTTCATCAACTATCAAGATTCACCAATACAAAAACCACATACTCAAATTATTATCGGATCTTAACTTACTGTCAGTTTTTCGTCTCTTATGATTTTTATTTTTTTTTTAGAAAAATCCAATTAAATTATATAATCATCCACATACTTACTACATATCATTTATATCATCATATCAACCAAAACATATCAAATACTACATCAAATTCCTATTTCTTTCTCTCTTACCTTTTTGTTTTTATTGTTTTAGAAAATTCTAAAACAATTCATGCATCAATCTATCAACATATAGAACACAAATCCACTAATCAATCATCTAAAAATCGAACTAAACATCAAACCCCTAATTTTCTATAAATTTTTGGTAATAACAATTAATTAAGGGGGACGATTTCCACATGATTTCTATCCATGAAATCCATTCCTAAGCATGCTATAACATGTATTAATCATAGAGCATGATCATACTTCATCCTCAAACTTTTGAAAAAACAAGACTTGAGGGGAGGAAGTTTTGTTCGGTTTAATCCGTAGAGGAAGCTCTTACCTTGTCGATTATGGACTCGGAATTAAGATCGATTGGTAGATGACTAACTTGTGGAGATTTGAAAACTTGAAGATGACTAACAATGGAGGATTTGAAAAATAAAAGAGAGAGAGAGAAGAGAGAGGGAGGGTGGCGGTAATGGAGGGGAAAGAGAAGAGAGAAAGGCTTAAGTGTTAAGATAGAATTTGCATAAAGTGATAAAAGATCTAACAAAGGTGAGTCACCATGTATTAGGCTGTTTACTTGTGGATTTTTATTCAAAATATCACGTTTTACGGGTCTAATACGACGTTATAAAATCGAGAAATGAAAACCCTAGACGGTTACGTTTTTGACGAAATCTAATTCGACCATTAGATTAGAAATAAATCACTTACTCGGAAAGCATATTTTGATTTCCGAAATCCGATGAAAAGTCGGGATAAGACAGTCCAAAATTTGCCCGGAAAAATAATAAAACTGACTTTCTCCGGTGAACTCGTATCGCAGAAAAAGTGAATGTAAAGTCTGACGGTTTTTCGATCTGAATTTTCAAACGAAAATTTTATCGGACGCGAAAACCCTAATACAGTAGTCGTTCGACCGACTTCTGGAATTTATGTTTAGAAACGGATTTCACCGTCAGTCTTAGAATCGAAAATCCTTAACTCAGGTGTGCAAAGCCTTAATTAATAATTAAATTTTTATTTTAGCGATGGAAGAAATATCTGGGGTATTACATCCTACCCCTCTAACAAGAAATTTCGTCCCGAAATTTGCATACCTTCTTCAAAAATGTAAGGGTACTTTTCTTTCATCTTTTCTTCGAGTTCCCACGTGGCTTCTTCTTGCCCGTGGTGATTCCATAGCACTTTAACCAAAGGTATCGACTTATTTCTCAATTCTTGTTCTTTTCGATCCAAGATCGATAATGGTTTCTCTTCATAACTTAAGTCGGACTCAAGAACAACGTCTTGCTGGTTAATTACGTGCTTAGGGTCAAAGGCATTCTTTCGTAATTGGGATATGTGAAACACGTTATGGACACTTTCTAGACTTGGCGGTAAGGCCAATCTATAAGCAACAGGTCCTGTTTTCTCCAAAATCTCATAAGGTCCTATAAACCTCGGTCTGAGTTTACCCTTAACACCGAATCTAATGATTCCTTTAGACGGAGAAATCTTGAGAAAAACATTATCCCCAATTTCAAAGCTAAGATTGGTTCGACGATTGTCGGCGTAAGACTTCTGTCGGCTCTGGGCCTCTTTCATTCTAACTCGAATCTGTCGGATGATCTCGATCATTTCACTGACCGTATCGGGTCCTAGGTTCTTTCTTTCACCTACTTTATCCCAATAAAGTGGTGACCTACATTTCTTTCCATTAAATGCCTCGTAAGGCGCCATTCCTATCGTCGTTTGATAACTATTGTTGTACGCGAATTCGACTAATGGCAAGATCTTTTCCCAATTCTCGCTTCTATCCAATACTATCGTTCTTAACATATCAACGAGTATCTGAATCGTTCTCTCGGATTGTCCATCTGTCTGAGAGTGAAAAACGGTACTAAAATTAAGTTCGGTACCTAACTCCTTCTGCATAGTGATCCAAAATCTCGAAGTGAATTTGGCATCTCTATCAGACGTTATTGACTTCGGTATTCCATGCAGACGCACAATCTCACGGACATACAACTGTGCCAACTTCTCTAATCCATAGGTGATTGGGATTGGTAAAAAGTGAGCTGATTTTGTGAGCCTATCGATAACTACCCAGATGGAAGTATTTCCTCTCTTTGTCTTGGGTAAACCTGTCATGAAATCCATAGCTATATCTTCCCACTTCCATGTTGGAATACTTAATGGCTGTAACAATCCGTATGGTCGTTGGTGTAGAGCTTTCACTTGTTGACAATCCAAACATCTTTCTACAAACGAGGCAACGTCTCGTTTCAAACCGTTCCACCAAAAATTCTTTCTTAAATCTTGATACATCTTCGTACTCCCTGGGTGTGCTGTATATGGCGTATCGTGAGCCTCACTCATGATATCGTTCTTCAATTTGTCATCTTCAGGGATACAAAGTCTGCCTTCCAATAAAATTGCTTCGGAAAAACCGTCCGGTTTATGCATTCTTATCCTCAGTCGAAGCTTCTCAATTGACTCGTCCTTTCTCTGCGCACTTATGATTCTTTCTCGTAAGTCTGGTGTAGCTACGAGTGCTGCTATATGGTTTGTTATCGTTTCAGGTGTATCCAGTACTTCTAAGTCCATTTTCTCAAATTCTCGTACAAGAGCTTCTTCCTCAACAAAGAGACATCCTAACTTGGTTGGAGTCTTGCGACTCAGCGCGTCAGCTACAACATTTGCTTTTCCTGGATGATAGTTGATTCCGCAATCATAGTCCTTGACTAATTCGAGCCATCTTCTTTGCCTCATGTTCAATTTCTTTTGCATGAAGAAGACTTTAAACTCTTGTGGTCCGTAAAAATTTCAACTCTAACACCATAGAGATGGTGTCTCCAAATTTTCAACGCATGCACAACGGCTGCTAGTTCTAAGTCGTGGGTTGGGTACTCAACTTCATGAGGTCGAAGTTGTCGTGAAGCATAAGCTATCACATTTCCGTCTTGCATCAATACACAACCTAATCCGTTCTTTGAAGCATCTGTATAGACCATGTATTCCTTATTCGCTTCTGGCAGAGCTAACACGGGTGCTGTGGTTAACTTTTCCTCGAGTGTCTGAAAACTCTTCTCGCATTCGTCCATCCATTTATACTTGTTTCCTTCCTTAATAGTTGCGTCATAGGTCTAGCTATTGTAGAAAATCCCTCGATGAATCTTCTATAATAGCCGGCTATACCTAAGAAACTCCTAATTTCGTTCGGACTTGTTGGGAATTTCCAATCACGTACTGCCTCTACCTTGGCAGGATCTACCTTGATGCCTTCTGCTGATACTATATGTCCAAGGAACATCACTTCTTTCAGCCAAAACTCGCACTTACTGAATTTGGCGTAAAGCTTCTCAGCTCTAAGCGTTTCTAACACTATCCTTAAGTGTTCTTCGTGCTCCTTCTCATTCTTGGAGTAAATGAGAATGTCGTCAATGAATACTAAGACGAATTTATCTAAGTATGGGTGGAAAATTCGATTCATGAGATCCATGAATACTGCGGGAGCATTAGTCAAACCAAATGGCATAACTAGGAATTCGTAATGGCCATATCTGGTTCGGAATGCAGTCTTAGGTATATCCTCGGGTTTGATTTTCAATTGATGATACCCAGATCTTAAATCTATTTTTGAAAAGACTCCTGCGCCCTTAAGCTGATCGAAGAGGTCTTCTATCCTTGGCAAAGGATACTTATTCTTAAGGGTGATCTTATTTAGCTCTCGATAGTCTATGCACATCCTTATAGAACCATCCTTCTTTCTGACGAACAAAACCAATGCTCTCCAAGGTGATACACTCGGTCTAATGAAACCAAGATCTAACAACTCTTGCAGTTGGATTTTAAGCTCTTCTAATTCTTTTGGTGCCATCCTATATGGGGCTTTTGATTTGGGGGCCGACCCTGGTTCTAAGTCGATTGAAAAATCTATGTGACGGTCGGGTGGTAAACTAGGTAATATTTCTGGAAAGACATCTTCGTATTCGTTAACAATTTTGACATCTTGAATGGTCTTCCCGGCTCCTGGTTCTCCAACTAGGTACACAAGATAAGTTGTGCAACCCTTCTTCTTCATCAACTTCTTGGCTTGTAGGGCGGACATTATCGGTATCCTCCTGCCCATCGCAATCCCATGAAATTCTGTCGGCTCCTTTCCCAGTGGCTGGAAAGAGATTTTTCTTTCGTTGCAGAGAATCGTGGCATAATTGTCAGACAACAAGTCCATTCCTAAGATTATATCTACATCCCATATTATCATAACGTTCAAGTTGTTTGCTTTAACCTTAAGAGTTCCAATTTCTAATTCCAGGTTAGAGCAAACATGCGTTGAAGTAGTGATCTCTCCTGAAGGTGTAGCTATTCTCATAGCGTGCTCAACTCGTACAGGTCTGATATCTAAGTTATCCGCACACGAACCAGCAATAAAAGAATGCGATGTGCCAGTATCAAACAGTATCTTAATAGGGGTATTATGAAGTTTACCCATACCTGCTAGGTTTCCCTTGCCTTTATTCTACGCACTCTGTTTGATCGCACATGCCCTTGCATTCTGTTGTTGTTGAGCGTGCTGCTGGGTCATCTGCTGCTGTGGCTATGCTTGAATCGCCCTCAGAGGTTGGGGCTGTCCATACTTATTGTGTCCTGCCGCTTGCGACGGTTTCGGGCAATCCCTCTTAATGTGCCCCTTCTGTCCACAGTTGAAGCAACTTCCAGAGTTTGCTTGACAGATCCCAAAGTGTGCCCTATTACACTTGGGACAGGCAGGAACGGCAGCTCTTCCTTGGTTATTTCCTCCTGGGTTATTCCTTTGTTGCCTTTGTGGCTGACCCTGCTGGTTATTTCCTTTCCATGGTCCTGCTTGATTATTTCCTTGTAAATACAGTCCCGAATGACTGTTTCCCTGCCATGGCTTCTTGCCATAATTGTTACCTTGGTTAGGCTGCTGATAGCCTTGCTGATTTCCATTCTTCTGGTTTCCTTGATTATTGGAGTGCTGATAGTAGCCACTATTGTGTCCTCCGTCCCATTTCCTTTTTCCTTGATAGTTGTTATTATTGTTGTTATAATAGCCTCGATTCTAGGTTGGGGCTGGTGCGGGTATTATAGCTTTCTAATCATCAGGCACTACGGCCTCCATCTCTAGGGCTCGCCCTAAAACTTCGGTGTAGCTCAGTCCTCCATGACTAGCTAGCGCTATTCCAAACTCATGCTTAAGTCCCCCACGGAACTTTTTCGATATCTTTTCTTCGGTATCGACCTGAGCAGGTGCATACCTTGACAATTCACAGAACTTGACGTCGTATTCGGTCATTGTCATCTTTCCTTATTTTAAATTATAGAACTCAGCCTCCGTCTGAACTTTATAGGTCTTCGGTACGTACTTATCGTACAATTCTTCCTTAAATTCCTCCCATGTAAAACGAGCCAGGTGCTCCGCAGGTATAACCTTCTGCCTAGCTTTCCACCAGTAGTCAGCTGGTCCGGAAAGCTGAAATGCTATGCACAACAGACACTCCTCATCAGTACATCTGAGGAGTTTGAAAATTCTCTCAATGGTTCGTACCCAAAGCTCAGCATCGCTTGGGTTACTAGATCCATTGAACACAGGTGGGTTTCGTTTGAGGAATAAGTCCTCAATATCACGATGGGGGTGGTGGTGGAGGTGGTGATGGTGATGGTGGTGGTGGGGTATTTTGTAATGCCCCGTAAAAATCCTTACGTTCTAAGAAGTTTTAAGTTAATTAATTAATGGCTTTGCACGCCTAAGTTGGAATTTTTAATTCTAAAGCTAACGGTCGAATCCGTTACTAAAAAAAAAAATAATAATAATAATTTACAGAAGTCGGCTAGACGAATACTATATTAGAGGTTAGCGCATACGAAAAGTTTTTAGTTCGTAAGCTTAGAGCGAGAAACCGTTTAATTTTACGTTTTCAAATCGCGAATACGAACACGCCGAAAAAGTTTGTTTTTACGTTTTTCCGGACGAAACTTGGACTTGTCGTTCCGAGTTTTTGTCAAAATAAATTTTAGAAATTTATTTTCTAATTAAGTTCATACGTTAGAATTTGTAAGTCAAATCGAATCACGACGATTTTTTTTGTATCGAACAACGTCTTCGTCGTTCGTTTTTCCGTAACGTCGGATCGCGCCGGAAAAACCCGTAAAACCTCTAAAATTTCTGCATGCATGCCGCCACCTCACCATGTTTAGGTGTTAATATGCATGTGTTGACCTTATTAAGCTAATGACACCTAATCTACCTTTATGCATGTTCAAATCCTTCATCATTTCACACTTAGACAAAACAATTCTTTTCTCTCTCTCCCTATCTCTCTCTCGGCTGCAGCACACACACACACTCCTCAACTTCATCTTCTTCATCACTTCAATCCACCATTGAAGACTTCACCAAGAACTTGAAGAACTCACACAACCATCCATCCATCCATTCAATTCCATAACTTCCTTCATTAAATCTTAAGGTATTTTCATCCTCTACAATCCTATCCATTTAGATTTTCTTTTCTTCTCCTTTCCCTCATGTTCGAATTTTTTAAGGTATTGGAATGGAAGAAATGATCTTAGAATAATGTAATTGGATATGCTAGACATGATATTTATGGATTAAAAATGATCAAAAATAAGAAACCTAACATCTAGGTTAATGCAGAATTTTTTTTGGAAAATTGTAGGATTTTTGTTTTTCTTCTTTTGATTGTAAATTCATGCTTAGTAAAGGTTTAATTAGTGTATGAGATGAAAAGTGATTGAAAGCCCTATGTTATTATGAAATTTAGTTAGGGTTTGAAGTATGAAATTAGGGGTTTTTGCATGTTAGTTGTTTTTGGAATTGCAAGTGAATAATTGGTGATATAAGAGCATGTTTAGTATATAAATGTCATTAATTTAAGAAGAAAATCATCCCATAAACATATGTTCAAAACCAGAAATTTATAAGTAGTTAGGGGTTTTCCACATGATTGTTTAAAGTGATGAATTGTTAGTCGATTATTGTTACAAATCATGTTAATTGATAATAGGAATTAATTGGAATTTTTCTAAAGATGTTTAATGGAATGTAAGAGACAAAGATCACTACATAAACTGAGTTATAAAGATGTTAAGACATGTTAGCATGCATGAAAACGATTCCTATTAGACGTAGATTAACGTCGTAAAATTTGAACGAAAACCGACGACTTTTAAAGATCGCGTAAGAGACGAATATCTAGTTGTAACTAATAATCGGGAAGTCGGATGGAAATTTTAACTTGATATTATTGTTTATAATGAAATTTGGAACATCTTTCTAGTTGACATCGTAAGCATCCGAGTTCATATAATATGGGTTAAAGTGATAATCGGGAACTAGAACACGTTTGGAATTTCTTTGTTGGTATAGTACTTGACAGTTCAAATCCGACGTTAGAACGTCGAGCCTTTGAGCAAGTGAGAAGGAGTTTGTCACGTACGGTGGTACGTGATAACTGCCTTGAGAGTTCAGTTTCAAAAAAAGTTGAGTACGAGGATTTAAAACGAACCTAAAACGTTATACGGCGAACTTATCAATAAGCTAGGGTTTCACGGCAGTTTTGCGACCCCTGCCGGAAACTGTAATAACTTCCGGCTCGTTTATCGGATTTGTGATCCGTAAATTGGAGCAGAAACTAGACTTCCTAAGCTTTCTAGTGGTACAGGGCTCACCCCCTGTTTCCAAGTCCTCTATTCTGGACAGCCTCCAGAGTTACTGGACTGTGCAGTAGAAATTTCAGTTTCTTGTTTTCTAAGTTGTTTAGTTCACAACTTAATTTCTTTTGATCGTTTAAGCCGTTTTATCTAACGGATACCTTCTATCTGACCCTAGAGTCAAGGATAGGACCTTTAATGATGAAAACCAGTCGAGATCGTATCTTATATCTTATCTTTTCTTTAAAGAAGTAATAAACGAGAAATATTCATAAGTCGTGAAATGAGCTATAAATGAAATCGCCTAAGTTGGCTCTTTCCAACTTAGTTTCTTATAATCCTTAAAGTCGTTTTAAGACATCGACAACCTTCTCTACTGACCCGAGAGTCGAGTACGAGATCTTTCAAGTTCTAAACGAGATGGATACGAGTCTCGTTTCCCGTTAAGTAAAACGAATCTAGTAAGCGTGCAAATGCCAAAAGAATAAAATGACTAGAACTTTCCTCGATTCTCTTTCTTCGAGTATCTTTTATGAACCGTTTTTAAGTATATTTTGTTTTTTACGATGAAGGAGGAAGCCAACTGTAGAGAAAGGACAGAAGATCTCAAGTTGGAAGCGTTTGTTTTAAGTTCTGTAAAATAAGGTGGGCTTTTATATATAAAATAAAATGAGCAATGCTCGGAAAATCTTTCTTTATCGCTTTGATACCTGTGTTTTCAAAGTGATATTATGGCATGAACTGTTTTATGTTTTTATGTGAGTTCTCTTGTACCTATCTGAGTCAACATTCGTGTTTTCCAGATTTTGAGTTAGTCTATTTTTAGATTAACTAACGATCGGCTCTGAGTTAGCTGCTAAGTGCTTTCCAGAGTTAGTGCACTTTGTAACCTGTGGTGTATGTGGTATCCTGTTGAGGGGTAGCCAGCCACGGTGAATTAGTAGTGGTCAAGATTGAACGTAACATTAGTCAGAAAATGCTCGCGCGAGCGATTTATGAGAAAAAGTCAGAAAATGTTTAGTAGACACGGATTCTTTCAATAAAACCCCGTGTGCTACACTTATGATATGCCATTTTATCAATATTTATAAGTATGTTTTCGGCATCGTGCCCACTAAGTACCTTTGTACTTAGCCCTGGATTGCTTTCTAAATGTGCAGGTTGAAGCGACGGTGAGCGGCGACGGTTGTTGTTGAGTTTAAGGATAAGATGCTTAGTAGAACTCTTCCGCTGTCAATCTCTGTATTTTTTTTGAGATGTATTTTGAACAACTCAGTAGTTTATGTCCGTACTTTTGAACTTAGTTTCATCTTTTGTACTTATGTCGAGTAATCCTTAGGGATTAACTCTTTCTTTTCTATAATCAAGTCTTGTTCATAGTTTATCGATGTTTATCATGTATGTTTAGTCAGTTAGCCCCCTTCTTTCCCGCTTCTTTAATCCAACCCCAGTCGCACCCCGGCTTCTGCCGTCCCTCGAGATTTGGGGCTGTGACATATTTTGTCTTTCTTGATCCTCTTCTCTATCGTTTTGAGCTTGACATCTACCACGTCCCCTAGGCCTACCAGGTCTTCCTCTATTGTTAACTACTCTTGGCGGCATTCTTGAACTATAGGAAACAAGAATTCTCATTAGTATTTTGATTTTCTGCTTTCGTTTTACTTACTAAACGTTTTTCCAACTTAAACAAGTTCATGGAAAAAAAATAGACCATAACTTCGATACTAGCCCTTTTAAACTTTTAACTGCTCAAGTTAATCCAGAATATTCATTTAAACTTTTCTACTAATTGCGTTTAGAAGAAACTTTCACGAGATCAAAGCCTACTCTCGGGGTTATATATTATATACACGTCAAAAAGAATATTAGTTTTGCCTCCAATGAGGACTTATACAAAAAGTTAGACTACGACTAGTCTAAACTAGGCTAACTGCCTATCTATGTATCGGGTGCACTAACAAGTTGCATCTCCGCATCTACTGGAAGTACTAGAACGGAAACGAGCCCAAAAACTTCGTATCCGCATAGAGTACTACAAAAGAAGTCTACTGATCCGACTATGTACAAGACAAAAAGAAACTTATACTACTACTACTACGTGTCTAAGACGCTCCGCTCAACAAGCTGCGGTCGAGTCACTGCTGCCCTCTACGGCCTGAAACTCCTCGGGGTCCTCCTCCGGGTCCTCCTCAGGGTCCTCCTCCATCGGATCCTCCTCAGAATCTGTACAAAAAACGAGCTGAAGTGCCTCGTCAACCCTCAAAGTGGTGCCGTCTAACAGTATAAGTGATGGTGGCGAAGGCACGTCCGAAACTGTCCTCTCTGAGTCGTCCAAACTGGGCTCTACTGTACGCTTCTTCAGGGCAAGAAGGTGCTCAGGAAGTGAACTAGAGACGTACACCTCTGCAGAATGGGCCGTGGATGGTCCCGCCTCGAACTGTCCTCGGACCCTCGTCCACTCAGCACAAATCTCCTCAAATGGTGTAAGAGGAGATGGTAACTCTAGCAACGCAGCAAGCTCTGCGTCTCTCTCTAAGTACTCGTCTCCAAGAACTAACCACTCACTAGGTGCAAGCACTGGCGGCAACTCTAATAGTGCGGCCATCTTCAAATCCATGGAAAATGGCTCAGGCTCGAAATCTGGTACAAACTCTGTCGGAACGTGGAGGTAGGAAAGGTGCTCCTGAACCGGAACAGTCCACATGACCCGACTCTCAAAGAATTGCCTATGAATGGCTAGAGAAAATCCAAAAAAGTTATCGATCGGCTCGGGGTCGTCACCTATCAGTGCAATGTGGAACCAAGCTATGTCATGTGCCCAACCGTGCCACTCGTCGGGCAGCCGTACAGTCAGATCGGCTATTGCCTGACGCTCAGAAATAAAGTGACGGGCTGCGTAGAAGCGTGTAGCGAAGTCACTGAACAACTGCCCTATATCATGGTTCAGGTCCACCTTGTAGTCGTAGTACTCGTCTAAGATCTCGTCCACTACTGTACGTTGTCTCAGGGGTTGGCTCTTTCGAGCCGTGACACGTGTAGCAGGCATCCTACAAAGATTTTAAGAGAGCACAGATCAGTAACTGGTAGGATAATTAACATATCTTAAGAAATTCTTAAATTACAATTAGAATATTCCATTATTCAAATTGCAACACTTAATCACAACTTATCTTAATCATCTAGCAATTTTAAGAAATTGCACTCAAACAATACATGAAATAAAACCATTTCCCGCGATTTCTTTCCATTTCTTTTAACTTATTAACTTATTTATTCTTATTCTTCTTTATTTTATTTCCTTAAAAGGAAATTCTTACGGCTTTCATTCATAAAAACAAGTCGACTCCAACGAGTCTGTTGTTCATGTCACTTTACGCATGTGACATTCATTTGTTTACTTTATTCTGTCCTTTCCATTCCGATCATTTTTTTTTGTTTGAACAATTTGGAACCAACACTTCTTAGAATGTCTATGTTTTCAAAGAATCGGGAAGGCCTTAGAATTCGTCCTGATTCTCATTCCAAACAAATATCTCAATCAAAGAAGTTATATCTCACATAATTTCACATACTTTCACAAAGTATAGCGCTCATACATTCGCATAGTTCACATAATATCACAAAGTATAACTCTTATACTTTAATCACATTCATACTTGGCATACTTATTCACAATCATGCTTGCATACTTAAACAAAATTTTCTTCTTAAAAGAAATCATACTTCTGAAACTCTTTCCTTACTTTCTTTCTTTGGTTGAGTCGACGTAGCGGGAGGTTGAGTTGTCGTCTACACTCTTAAACTTAGTGTTACGATTTAACTTTACTTGAAAGAAGACTTAGGCGTAGAGCATATACAAATACTCCACCTTACTACTGAAAGGAACTTGTATGCAGAGCAGAAACGACTGCTCTGATACCACTCTGTCGCAGCCCCAAATCCCGAGGGACGGAAAAGCCGGGGTGCGACTAGGGGCTGGATTAAAGAAGCGGAGAAGAAAGGGGATAAATAAATAAACAGACATTAATTAATCAACAACTGATATCTATGAATAGGTTTTATTGAAAGAGAGAGAGTCGACTTTGAAGAATCGCTCGACAAGTTGTTCAAAAGTTAACTAAGTTCATTGTATGGGACTTAGACAAAAAGATAGGTTTACATAAACTCAAAAAGATTGGCAGCGGAAAGCGTAAAGCTTGACACAAGTTCTTCTTCCTAACTACAACTCCTTACTCAACCTCCTGCCGCTCTCGTCACTCAACCTGCACATTTTATAAAATATATGCAGGGCTAAGTATAAACATACTTAGTGGGCACATTGCCGATAACATATCATAAGTATAGATTAAATCAGGCATCTCGATAAATAGAACATCGGGGTTTTTCATCAAATACCTGAGCCAACTAAACATTTTCTTTCACTTTCACAATATAGCTTGGCCAAGCCTTTACTTGATGCTATGTTCAAACGCCCAACTTCTGTTTCAACGCCAGTGAAGAGTTAACTTCTTCCGCGCACGTTCTATTCACCATGGCTGGCTACCCCTCAACAAGGTACCACACACACCGGCTACCGTGTACACTTAAACCCTGGAAAACCCTTTCTGGTTAACTCAGCGGTCCGATCGATTAGTTAACCCCTTTTGGCTAACTCAGAAAGGCACAAGAGAACTCACATAAAACAAATATTTTCATGCCTTGATAATCACTTTAAAACACAGTTATAAAGCGATCAGTAAACATTTTCGAGCATCGCTCATTTGATTTGATATATAGAAAAGCCCACCTTTAGGCGATTACAGAACTAAAACACGATCTTCCGTCTTTGATCTTTCGTCCTGTCTTCTAAACTCGACTTTCTCCTTTGAACACAAATAATCAAACTTCAATAAGCGGTCGAGACAATAAAGGAAAAAGAAATCGAATTCATTTTAGACTTTTAGGCCTTTGCACTTTAACTACATTTATTTGAAACGAATAAATGAGACTCGAAGAATTCTCGTTTAGAAACTGACTCGGCTCATTACTCAACACTTAGGTCAGTTAATCAAGGGAGTCGATATCTTATAACGACTTAAAAGTTCACAAGGAACGAAGTTAAAAAGGATTCAACTTAAGAATTTAGGCTTACGAAAGTTTCTGCACAGAGTAGAAGTTCCGGAGTTCATACAGAACAGATTCCTGCGAAACAGGGGCTGAAATTTATACCAAAAGAAAGCTACGGATGTCTAGTTTATTGTCCAATTTACGGATCTACAGTTTCCGTAATGTATCGCAAAACAGTTGGCGTGAAACACTAGGTGCTCGTAAAACTCGACGCTTGATTTCCTAGTTTCGATCAATGCTATACAACCTTTAAGCTCACGAAATTATTATCAAACTACAGTCTTAAGGTAGTCAATATGCATGTCCCTTAATCGGGTATACCTTTACGACTTTTTGATTAAACAAACGACGAGTATTTCCTCGTCTTTTTCAACTAATCAATTACTAAACCATTTCAATTCAAATTCAATTTCATTCTTCAACTTCTAGCTTATATATTCATATCTCGAATTGAAATATCGCCAACTACAAACTCGTTTATCAAACGACAGCAATCATTAATATCAAATTGGTTTCCTTATTCGACTTTCCTATCGACACTTAGAATCTATTACTCATCTCTTACCGAAATTCCAACTTTCTTAGAATTCGTTCATATTCTCCAATAACGTTCCTTGATTACTAAGATTAACGAATATTCAAACCATAAACCTATTTCATTATTCATACGAAACTTATCGACGATTCTTCGTCTCTTACAATAATTTCAACGTTCTCCGATTTTGCTAAAACTTTCCAATATCGTTCATCAACTATCAAGATTCACCAATACGAAAACCACATACTCAAATTATTATCGGATTTTAACTTATCGTCGGTTTTTTGTCTCTTACGATTTTTATTTTATTTTTAGAAAAATCCTATTAAATTATATAATCATCCACATACTTACTACATATCATTTATAACATCATATCAACTAAAACATATCAAACACTACATCAAATTCCTATTTCTTTCTCTCTTACCTTTTTGTTTTTATTTTTAGAAAATTCTAAAACAATTCATGCATCAATCTATCAACATATAGAACACAAATCCACTAATCAATCATCTAAAAATCGAACTAAACATCAAACCCCTAATTTCCTATAAATTTTCGGTAATAACAATTAATTAAGGGGGACGATTTTCACATGATTTCTATCCATGAAATCCATTCCTAAGCATGCTATAACATGTATTAAACATAGAGCATCATCATACTACATCCTCAAACTTTCGAAAAAATAAGACTTGAGGGAAGGAAGTTTTGTTCGGTTTAATCCGTAGAGGAAGCTCTTACCTTGTCGATTATGGACTCGGAACTAAGATCGATCGGTAGATGACTAACTTGTGGAGCTTTGAAAACTTGCAGATGACTAACAATGGAGGATTTGAAGAACAAAAGAGAGAGAGAGGGAAGAGAGAGGGAGGGTGGCGGTAATGGAGGGGAAAGATAAGAGAGAAAAAGGCTTAGGTGTTAAGATAGAATTTGCATAAAGTGATAAAAGATATAACAAAGGTGAGTCACCATGTATTAGGCGGTTTGGTTGTGGATTTTTATTCAAAATATCGCATTTTACGGGTCTAATACGATGTTATAAAATCGAGAAATTAAAACCCTAGACGGTTACATTTTTGACGAAATCTAATTCGACCGTTAGATTAGAAATAAATCACTTACACAGAAAGCATATTTCGATTTGCGAAATCCGATGAAAAGTCGGGATAAGACAGTCCAAAATTCGCCCGGAAAAATAATAAAAACTAACTTTCTCCGGTGAACTCGTATCGTAGAAAAAGTGAATGTAAAGTTTGACGGTTTTTCGATCTGAGGTTTCGAACGAAAATTTTATCGGACGCGAAAACCCTAATACAGTAGTCGTTCGACCGACTTCTAGAATTTATTTTCAGAAACGGATTTCACTGTCAGTTTTAGAATAAAAAATCCTTAACTTAGGTGTGCAAAGCCTTAATTAATAATTAAATTTTTAATTTAGCGACGGAAGAAATATCTGGGGTGTTACATAGGAATTAAGGAAAACATTAGGAGCTTGCCTTTGTAAATTCTTGCGTCGAAATCCAACTCTTAATTTTTTTTATTGCACTGTGAAACAACGGCAATGACAATAGCCCTATTGTTGTCCGTGTAATACCCCGGATGTTTAATCCGTCATTAAAATAAAAAGTTAATTAATAATTAAGGCTTTGCACGCCTAAGTTAAGGATTTTCGATTCTAAGACTGACGGTGAAATCCGTTTCAGAAAATAAATTCCAGAAGTCGGTCGAACGACTATTGTATTAGGGTTTTCGCGTCCGACAAATTTATCGTCCGAAAACTCAGATTTAAAAACCGTCGAACTTTACATTCACTTTTTCTTCGATACGAGTTCACCGGAGAGAGTCAATTTTTATGATTTTTCCGAGCGAATTTTAGACTGTCTAATCCCGACTTTTTCTCGGATTTTGAAAAACGAATTAGGTTTTCCGAGTATGTGATTTATTTCTAATCTAACGTACGAATTAGATTTCGTCGAATTCATAACTATTTAAGAAATTATTTCTCGACTTTTATAACGTTGTTTAAAACCCAGAAACGAGATATTTCCGTCTAATAAATCGCAACCAAACGCTCCTTAAGCGAGTCACCACCTTTAGTAAGATATTTCCTTCACCTTTATATATAGTATACATGAGTCATCCTCTCTCTCCCTCACAAGTCATTGCCGCCACCCCATCACCTCCTCTCTCTCTCATTTCTTTCTCATTTCCTCCATTAGAGTTCATCATCCAAGCTTTCTCAAAGCTCACAAATCTCTTGTCTACCGATTAACTTCATTTCCGACTTCATATTTTGCAAGGTGAGAACTTCTCCTACGTTATGAACCGAACACAACTCCTTTCCCATCATTTTTATTTTTTCGAAACATAGGAGATGGAATAGGATGATGTCCTTTGCTTAATTCATGTTCTAATATGTTTAGAATTAGGTTTTATGGATCGAATCATGAAGAAAATCATCCCCCTTTGCATATTGTAATTACCGAAATTTTTAGTAGTTTTAGGGATTTTTGCTAGCTCGATTTCTTTATTGTTTGATCAATGGATTCTTGTTCTACATGTTGTTAGATGATCACATGATTTAATTTAGATATTTTTAAAAATAAAAGTTGAAATATAAGAGATGAAGAATGGTTGATTTGATGAAGAAGATGATATGATATGCATGTTTTGTTTATGGAAATGAGATATAGGATGATTGAGGATGAATATATATTTATTTGGAATTTTTCTAAAAATAAATTGAAAAACGTAAGAGACGGAAATCCATCGATAAGTTGAAGCTTGTTAATGATATGAGAATATGGTTTGCATATTAGTGATGCTTGTTAGATGATGATCGTTGTTGTAAAATTTGAACGAAAACGGAGAACGTAGGATTTTTAGTAAGAGACGAGCAATTGTCAATAAGTGATTTAGGTTTGTGATTCGAACCTATGATAATCTTGTTAGTTAATGATCATAACCGTAAAATTTAAGCGAATTCTAAGAAGGTTTGATTTTGAATAAGAGACGAAGAAACGAGTTTAAAAGCCGGTAGAAAAGTCGGATGACGAAAACCAATTTAATATTAATGATTGTTGCTGATAGACGAACGATATTGTAATTAACGACTTTTCCATCCTAGATACATGATGTTATGAGTTATAGTTAAGAAACGAGAAGTTGACAAACGAAAATGAAATAGGAATTTAATATGAAATTGTTTTGGTATAGTAAATGGTTAGTTGGAAATGACGAGGAAATGCTCGTCGTTTGTTTAATCAAAAGACGTGAATGTGAACCCGATTAAAGAATATTGCATGTAGACTGCATTGAGATGAAAATTTTGTGAAAATAAAAGTGGAATAGCATTAATCGAACTTAGGGAATCGTGCGTCGAGATTTGTCGAGCATTAGGGTTTCGCGCGACTGTTTTGCGACGTTTCACGGAAACTGTCATAACTTTTAGCTCGCTTAATAAAATCAAGATCCGTAAATTGGAGAGTAAACTAGACACCCATGGATTTCTTTTGATATAAATTACATCCCCTGTTTTTAAGTTCTCTGTTCTATGCGAACTCCAGATTCACTGACTTTTGCAGTAAGTTTCCAAAGCTTAGTTTCTTAAGCTGAATCCTTTTCAACTTCGTTCCTTGTGAACTTTTAAGTTGTTATAAGTTAACGACATCCATTATCTACTGACCTATGTGTCGAGTAATGAGCCGAGTCAGTTTGTAGAGTGCAAAAGACTAAAAAGACTAAAACATGTTTCGATTTCCTGTTTCTTTTATTGTTTCATTCAAGTTGCTTAAGTTTGTTTATTTACGATAAAAGGAGGAAGTCAGCACTGAGGATAGGACGGAAGACTAGAGACGGAAGCTCGAATAGTAGTTCTGTAATCAGTAAGGTGGGCTTTTCTATATACGAAATAAAACGAGCGATGCTCGAAAATCTTTATTTATTGCTTTGATAATTGTGTTTCAAAGTGATAATCAGGGCATGAAAATAATTGTTTTATGTGAGTTCTTTTGTGCCATTCTGAATTGGTTCGCCAATTAAGTCGATCGGACTCTGAGTTAGTCAAAAGGGACTTTCCAGGGTTAGTGTACACGGTAGCCGGTGTGTGTGGTACCCTATTGAGGGGTAGCCAGCCACGGTTAATAGAACGTGCGCGGGAGAGTTATACTCTCCCCCAGCGTTGAAACAGAATTGGGCAAGTTGAACGTATCATCTGTCAGAAAAATGCTTGATCAAGCTATATTATGAAAGTGAAAGAAAATGTTTAGTAGGCTCGGGTATTTGTTGAAAAACCCCAATGCGCTACTTGTCAAGATGCCTAATTTATCTGTACTTATGATATGTTTTCGGCAACGTGCCCACTAAGTATGTTTATACTTAGCCCTGCATATGTTTTATAAAATGTGCAGGTTGAGCGACGGGAGCGGTGGTGGTTGATGTTGAGTTAAGTAGTCGTTTTTAGAATAAAGGAATTGTATGTCAAGCTTTACGTTTTTCCGCTGCCAAACTCCAAACTCTTTTGTGTTGATGTATATATCTTTTTGAGTCTAAGTTCATACTTTAACTTAGTTTCTTTCGTGAACATCCTTGTCGAGCGATCCTTCGAGGTCGACTCCTTTATTATATAATGAAGTCTTGTTCATAGTAGTTTATTCTGTTATTAATGTCTGTTCATTCCTTTATTCTTATTTATCCCCCTTCTTCCCCGCTTCTTAAATCTAACCCCTAGTCGCACCCTAGCTTTTGCCGTCCCTCGGGATTTGGGGCTGTGACAGAGTGGTATCAGAGCAGTCGGTTCTGCTCTGGTCGTAAGTTATTTATTTTTTTCTAGTGATACCACAGAGTGGTATCAGAGCAATCGTTTCTGCTCTGTATACGAATTTCTTTCAAGTAGTAAGATAGAGTATTTGTATATACTCTATACCAGAGTCTTCTTTCAAGTAAAGTTAAGTAGTAACACTAAGTTTAAGAGTGTAGACGACAACTCAACCTTCCGCTACGTCGACTCAATCAAAGAAGAAAAGTAAGGAAAGAATTTCAGAAGTATGATTTCTATTAAGAAGAAATTTTTGAATAAGTATGCAATAATTTGTGATAAAGTATGCAAGTATGATTGAGAATAAGTATGCCAAGTATGATTTGATTAAAGTATAAGAGTTATACTTTGTGATATTACGTGAATTATGTGAAAGCATGAATGCCGTGCTATGTGAAAGAATGTGATATTATATGAGTTATAATTTCTTTGTTAAAATGTTTTATTGGCATGAGAATTTAGACGAATTCTAAGGCCTTCCCGATTCGTTGAGAACATAGACGTTTTAAGAAGCATTGTTTCCAGAATTTCCAAGAAACGATCGGATCGGAAAGGGCAGAATAAAGGGAATCAAAGAAAATAAACGAATGTCACATGCGTAAAGTGACATGAACAATAGACTCGTTGGAGTCGACTTGTTTTTGAAAATGAAAGGTGTAAGAATTTCCTTTTAAGGAAATAAAATAAAGGATAACAAGAAGAATAAGAATAAATAAGTTAATTAGTTAAAAGAATGAAAAGAAATCATCAAGAAATTTTCTTCGAGAAACAAACAAAATGAGAAAGAAAAAGAATAAGAAGCAAAAGAATGAAAATAAAGTCGTGAATTTTTTTTTTATATATATATGTATTGTTTGAGTGCAATTTCTTGAAATTGCTAGATGATTAAGATAAGCTGTGATTAAGTGGTTAAGTATTGCAATTTGAATAATGGAATATTCTAGTTGTGATTTAAAGAATTCTTTAAGATATGTTATACCCTACCAGTTACTGATCCGTGTTCTCTTAAAACCTTGTAGGATGCCTGCTACACGTGTTACGGCTCGGAAGAGTCGACCTTTGAGACAGCGTACAGTAATTGATGAGATTTTAGACGAGTACCATGACTATGAGGTGGATCTGAATCATGACATTGGACAGTTGGTTAGTGACTTCGCTGCACGCTTCTACGCAGCTCGTCACTTTGTTACTGCGTATAAGGCGATGGCCGACTTGACGGTACGGCTGCCCGGCGAGTGGCATGGTTGGGCACATGCCATAGCCTGGTACCACATTGCAGTGATCGGTGATGACCCCGAGCCGATCGGCGACTTTGCTGGTTTTGCCTTAGCCATACATAGGCAGTTCTTTCATAGTCGGGTTATATGGACTATCCTGGTTGAGGAGCACCTGCCCTACTTTCACGTTCCAATAGAGGCTGAGGCCGAGTTTGAGCCGAAGCTGTTAGCCCTAGACCGGGAGTTTGCTGCACTGTTGGAGCTGCCGCCAGTGCTTTCACCTAGTGAGGATTTGGTTCTTGGAGACGAGTACCTAGAGAGAGACGCAGAGCTTGCTGCGATGCTTGAGTTACCATCTCCTCTCACACCACTTGAGGAGACCTGTGCTGATTAGACGAGAGTCCAGGGACAATTTGAGGTGGGGCCGTCTAGAGCCCGTTCTGCAGAGATGTACCCATCCAGTTCACTTCCTGAGCACCTTCTTCCCCTGAAGAAGCGTACCGTGGTATCAAGTTCAGACTACTTAGTTTCAGACTCGGAGAGGACAGTTTCAGACGTGCCTTCGCTACCACTACTTACACTTTTGGACGGCACTACCTTGAGGGTTGACGAGGCACTTCAGCTCGTTTTTGGTTAAAATTCTGAGAAGGAGGGTTCGGAGGAGGATCCAGAGGAGGACGACCCTGAGGAGGACCGTAAGAAGGACCCTGAGGAGTTGCAGGCCGTAGAGGGCAGTAGTGACTCGACTGTAGCTTGTTGAGTAGGGCGTCTTAGACGCGTAATAGCAGTAGAAGTTCTTTTTGTCTTGTAAATAGTCGGATCAGTAACCATCCTTTTGTAGTACTCTAAACGGATACGAAGTTTTTAGGATCGTTTCCGTTCTAGTACTTCCAGTAAATACGGAGATGCAACTTGTTAGTGTACCTGGTTCATAGATAGGCAGTTAGCCTAGTTTAGACTAGTCGTAGTCTAATCTTTTTGTATAAGTCCTTGTTGGAGGCAAAACTAATATTCTTTTTGACGTGTGTATATATATATATATATATATGATGACCCGAGAGTGGGCTTAATCTTATGAAAAGTTTCTTCTAAGCGCGATTAGAAGAAAATTATTAAATGAATATTCCGGTTCAACCGAGAAGTTAAAGAGTTTAAAAGAGCTAAGAATTGAAGCTCTTATCAGTTTTCTTTTCCATGAACTTGTTTAAGTTAGGAAAAGAGTTAGAAAGTAAAAGAAGGCTTAAAAGTAAGGTGCTAATGAGAGTTTTGTTCTTATAGTTTCAAAGAAAATATGCCGCCGAGAGTTGTTAACAATCGTAGAGGACCTGGTAGACCCAGGGGAAGTGGAAGACGTCAAGCCCAGAATGATAGGGAGGAAGAACAGGAACACCATAATACCCCTCCACCACCATCCCCATCACCACCTCCACCACCACCCCGTCGTGACATTGAGGACTTATTTCTCAAACGTAACCCACCTATATTCAACGGATCTTGTAGCCCAAGCGATGTTGAGCTTTGGGTGCTATCTATTGAGAGAATTTTTAAACTCCTCAGATGTACTAATGAGGAGCGACTACTGTGTGTCGTGTTCCAGCTTTCCGGACCAGCTGACTACTGGTGGGAAGCTCAGCAGAAGGTTATACCCGTGGAGCATCTGGCTCGATTTACCTGGGAAGAATTCAAAGAAGCACTGTATGATAAACATGTACCTAAGACCTATAGAGCTCAGAAGGAGGCTGAGTTCTATAACTTGAAACAGAGGAAGATGACAGTCACAGAATATGACACCAAGTTTTATGAGTTGTCGAGGTATGCGCCTACTAAGATTGATACCGAAGAAAAGATAGCGAAGAAGTTCCGTGGGGGACTGAAGCATGAATTTGGAATCACATTAGCCAGTCATGGGGGACTGAGCTACACGGAAGTTTTAGGGTGAGCCCTAGAGATGGAGGCCGTAGTGCCTGATGAAAGGAAAACAATAACACCCGCACCAGCCCCGACCCAAAATCGAGGCTATTACAGCAACAACAACAATAACAACTACCAGGGTAAAAGGAAATGGGATGGAGGAAATAACAGTGGCTACTACCAGCACTCTAATAATCAAGGAAACCGGAGGAATGGAAATCAGCAAGGCTATCAGTAGCCGAATCAAGGTAACAATAATGGGAAGAAGCTATGGCAGGGAAACAGTCAATCGGGACTATACTTACGAGGAAATAGACAAGCAGGGTTAGGAAGAGGAAATAATCAGCAAGGTCAGCCATAGGGACAAGAAAGGAATTTTAACCATGGAAATAATAACCCAGGGAGGGTTACCATTCCTGCCTGTCCCAAGTGTAATAGGGTACACTTCGGGATCTGTCAAACAAATTCTGGAAATTGCTTCAATTGCGGACAGAAGGGGCACATTAAGAGGGACTGCCCAAAGCCGTTGCAAGCGGCAGGACACAATCAGTATGGACAGCCCCAACCTCTGAGGGCGATTCAGGCACAGCCGCAGCAGCAGATGACCCAGCAGCAGTTCCAGCAGCACGCTCAATAGCAACAGAATGCAAGGGAATGTGCGATCAAACAGGGCGCGCAGAATAAAGGAAAAGGAAACCTAGCAGGTATGGGAAAACTTCACAACATCCCTATTAAGATACTGTTTGATACTGGCGCATCGCATTCTTTTATTGCTGGTTCGTGTGCGGATAACTTAGATATTAGACCTGTACGAGCTGAACACGCTATGAGAGTAGCTATACCTTCAGGAGAGATCACTACTTCCACGCATGTTTGCTCTAACCTAGAATTAGAAATTGAAACTCTTAAGGTTAAGGCGAACAATTTGAACGTTATGATAATGTAGGACGTAGATATAATCTTAGGAATGGACTGGTTGTCTAAGAATTATGCCACGATTCTCTGCAACGAAAGGAAAATCTCTTTTCAACCCTCGGGAAAAGAACCGACAGAATTTCATGGAATTGCAATGGGCAAGAGAATACCAATAATATCCGCTCTACAAGCCAAGAAGTTGATGAAGAAGAAGGGTTGCACCGCTTATCTTGTGTACCTAGTTGGAGAACCAGGAGCCGAGAAGACCATTCAAGACGTGAAAGTTGTTAACGATTACGAAGACGTCTTTCCACAAATTTTACCTGGTTTACCCCCTGACCGTCATATAGATTTCTCTATCGACTTAGAACCAGGATCGGCCCCCAAATTGAAAGCCTCATATAGGATGGCGCCGAAAGAATTAGAAGAGCTTAAGATCCAGCTGCAAGAATTGTTAGACCTTGGATTCATTAGACCGAGTGTTTCACCGTGGGGAGCACCAGTTTTGTTTGTAAGAAAGAAGGATGGTTCTATGAGAATGTGCATAGACTATCGAGAGTTTAATAAGATCACCCTTAAGAATAAGTATCCTTTGCCAAGGATAGAAGACCTTTTTGATCAGCTTAAGGGCGCAAGAGTCTTTTCGAAGATAGATTTAAGATCCGGGTATCATCAATTGAAAATCAAACCCGAGGACATACCTAAGACTGCTTTCCGAACCAGATATGGCCATTACAAATTCCCAGTTATGCCATTCGGTTTGACTAACGCTCCTGCAGTATTCATGGATCTCATGAATCGAATTGTCCACCCATACTTAGACAAATTTGTTTTAGTATTCATTGACGACATTCTCATTTACTCCAAGAATGAGGAAGAACACAAGGGACACTTGAAAATAGTCTTAGAAACGCTTAGAGCCGAGAAGCTTTACCCCAAATTCAGTAAGTGCAAGTTTTGGCTGAAGAAAGTAATGTTCCTTGGACACATCGTATCAGCAGAAGGCATCAAGGTGGATCCTGCCAAGGTAGAGGCAGTGTGCGATTGGAAATCGCCGACAAGTCCGAATGAAATTAGGAGTTTCTTAGGTTTAGCTAGTTATTACAAAAGATTCATCGTAGGATTTTCAACGATTGCTAGACCTATGACACAACTACTTCGGAAGGAAAACAAGTATAAGTAGACGGATGAATGCGAGAAGAGTTTTCAGATACTCAAGGAGAAGTTAACCATATCACCAGTGTTGGCTTTTCCAGAAGCAAATAAGGAATACATGGTCTATATAGATGCTTCGAAGAACGGATTAGGTTGTGTTTTGATGCAATATGGAAAGGTGATAGCTTACGCTTCACGACAACTTCGACCTCATGAAGTTGAATACCCAACCCACGACTTAGAACTAGCAGTTGTGCATGCGCTGAAGATTTGGAGACACCATCTCTTGTTGTCTCACTTCCAATACTAAGCATTTCAACCCTATTTCACGTCTCAATTTAAAAGATTGAAGGTTTCGATCATTTTAGTCCTTTAAAATTTTAAAAGAATTTAATTGGCTTATTAATCCGTTTATTAATCCTTTTAAAGATTAACTCCTCATTTCTCTTCTCAATTCTCGGATAAGCTCTTACCCTATCTCAGTGACCTTAAAAGTAATTCTAAGTTAGAAGATTCTAATTCAATTCTATTCTAAGTTCATCGGTATAAAAATATTTCTCGGCGATTAAAAATTATGCTATTTCAATTAAGCAAACTTCTCGGGATTATTTCAGAAATAAATCTCATACTCATCTTCATACAAATAATTCAACAAGCATATCACATCATTATCATCTCAGATAAATAAAACAGATAAATTCACACAAGATTCACAAGGCAATTTAAACGTTTTATTCAATTCTCTTCGATTAGAAAAGAAAAATTTTTACTCCTAAATTCTCATCTTTTAACTCACTCGGTTAATTAGACGCTCTCTAAAGGTATAAAAACTCGGGGTATCACACGGCGTCGATCTCTACGAATCCCGGCCCTGGGATCAACTTCTCGATCTGTGTACCAACTGGCGGTAGCTCCGGTGTAACAGCGGGCTCCGCGTTCTCCTCTAGCTGCTCGGACTCTGTGTCCTCCTCTAACTGCTCGGACTCTGTGTCCTCCTCTAACTACTCTGACTCTGCGTCCTCCTCTAACTGCTCTGACTCCGCGTCCTCCTCACTCGGTACACCGTCTAGTGGCAACTCCAACAAAGCGGAAAACTCTGGGTCTAAGTCGAGGTGCTCTGGCTCGGTCTCGGCTGGAAACTGACTGTATGGGAGGTGCGGCTCTAAAGGAACTGGAAGCATGTGTCTGCTTTCAAAGAAGCGCCTGTGTACAAACAGGGCGAATCCGGTGTAGTTTCCGGTCGGCTCAGTGTCGTCGCCGAAGATCCCTAGGAAGTACCACGCTGCGCGGTGCGCCCAACCGCACCACTCGTCCGGTAGGTGTACAATCAGGTCTAATATTGCCTGACTCTCCGGAATCAAGTGTTGTACTGGAATGTAAGCTGAAGAAAAGTTGCTAACTATCTGTCCCACATCCTCCTCACCGTAATCAGCCTCAAACTCATAATACTCGTCTTGAATCATGTCTAGTATGGTGCGCTTGCACTCGACCAAAGGCTGGCTCTTCCGAGCAGTAACACGAGTCCTAGCCATCCTACAAAAGTTTTAAGGAAACACGGATCAGTAGCAGGTAGGGAAAATAACTTATCTCAACGAAATACTTAAATTACAAAATGAACATTCCTTATTCAATTGTAACATCATCACTTAAGACAACCACTTATCAAGACTTCTAGCAATTCAAGAAATTGCACTTAACAATATATCTATAATTAAATTTCAAGACTTTTATTTCCATTCTTATCTTACTATGTTCTTACTTACTTAATTCTTTATTACTTTCTCAACAACATTTCTTAACGATTCTTACTTATTAAAACAAAGTACGTCTACTTTGTTCATGTTACTTATTCAAAAGTAACATCCATTTAGAAAAGAATTTGTCGTTAACAACTCTTGATACTCGTACTAGTCGTAGTCTTCGTTCAAAGATGAAATATGGAATAAATTCCAAAAGAAATGGAATATATCTTAGAGAATAACTTTTCTGGAAACTAAGTTCCAGTTGTCGTCGCTAGAATCGGGCGATCGATGGAAAAATTTTAATCAAGCTTCGTGCTCGACTTCTAATAATTTATACGATTTTTCTTCGTAGAGTTCGATCAGGACGGACTCTACTGAAACACGGAATGAAAAAGAAAACGGAATGACGTGACACGAATGACGTCATTTAAGTTACTTATTTCATTTAGCTTTGCTTTCCTTTATTCTATCTTCATCGTCTCGTTCATATCTTTCTTAACTTGAAGCGGAAAGCTTCTCAAATGTCTAATCGTTTACTTCGTTTACTAACACGATCTACCGTACCATTTTTATTTCATATTCCTCGCAGGAAATTCTCGTTTGAATTTTTTTTAAAACAAAGATCGACTTTGCCGAATCTTCATTCATGTCACTTAACGCACGTGACATTCATCAGTAGAAGTTCTCCTCTTGTCGGGGATCTCCTTTCGAAATCATTTCATAATAACGTTTCTTAAAAACGTCTAAATTCTTGAAGAATCGGAAAGATCTTAGGTTTTGAGTCTATGTTCTCATTGAACTGGGAAAAATCCCTAAAATTCGACTATATTCTTGTGTCCAAAAATTTTCAAAAGAAAGAAATTATCGCGCAAATAATTTCACATAAGATAGTACTCGTACTATCACATAATCACATAAAGTATAAAAATTTATACTTCCATAAAATTCTTATTTTTGGAACACAACTCATTCTCATTCTCATTCTCATTGCATACTTGCTCATAAAATTTCTTATTCAAAAGAAATCACATAATTAAAATTCTTTCCCTTTTTCCTCGTTGAGTCGACGTAGCGGGAGGTTGAGTTGACATCTACTTTCTCAATTTTAGTGTCATAGTCTAACTCTTATCTTTTACTTGAAAGAAGACTCTGATCTAAGGTATATACTAATACTCCATCCTATGACTCGAAAGAAGACTCGATATAGAGTACGAATGAATACTCTATATTATTTCTCGAAGGAAGACTTGTATATAAATACCACTCTGTGATATTACTAGAAGGAATGACTCATACTAAGAAAGAATGACTCATAACCAGAGCAGGAAACAAACTACTGCTCCGATACCACTTCGTGGTATCACTAAAAGAATGACTCAGACTAGAAGACTGACTCGCAACCAGAGCAGAGAACGAACCTCTGCTCAGATACCACTCGTGGTATCACTAAAAGAAGAACTCGTACTAGAAGAATGACTCAAGATCAGAGAGGAAACAGACCTTGCTCTGATACCACTCTATCACAGCCCCAAATCCCGAGGGACGGCAGAAGCCGGGGTGCGACTGGGATTGGATTAAAGAAGCGGGGAAGAAGGGGGCTGACTAACTAAAATACATAAAAGACAACATACATTCAATGAACAAGACTTTACTAATATAAAGGAAGAGTTAATCGCGAAGGATTACTCGACAAAAGTACTCGAAAGTATCTAAGTTCAAGATTACAGACTCATACTACAGTGATTCATCAAATGCACATATTCTCAAAAGATCTAGAGTTTTGCAGCGGAAATTAAGTCATAAACTAAAGCAATCCTACTTCTCAACTCAACTTCAACCACCGCCGCTCTCGTCGCTTCAACCTGCACATTTAGAAAACACATGCAGAGCTAAGTACGAAGGTACTTAGTGGGCACGATGCCGAAAACATAACATAAGTAAAGATAAATATGGCATTTCATAATTTGTAGCACATTGGGGGTTTTATTAAAAAGGGCCCGTGTCTACTAAACATTTTCTAACTTGTTTTCACAATTTACTCGGCCGAGCATTTTCTGGTATGTTACATTCAAATCTTGACCAATTCTCATTCACCGTGGCTGGTACCCCTCAACAGGGTATCACATACACCACAGGTTACAAAGTGCACTAACTCTGGAAAGCACTTAGCAGCTAACTCAGAGCCGATCGTTAGTTAACCTATTTAGATTCACTCTAAATCTGGAAAACACGAATGTTAACTCAGATAGGTACAAGAGAACTCACATAAAACATAAAATAGGTCATGCCATAATTATCACTTTGAAAATACAGATATCAAAGCGATAAAGAAAGGTTTTCCGAGCATTGCTCGTTTTATTATATATATGAAAGCCCACCTTAGTGTTTACAGAACTAAGTAAGAGCTTCCGATCTCCTGATCTTCCGTCCTTTCCTTACTGCTGGCTTCCTCCTTCATGGTAAAATAATAACACTTAAAATCCGGTCGTAAAAGATAAAAGATCATAGAAAATCGAATTAGGTTTTAGTCGTTTCATTTCTTTAGGCATTTGCACGCTACTAGTTTCATTTTAGTTAAACGGGAAACGAGACTTGAACAAATCTCGTTTAGAACTCGAAAGGTCTCATACTCGACTCTTAGGTCAGTAGAGAAGGTAGTCGTCAACTTATTACGGCTTAAACGATCGAAAGAAACTAAGTTGCGAAAGAAACAACTTAGGAAAACAATTTCTGCAAAAAATCACTGCACAAGGCCGTAGTTCTGGGGGCTGCCAAGAACAGAGGAATTGGAAAAAGGGGATAATCCCTGTACTACTAGAAAGCTTGGGAAATCTAGTTTACGCCCCAATTTACGGATCTCAAATCCGATAAACGAGCTAAAAGATATTATAGTTTCCGGCAAGGGTCGCAAATTTGCCGCGCTAACCCTAATTGCTCGATAAAAACGACGTATAACTTCTTTGGTTCGTTCTAAGTTCTCGTACTCGATTTCTCATAAAACTTCACTCTCAAGGCAGTCAACACGTACTCCCGTACGTGAAAGACTCCTTTCTAAAACTCGTTCTTTAGCAGGACGTTCTAAACATCGTCGTCTCAACTACCAATTACTAAACTAAAAATCAAGTTACAAATTCTCGTTCTAGTTCTCGTCTATAGCTACAACTCATATTATAAAAGCTCGAAAGCTCAAGTCGTCAACTACAAAGTTATGCCTTAATCCGTTATAAACAATGTTATCAAGTTAGAATTCTTATTCGACTTCTCGGTTATTAATTACGACCACTTGTTCGTCTCTTACGAGATATCAAAAGTTATCGGATTCCGTTCATTTTCTACGTCATCAAACAACATCTAACATAGATCATTTTCATGCATATCATCGCTTCATATCAATACTAAATCTCAACTTAGATTGAGTTCTTCGTCTCTTACGACTCACAATATATTTTTAGAAAATTCCAAATAAATTCATAACATCAATTAATATCATTAACAACATTATTTCATCAACAAATCCTCAACTAATTCAACTACATGCAAACCCCTAAATTTCTCATATTTTTTCGGTATTAACACATTATTAAAGAGGGTGATTTTCTTCATCTAACATCATCATTAATCTCTTAATCATACTACTATATCATCAATTAATCAAATTCAAGTCTAATTACACAATAAATTGAGAATCCCCAATTCCAAAACCCTAGCCCTAGAACTCGGTTTCATTCATACTTGGGGGTTTTGATTTCTTTTTATTTTAATCCTCAATCGAACACCTCCTAAGTATGATTACAACATCAATTGAAGAATTCCATCATCCCACACTATAGCCCTAAATTTCGGTATTGATGAGGAATTAGGTCTCTTGATTTTCTTCCAATTTTAACTCTAGAATTTATATCTAAACACATCTAATTACACTAATCGAAGATCAAACATCTAATTCATCATCCTCAATTTCGATCCATCTTGAAAAATAAAAAGAAAAAGAATCCAATTGGATAGAAATGAAGAGGAGAAGATTACCTTGAGCTTTACTAAAGGAAGAATTAAAGTTCGATGGTTGGATGACGACTTGTGAAGAAATTCTTGTCCAAGATCTTGATGTCTTCAATGGAGTTGGAAGAAAATGGAAGTGATGACTTGATGGGGGGGGGGGGGGGGATATTGGCTTGGAGGAGAAGGAGAAATGGTGATGACTAACATGTGATATATTATGAATTAACATAACAGGTGTAAAGTAGGAATAGTATTAACATTAGGAATCCAATACTTAGGATATAAAAAGAAAATATCTAGTTTAAGAGAGAGAGGGAAGTCAGCCATAGGTAGAAAAAAGAAGAAAATTACGCGCTTTTCCGACGCGATACGACGTTACGGAAATCGAACGACGAAAAACGTAGCTCGGCACAAAATCGTCACATTCCGATTCGACCAAAAATTCTAATGTATTTAACTTAATCGGAAAGTAATATTTAAAATTTTAATTCCGACAAAAACTCGGGACGACACAGTCCGAGTTTCGTCCGAAAAATCATAAAAACGAACTTTCTCGGGCGAGTTCGTATCGCGATTTCGTGAATGTAAAAATCAGACGGTGTTCCGTTCTGAGTTCCAGAACTAAAAATTTTTCGTACGCGATAACCCTAAATACAGTAGTCGTCTAACTGAGTTCCGTAATTTATTTTCGGTAACGGATTTCACCGTTAGTCTTAGAATTCAAAATCGTAAACTTAGGCGTGCAAAGCCATTATTATTATTAACTTTAAATTTTTAAGATCGTTCGGAAATTCTGGGGTATTACATAGAATTTGACCTAATTAGAGTCTTTTGAACCTAGAATTTATTCTAAGACCCCTGAGATATGTTAGAAGTTTATCCGAGATCATATGAGAGAGTTATAAGAATTTAATCCTTAACTGATTAATTAGCCGATTAATTTTTAGGTTTTCTTCGTTACTTGGAATTTTAACCTAAAAATTAGATAATCGGAATCCTTGATTTATTTAATGGGACATGAGATAGGTTTGAGATGTTTCTAGTGTCGGAAACGAGACAAGGAGAGATAAGAGCCGTTTTCAGTATAAATGAAATAATACGGACTTTTTATCCGGAAAGCTTTCTCAACCGGGTGAAATTATATTTGTAAAAGAGAATCTCTCTCCCTCTCTCTCTCACCACCAACATCACTCTCCTCTCTCTCCCTAATCTCTCTAGCTAACCTATTTTCAACACCTACTAAAAGAATATCATGATGATATTCTTTTTCTTAACATTAATAACATTTCATTTTCATCATTCTTATTCATCATATCAATCACTCTCTCAAACTCTACTCTCTCTCTCAAGCTCTCTCTCTCTCTCGATACTTTCTAAGGGAGAAAGAAGAAAAAAATCCTCTCATCTCTCTCCCTCAATGCCGTCGACACACACACACACATACATGAGATTTCTCCATTAAAGTATCAAATCTTCAAGTTTCAAGCCTCCAAGATCAAGAGATTTCCATAATCATCTACCTAGATCTTTCATACTCTAAAGAGAAAGGTAATAATCCTTCAAATTCTTGAGTTTGAAATCAAAACA
The DNA here is from genome assembly GCA_029490685.1 of Schizonepeta tenuifolia. Taxonomy (NCBI): domain Eukaryota; kingdom Viridiplantae; phylum Streptophyta; class Magnoliopsida; order Lamiales; family Lamiaceae; genus Schizonepeta; species Schizonepeta tenuifolia. Next base: position 15,266,358 of record CM055960.1, on the reverse strand, counting down.
ATCATCCCTCTATTTTCTTAAAAATTTCGGCACTTATGCCCTAGTGTGGAGGATTAATTTTTTTTTCATTTTTCTTGAGGATTAAGGTGCATTCAACCATGGAAATTCCAAGATAAGAGTTTGAGCCCTAATCTTGTTCATCTTCAATCCAAGAGATTCAAGAGAGAAGCTCCGATTTAAGTATTTTGAAGTAGGTTTATTTATTTGATTTCTTGTATATTTGTAATCTCCCTAAAATCTCTAAATAAAAACATACATACATGATTTAATTTATGCTTAGGCAAAAACTAGGGATTTGATATGAGATTCGATGTGAGATTCGAGTGAAGAAATCGATAGAAAATCGAGCCTAGGAATTAATCCTTGATTAAAAGAGAAAGAAAAATTAATTCCTTAAAATTTTCATAAAAACCGAAAAATTAGAGAAAAATAGGAGAAATTGATTTTCTTGAGTATTTGATAATTTTATGTTTGATATGTGTTTATGAGTATATTTTGATTGAGATTTATGCATGAGAAATTTGAGAAAATACATGCCTAAAAATATATGTGTGTGTCGTGTATAATGAAGAATGGAGAAGTATTTTATTTGATTATTTTGTTGATGATTTGATGATATAATGAGCATAAGATGATTATGAGTATGTGATGATTTAATCTTCTATGATGTTGTTATGAAGAAAATCAAAATATATATATGCATGTTTCGAAGAAAAATAATTATTTTGATGTTATGATGTTGTGATGATTTTTGATGAATTGATGATTTTTGATAGTATGATGCTTAAGAGCATGTTATGTGTTAAATTTGAATCCTAGATGATAATAGGATTTAATGAGATAAAAAGAATGAAATTTCAAGCATAAAAAGAGGTAGAAATCGAAAAAAAAAGGATACCTAGTGATACGGCCAATCAATTACGCGGAATTAGGGACTCGAACACACGTCAGCTTATAGGTTGATTCAATCCAATTACAAACTGAACAACTAGAGACTCGAACTCCCAATTACTGATCTGGATCGACAATTGAACAAGGAAACGAACAAGATACGAAACAAAACCCCAAATTATCGAATAAAAACCCTATAAAACTACCCGATCAGAAACTATAGCAAATCAACTCCGATTAGACTCAAATTTTAACACGAATTATAAATTGAAATCAGTAACAACATATCCAAAATTCAGCCAATTCGCACGAGGGGTTTATGATTTATGAAGGGGTGGACTTTTGGACGATTTTAGGTTGAAACTGGAAATGGTGGCGGTAAGGGCGGAAGTCTGAAAAGGCGTGGGGATTGGGATGGATGATGATGAACGAAAGTGGTGATGGTGATGGTGACGAAAAGGAATGAAAACAGGCTAAAGAACTTACCCAAAACGAACCCCAGATCTACTTGAATCCGAAACGCGTCGATGGATCGATCTTCATGGCTTGTCTAACCCGGATACGACTGGATATCACGAACGAGACAAATGATTTCAAGTCTAAGGATGCCAACTCAAGACTCTACCAAGAATATCAACGTGAACCGAAGCACGCGTGAGACAAAAAACTGAAAACTTGATTTTTGATTCAATATTGTCTGCTCTGAAAAGTGTCAAACAAGGGTTTAAATACCCTAAAATCCGAACTGGGCCCTTAATACAGTTGGGCTCGAAAAGGAATGATAAAAATACTAACTATTGGGCTCCATTAAATAACACAAAGTTCAGCCCAATTAAAATAAATCCGACATAAAACAATTAAATAGAAGAAGTCCAATTTCGAATTAAAAGGCTAATCCGAAACTTGGGTCAAGTTCACCAACTTGGGCTGCTTCACTCCAACATCTTCATCTTCCAGCTTCTTCCGGACAATGCACTGGAAATAGCCTTGCAGCTTCTTGGCTCTCAATATTGTAACTGGACCTCTCAGCTGCAACTCCGGGTTTGATTCATCAGTGCTGGATCCCGGCTTATCACCTAGTGTGTGTTCTAGGTGTTCTTGGTGAAAAATATGAGTTTTTGAATATGTGTTCTTGGTATTTTAGGTGTTCTTGGTATTTTATTTGAAGATTTGAATTTCATTAAAAATAATTCAAAAAGAAATTAATTATTAAAATAATAAAATATTCAAGATATTTGTTGGAATAAAATTTAAGAGAAAATAAAAGAGAAAAATCAATTAATGAGTGATGAGTCATAAATTAGAAATTAATAAAAGAAAGTAATTTCTTTATTAAATAATTAAAGATAAAGAGAAAAAGTTAATCAAGTTAAATAAATCGAGACTAGAGAAATTGATAATCGAGAAATAAATAACGAAGAATTAGAAGTCGCAATAAATGAGAAATAAAAGACGAAATAGAATTAAAGGAATAGAGTTATAAAACGAGTATGAAATTTGAGACGAGAAATAAGTGAGAATAAATAATAATGAGAATAAATAATAATAATAGAGTTGAGTATAAGTAATTAATCAAGAAGTTTGAAGTTTAAAAATAAGTGAGAGAAAAATAACTAAAATAAGAAATAATAGAACATGAGAATAATAAGTTGAGTCGAGCTTAGAAAATAAATTAAGATAAGTCGAGTAAGAGAAACTAAGAGAATAAGAGTCGAGTAAGAATTTATTAGAGCGAATTAAAGTAATAAATTGAGAAAGGTTATAAAAAGAAAATAAGATTTAATAAGAGTTATTTCGAGAATTGAGTTTATAAGTGATAATTGATTGAGTAATTGTTTATATTATAACGAGTGATGATTATTTTGTGATAATCGAGTTTGGTTTTCAAATCGTTTAATTAAAAAAGAGTCGAGGAAATTGCCGAGTTTTGAATATTAAAAGAAAAATAAAAGTTATCGAGTAATAGTTTAAGAAACGAGTTTTGAGTCGGAGATAAGAGTCGAGCCATAAATAGAAAATGAATTTTGATTTCAATAAGTGTTTAATTAAAAGAAAAAAAAGAAATAATAATAGAAGCATAAGTAATATTACGTATGAGAATACGAATAAGTAATTGAGAAAAGACGACGTCTTTGAAAATAAGTGTCGTATATTAAGTTAAGAGATAATGAATGAATATTTGAGTTTAATCTAAGAAAACTTTTATTATTTGAATTAATGTCTTTTCTAAAATTAGAGTCGAGTGATGACGAGTAATTGTTAATGTGATTTGAAGTGTGAATCGAGTTTGAGATAATATGCTTATTTAGATTCCAACTTGAGTTATGATGATTGATTGAAATTCTATGATTGAATTAAATTCGTTTGAATAGACTTATGTGATTAAACATATTGAATATGCTTAATTGAATTTATATGCTTGAGTAAAACATCTATGCTTAGAATGATCGTTCAAATTGTTGAGAATGCGTGCTCATGACGTGAACAATGTTCGTATAATCAAGTGTCTAATTGAGAATGTGAGTAAGGATTAAAGAATTATATTTTAGTCAATTAGCGTGTCTTTAACTAATGAGAAATGCCAAGCATTAGTGAGAAGCGAATATGATTTAAAAATAAGAGTACGAGATGCAGTAATTAGTAACCGAGTAGAGTAAGAAATGAGGACGAGGAAGTCGAGAATCGAGATTGCCTTAGAAAAGATAAAAATAGAAAGAGACGAGTCAAGTAGAAGCCCTTCAGTCGAATCAAACGTCTACTTTATGTCTTAAGCTTCGTGTCTTACTTCTTTTATCGATGTCAAAATATCAAGGACCGAGCGGGACCGAGAAGTAGCGAGGATGAGGAAAGAGTAAGCCGCATAGCTAATCGACGGAAGTAAGGTGGGCTTTTCTAAAACCAAAACTATCGATTAATGTTATTATGATATCTGAGTATTATTATGTGAGTTTTTAAAGTTCAAATTGACTTGCCGTTTTTACTTGAGTTTTTGGTATGTATTATCATCTGCTTGTTGAGATATTATTGTCCTGTGAAAGGTAGTAAACCCACGTATGGAATATGAATTGTTTGAGGTGACTGTGAGCCTTGCTTAGGTTGGGCCAGTCACAGTGTTCGAGAAGGAGGCCTACTTCTCGGCACAATGAGAGTGAAATGTTGTAGATGATACATATTGCTTGAGTATATATATATTGTTTGACTGCGCAATCTAAATGAAAAGAAAATGTTTTTGCATTCACAAGTAAATTGTTTCACTGCATTAATACTTGTGATGCTACGGCAAGGCAAGTTCAATTGATATAGCTCTAAGAGCAAAGTTTCAAAAGTTTTTGGCATGTGTTCACTGAGTACGAAGTACTCAGCCCTGCATGTATTTCTAAACGTGCAGGTTAGCGAGATGCGGATGGAGAGGACAGCTTGGTGGTGTGGTGTGATGTGGTGTGGATATATATACATATTTTGTTGATCGATTCGAAAGTTAGACTGGCAATTGCATGTCTCCATACATGTAGTTGTTGGGATTGAGTCGAGGATTCCGCTACAATGCAATAGTTTTGTTTATTGAAGTCTTTTAGATATTATACTCTGATACGTGTTCTCATTCCCAGCGATGTGCTCGATACTAATTTCTGTTTTTACTGAATCTCGTTCATTTTAACTTGAAATACTTGTTTCTATTCGAACTTGATATGTAAATTATTTGTGCTCGTTGGATGATTTGAAATATCTTTGAAAGCATGTCTTGAATGTTACCGCTTTTCGTTGATATTCCCTTGTTTCCCGAGCATGTTTCCCTTATTTGAGTTGAGTGATGGAAGGTTAGTAGTGTTAGTGTTCGTATCGTCGCACCTCGGGAGTCGGGGTGTGACCGGTTGGTATCAGAGCAAGGTTTGTCTGCTCTGAAGTCTAATTTCCTTGATGAGTCAAGTCTAGATTTATTTCCTACACTTATTTGAGTCAGTAACACACCAAGCAATCCCCCATCTCATCCGGCAACCAGGTATGCTTTATTTTCCTAAAGCTTTTTTAAGTTTAAAGTGATGATCGAGCTATTAAGTTTTGAAGTCAATGAGTTATTGAATTTGAGATTCTGAATTTTTGAGTATTTGAGTTATGAAGTTATTTATTATTTGCGCTCGTCTAGAGATAAAAGCTTATTAAGTTGATTGAATAACTAGTTGCTCTAGAATGTCTTCCCTAAAGCTTATTATGGAAAATCGAAAAGGATGAAATGTTTGTGCAAGAGGTTACGTGAAATGGAATTGCTCGATACCCTGAACGATAGTACCCCTATGGAAAGCGAAAATGAGTATGTGGCGGTTGGAAATTCTAGCATGCTTGATTAATTGTTTAAGTGTGCTTAATTCGTTTGAATTGCGTATAGGATAGATGACCAAGAGTGGATGCAGGAATACCTGCACGTGAGAAAAATGCCCCGCGAGTCTATTGCGGAATTCCTAGCGAGATACCACAAGATTTGGGATAAAGTCCAGTATATGGACGTCAGACCGATGGATGGAATGATCCATCTCATTCAGGGTTTGCCTCGAGAGTGGCGAGATTGGGCAGCGTCCCTTGTTCATCGATGCTTAGGATATCGACATCTCAATGGCATTCTTTACGGTGATGTCAATGCGTTCATCTCCACTATCTCTGGACAGTATATGCAATACGGTGAACCCCCTCCAGAGCCTTATGATGACGACCTCCCTTCCATGCCAAATGGTATTGTTCGTAGTCCCCCTCCTATTCTCCAAGATGGCCCAGTTCCTCCCCGTGACCCTACACCTCCTCGAGTTGAGCCAGAACCTCGAGCAACTTATCAGAACTATCCATATGTGAATGGTGTACTCCCTCTTCGAGCCCATGATCCTTTTTCCACATCCAGCTCGTCAGCTCTGCAGCCAAACGGTTATCATGATCCAAATGGAATCCTATCACCTTTGGATGACCAGTTTGCCGAGTACAAGCGTCATAATCGCACTCCCTCGCGGATTCAGCCCATAGCCGAGCCTTCTAGGCCAGTCCATATCGATGACGGCAACAACGAAGAGTACGATAAGGAGCAAATAGCCGAGGCGACCGTGGGCAGTGGTTATCTCCAAGCCCTGCCAAAAGATTACTTTTTAAATCCATATACATTTTCCCCTACTCCTGTCGTGCCAGTCGATGAAGAATATGAATCCGAGTTTGGCGCCCCTGCCGATGTAGCGCCATACCTTCGTCGTAGCGAAGATCGCCCCTTGACACCCCCGTGGGTTGAGTATGAATTGGAACAAACCAACTATATCCTCCAAGACTATGAGGAAGAAGTAAGGGCAGCTGAGATAGTGCAGTTTAATGTCAATAACGACGGCGTCGAGGTAGAGGAGCCAGAGGAGGAAGAAGATCCCGAAGAGGATCCTGAAGAGGAAGAGAACCCTGAAGATGGAAACGCCGATGAAGAGCACTATGATGATCATGGTCCGAGTGAGGATGATTCTAACGTCTAGAATCAGTTCAAGTAAGCTGTGGAAATTCGAGAAGTGTTTCTCGTTTGTGTTTGAGAGTCGAACTCTATTTAAATTTCAGCAGTGATGTAATTATTCGTGGCGTGACGTTTGAGTTAGATGGTAAGGTCGAACGCGAAGAGGTAGTTCGTGTAGTTCGATTAGTGTGTTAGATTATCGAGCAGACGTGAGGGAAAAATTTTCTGTGTAAATGCTTTAATCCCTACCGTGTATTAAATCCTCAGAAGAGGCCACTATCGAGTGATATGAAAAGATGAGCCATTAGGCCATTAAAATTAACTTTGAGTCTCTCCAGAAATTAAATTAACTTGAGTATGCAAGATTTCGGAATAATGATTAAGACGAGAATGATTAACGAGATAAAAGTTAAGTAAATGGAATAAGCTATTCTCTAGCAATACATGAGTTGAAATTCATATTTTATAATTTGTGAATGTTTTTGAGTATTGAGAAAAATATATGTGAATATTGATGTGATGATATTTGAGATTATTATTTTGATTGATCTGTTTGAAGAAGTAATTGTTTTGAGAAATTATTTATACATGACGATGATGAGAATATCCGTTCTCCTTAATGATGACTGATTGTATTGAGTTGAGAATTGAACTGCTTAAAATATATGAGAAGTTGAGATGATTGTTATATTTGCAATGATCATGAAATTAATTTCCTTCGATGCGTTTGATAAGTACCGATCAAGAATCATATTTTTCTTGAAAAGGAAATATTTTCGAAATCGAGAAAGGTTCCAAGTGAGATAATTCGTTCTTCTGAGATGATTAAAATTTTTCTTTTGCATTTTCTTTAGAATGCCTCCAAGACGAAGAAATATTAGAAATGAGAGAAATGAAGAAGAGGATCAGCGTGATCCTACCCCGCCCCTTCAAAATGAACGTCGTGTCGAAGAACTTTTTCTTTGCCAAAATCCCCCAACCTTCGATGGTAAAGGCATTCCGGCAAAAGCCGAGGACTGGATTTGTTCTCTTGAGCGAATTTTTCGATTTCTTCGTTGCACCGATCGCGAACGTCTCGAGTGTATGACGTACCAACTAAAAGGAACTGCCGACTATTGGTAGGAAGCAAGACAAAGGACGTATACACCCGAAGAACGTGAGAATTTGACTTGGGAACAATTCAAAGAAGCCTTGTATGAGAAGTACGTGCCTAGGAGTTATCGTAAACAAAAGGCGAATGAATTTGCCAATCTTAGGCAAGGAAAGAAGTCTGTAGCCGAGTATGATCGAGAGTTTTGCGAGTTAGCTCGTTTTGCACCAGATAAGGTAGATACCAATGAGAAAATGTGTGAGTTGTTCCGAGCAGGATTGAGACAAGATATTCGAGTAGTTCTTGCCAGTCAGAGTGGTCTAACTTATGCTGAAGCCCTGAACAGAGCCCTAGACATGGAGTTGGCTATGCAGCCTGAGAAAGGATTACATTCTACGGTGAATCCTCAATTCCAAAGCCATACGATGACGACTGTAACAACCCATCAGTCTTAGTTCGGTCAGCATGGAAAGAGAAAAGGAAAATGGAGTGGTGGAGGCCACCCAAGCAAGAAATCGTGGCAAGGAAAAAGCCAACAGCAATCTCAGCAATCCTAGAAAGCGAGAGCTCCGTAGGTTAATCGAAGCAATGCACCCATAAGACCTCAAGGACTCCTTGCTTGTTCGAAATGTGGCAGAATGCATCAAGGCATTTGTTAGATAGGAAGTACTGTCTGTTATACTTGTGGACAGCCTAGTCATTTCTCAAACAGGTGCCTAAGTGAACAACAAGGAATGAGTGTCGGAAGGCCAAATCAGTTTCAGCCTTCGCAAATGAAAGTCGTTAAAGTAATTCGACCGCACAAGTTTATTCAGCACCAGCATAAACCGCAGCAGCCAAAGCAGCAACCTCCTCAACATGATTCCCCGCATTTTCAAAGAGCTTTTGCAATCGAGCAGAAACCGTCAGCGAAAGACCAAGGAAATTTAGCAGGTATGGGAAAGCATAATGGCATACCTATTATCGTTTTATTCGATAACGGTGCTTTGCATTCATTTATATCTAGCGCTTGCGTAGAGAACCTAGGTTTGAAAGTAGAAGAATCGAATCAGGTGCTTAGTGTCGCAACCCCTTTAGGTAAATCTGTGTTAGTTTTGCGTGTTTGCTCGAACCTAGAATTCGAATTCGGAAGTCGAAAGTTGTTAGCGAAATCCCTAAATTTGATTCAGATGTGGGACGTAGATATAATCCTAGGAATGGAGCGGTTAACCGAGAATTTCGCAACAATTCGATGCGACCTGAGACAAATTTCGTTTCAACCTCCGGTAGAAGAGCCGACCGTAGTTTTTGGAGTTGAGAAGAGAGTAAGAAAGAGCATAAAGCTCAGAGGTTGATGATAAAGAAAGATACAGAGTTGTATCTAGTTTACTTGAATAAAGATGAAAACCAAGAGCTGAGTGTCGATGACGTGCCTATCGTGAGAGAATTTAAAGACGTATTTTCAGAAGTACTACCAGGATTGCCCCCTGATCGGCAATTGGAGTTTACGATTGATCTAGAACCAGGATCAGCCCCGATATCAAAAGCTCTGTATAGAATGGCCCCAAAGGAACTCCAAGAATTGAAGATCCAGTTGCAAGAATTATTAGATTTGGGTTTTATCCGACCAAGTGTTTCACCTTGGGGAGCCCCAATTCTCTTTGTGAAGAAGAAAGATGGTAGTTGAGAATGTGCATAGACTACCGAGAGCTTAATAAGATTACGCTTAAGAACAAGTATCCTTTGCCAAGGATAGACGATTTGTTTGACCAGCTAAAAGGAGCTGGTGTTTTTCTCTAAGATTGATCTAAGGTCAGGATATCATCAATTGAAAATCAAGCAAGAAAATGTTCCAAAGACTGCATTTAGAACGAGATATGGACATTACGAATTCATAGTAATGCCATTCAGTTTGACCAATGCTCCAGCAGTATTTATGGACCTGATGAATAGAGTTTTTCACGAATATTTGGATAAATTTGTGATTGTGTTCATAGACGACATTTTGGTGTATTCAAGAAATGAAGCGGAACACGAGAAGCATTTGCAAATTGTGTTTGAAAAGTTAAGATCCGAGAAGCTGTATGCCAAATTCAGCAAGTGTGAATTTTGGTTGAAGGAAGTAAATTTCTTAGGACACGTTGTTTCGTCCGAAGGAATTAAAGTCGATACGGAAAAGGTGAAAGCTGTGCAAGATTGGAAATCACCGACGTCAGTACATAAAATTCATAGTTTCCTCGGTTTAGCAGGTTACTATCGGAGATTCATAGAAGGATTTTCCAAGATCGCGAAGCCAATGACGGGTTTGTTGAAGAAAGAAACGAAGTTTGAGTGGATGGAGGAATACGAGAGAAGTTTCCAAGAGCTTAAAACAAGATTAACTTCAGCTCCAGTGTTAGCTTTTCCTGAATCAGGAAAAGACTATACGATTTATACCGACGCGTCTGCACAACGCCTTGGATGTGTGCTAATGCAAGATGGAAGAGTCATAGCATATGCTTCACGACAACTTAAGCCTCATGAAGAGAAGTATCCAACTCATGATTTAGAGTTAGCAGCCATAGTGCATGCTTTGAAGATTTGGCGACATTATCTTTGTGGAGCCAAATGTGAAATCTTTTCTGATCACAAAAGTTTGAAGTATTTCTTTGAGCAAAAGAAGCTAAATATGAGACACAGAAGATGGCTCGAGTTGGTAAAAGACTATGATTGCAAAATATCTTACCATCCCGATAAAGTTAATGTTGTAGCTGATGCTTTGAGTCGAAAGAAGAAGGAAAAGAAGTCGAAGGGAACTGAATTAGGATTTTTGTTAAGTAATGAAGTGAGTTTGATTGAAGAATTTGGGAAAATGAAAATCGAAGTAATTGTACCTCCTGCAACAGTAGAGAAAATGATTGTTACTTTAGTAGTAATGCCAGATTTGAGGACTCGTATCATAGAAGGTCAAAGGAGAGACGAAGAATTGGAGAAATTAAGGATAAAGATTAGAAGTGAAGGAGTTAAGGATTTTTCAGAGTCAAGAGATAATGCCTTAGTATATCAAGGAAGGATTTGTGTGCCCAATCACAAAAATTTAAGAAACGAGGTAATGAGTGAAGCTCATGAAACTCCGTACACAGCCCATCCCGGCAGTACTAAGATGTACCAAGACTTAAAGCAACAGTTTTGGTGGGAAGGATTGAAGAAAGATGTGGCAACGTTTGTTGAAAGGTGCCTAGCCTGCTAACAAGTAAAAGCCCTACACCAAAGACCGTATGGACCCTTACAACCACTACCAGTTCCAGAGTGGAAGTGGGATGGAATCACGATGGATTTCATGACAGGTTTGCCGAGATCGAGAAAAGGAAACACAGTCGTGTGGGTAATAGTGGATAGGTTGACGAAGTCCGCCCATTTCGTACCTATTCTACATACCTATGGATCGGATAAGTTAGTGTACACAGTAGCCGTTGTGTATGGAACCCTGTTGAGGGGTGGCCAGCCGCGGTGATAATTATTGGGCAAGATTGAACATAACATCTATCAGAAAAGTGCTTGATCAAGCCATGTTGTGAAAATGAGATAGAAAATGTTTAGTAGACACGGGCATTTATTGAAAAACCCCGATGTGCTACAGAAATGAGATATCGTATCTATCTTTTGGGTCTAAGCCACGTACAATGAACTCAGTTCCTGTTTGAACAACTTGTCGAGTGATCCTTCGAGATCAACTCTTTCTTTTAAATAAAGTCTTGTTCATAGAAGTTATTCGGTTATTAATGTCTGTTTATTCGTTCATTCTTATTCATCCCCCTTTTTCCTCGCTTCTTTAATCCAATCCCTAGTCACACCCCGGCTTTGCCGTCCCTCGGGATTTGGGGTTGTGACATTTACTGTTGTTATGTTCAACTTGCCCAACTTCTATTTCAACGCCGGGGAAGAGTTAACTTCTCCCACGCACGTTCCTCACTGTGGTTGGCTACCCCTCAACAGAGTACCACACACAACGGCTACCGTGTACACTAACTCTGAAAAACCCTTCCGGTTAACTCAGAATCCGATCAATTAATTGGCGAACCAACTCAGAATGGCACAAAAGAACTCACAAAAACAAATTCTTTTATGCACTGATAATCATTTAGAAAACATACTTATAAAGCAATAAGTAAACATTTTGAGCAACACTCACTTTATTTTGTTATATAGAAAGCCCACCTTAACCGGTTACAGAACAAACTCTGTCTTCGGTCTTCCGTCCTTTCTTCTAATTGTGACTTCCTCCTTCTATCGCAACAAATATGCTTTAGTAAATCGGCCGAGACGATTAAAGAAAAAAACAAATCGAATTCGGTTAAGTCTTTTAGGCGTTTGTACTTTAACTAATCTCTTTTGGTTTAAAAGAAACGAGATTCGAACACCTCTCGTTTAGAACTAACTCGGTTCCTTACTCGACATTTTTTAGATTAGTTAAAGACGGATGTCGATAACTCTCAACGACTTAAAAGTTCTTAAAGAATTAAGTTGAAAAGAATTCAAGAAAATAAGTTTTAGAAATTTTCTGCACAAGGCAGTAGATTAGGAGCCTCTACATAACAGAGTATTTCGAAACAGGGGATGTGGCTTATGTCAAAAGAAAGACACAGATGTCTAGTTTACTGTCCAATTTACGGGTCTCGATTTCGTTAAACGAGATAAGAGTTATGGCCGTTTTCGTGAAGGGTGGCAAAACTGTCCATGAAACCCTAGACGTTTATAAACTCGACGCACGTTTCCCTAGGTTCGATTAATGCTATACAACCTTTATATTAATTTATAGTTAAGTCACACAATCATTTAACGTGAAAATTTTTATGTTTTTCGATTAAAAATACGACGAGCAACTCTCGTCTTTTCAACTAACGAAAACACTTAGCAATTTTATTTCAATTTCAAATCATAACTAACTTCTAACTTCTATTTCATAACTTATATGAAATCATCATCAACTACACTCATGCTTATTAATCATCAACTAACTCAAATCAATTAACATATACTCATAATCATCAAACACGTCGTTTTTATCGAGCAATGAACATCGTTGTTGATTTTCTTAAACATTTTTATAAAATCTAAGAAATTCAAACTAAGTACATGTAATCATGCATATCATCAATACATCAACTATATCATCAATCGGAAACATAGAAATCCTCGTTTTCTCATTTCATTGATTCAAAACCTACTTACTTTCTTTGATTTCTTGAAGTTTTACTAATTCAATTCAAATCAAATTAGTTTCTATCATCTTTATACTTAACAATGAACACCTTAACACATTAACATCATTATCACTACTACTTAATCTTTTCACGTCATTTTTATCGGTTTCAAGAACTCGATTTCTCAAAGTTGTTAGTTAACTCTCAATTAATTCAACAACAAACCTAACATATCAACAATCACTAATATTCGATTAGTTTCCTCGTTCTATTTTTCTATCGACGATTATGCTCGACTCTTCGTCTCTTACAAAAAGTTCGACGTTCTTAGAATTCGTTTAAACTTTCAAATTATGATCATTAACTACTTAGATAAATTAATATGCAAACCATAAACTTATATCACTATCGATACTTAACTTCTCGACGATTCTTCGCCTCCAACAATTTCATTTTTATTTTTAGAAAAGTCTAACTTAAATATATGTTCAACTACATGCTTCTATTCTCATAAATCATAACACATCATCAAAAACATAACAACTCCTCATTCATAATCCTACTTCTAAATCTCTTACAAATTTGTTCTTATTTTTAGAAAATTCCCAAACAATTCCTACATCAACATACTAATACATAAAATGATAATCCACAAACAAAACATCTAATTTCAAGCTCAATCTTCAACTACATGCTTATGTAATTTTCAACGACGGCCTGTGAGGGCTGCTAGCGGTCCAGTCGACGGCGACATCATTAAGGCTGTGAGTCGTGGCGGCAAGCAACCACGACGTTGTGAGTAAGTGAGGGCATGCTGACAGCATAGAGGCCGGAGAAGGAGAGAAGCATGACTTATAGAGTAGAGACGAACTACGGCGGCGGCTCTTCGAGCCGTTGACGACGTAGGTAGAGATAGGGGCAGCAGAGGAGACCAATGATGGCTCTTTCAGAATAGCGGTTATGCAAAAAGGTAAGGAAACAACGCTATCGTATTAATGCCCACACGAAGACGACGACAACCCCTACCGCTACTGCTTCTTTCCAAGATGGAGGAGGCGCGGACGACTGGTGGCTTATCGCCATATTTTGAGAGGAAAGGAGAAGAAATTACAGACTATGAATTCCGAATCTAGGGTTTGGAATTTGGAGATTCCAGTGAAGTGAGAAAGTAGGGTGAAATAAGTGGTGCTATTCACCGATAGGAGGTGGCGGCAGTGATCGGCGGATCTCACCGGAGAAGGAGGATAATGACATAAATCTTGTTGCTGCTGGATCGAGAGAGAAAAGGGTTAAAAGTGAAGTAAAGAAGACAGAGATTTGGGGAGAGTGAAGGACGATGTGAAATGAGAGGTTGGGATGGTGTCGATGGCGGAGAACGGCGGTAACATTTTCTTGGTTGGCACCGTTGTGATCAGAGAGAGGGTGGAGAGAGAGAGAGAGAGAGAGAGAGAGAGAGAGAGAGAGAGAGTTTAGATGAGAGAGAAGGGTAAAATGAATCTGCTGAAGATAGGAAATAAAATAGACGTATATGAATTGTTTTAATGAATAAATGGAGTTGGACATTTAATTAATTAATTTAGTTAATTTTGGGCTGGTTCCTAGTTCGTGCTGAGATGTTTCTGAATTTCTCTCGAATCCAGAGCAAGGGTACAGATTTTTTACTTGTATTTCTCCAAATCTTTTTGTTTTCCTTGTGATCTTTGGAACGTGTGTGACAAGTCTTGTTAATGTAAGATGTTTATATAGCATTTAACATCGTGGATTAATGAGATAGGGTTGTTATATGAAATTCTTAAACCTTTTAACGCGAGACTTAGTTAAATCCAAAGCCCTAAAGTTAATTAGTTTATCGAGTCCGTTAATCCATTTTTACATTCGACTCGATAGCTTATTTATTTTTTTATTTACCATGGAAGGTGGAGCACAAGGGCAAGAATTTAAGATACAAACGAGAAGCACTATAGTATGTTTTGTAAGTTTATCAGGTGGGCTTTCTAATCTAAAAAAAATTATGCTGGCTTTCTAACTAAGATGTTTCTATTATGCAAATAATTTGAGCTTTGCTCTATTTTTGAAATGTTTTGAAAGTTTGTTTTGAAATGATTATCATGCATAAATGTTTTTATGGATATTTATTGAGCCTATATGTGTGTCGGTTTGCCAACTTATGAAATCGATCGGATTCTGAGCCAAAAGGGTGCTTTTCAGAATTAGTGTACATAGTAATCGAGGTTGTGAGCTCCAAAGGTGGGCCGACCTTGGCGAGCAACATTCGCAAAAGAAGGCCTTCTTCCTCAAGGTTGGATAGATATGGTCAATGATGATGTGATGATGATATGAGTACTCGGATATGAAAATGTTTTAGTAGCCACAGGTTTATTTCAGCAAAACCTTGTGTGTTATTGTTGCAAGTGCATGATAATCCTATATATGTGTATATATTTTTGGCATGTGTTCACTGAGTACGTTGTACTCAGCCCTGCATGTTATTTCTAAAATGTGCAGATTCAACAGTGGTGTTATAACAGCGGGTGTTGAGCAAGAGCTTCTGTCTAGCAAGTTTATGATAAAAAGCCTCGACTTCATATCTTCACTTATGAAGTCAATCTACGTCTTTTTCGCTGCAAACACTTTAATATTCTATTGGCTTATTGATTATAAGTTATTCGAATACATGAATCTATTCAACTCAGTTTGTTATGTTCGAACAATTATTCGTGATTGATCCTCTCATATTAATCAAAGTACCATATTATCTTATTTGTGAAAAAATAGTATCTTCTCCTTGTTTTCCCCGTTAATCCTCCTTCTATCCCGCTTCTTGTCTCCCACCCCGAGTCACGCTCCGGTTGAGTTCTCCTCAGGGATTTGGGGCTGCTGATGCGTCTTTGACTTTTGGTCTTTTAGCCCCGTTTTTTTGTTCTTTTGTGTCTGTATAAGTTGTATAGGGGAGAAAACTGGTATTCTGGAGGAGGAAGCTCGAAAATGGGCATATGGATGAAATATGGTCTAAATGAGCATTACCGTGTCAAATCAACCCCGTTGCTGAATAATGATTCCCCCAGGAAGTGAGCTCAATAATGTATCACTCGGAACAACTCTGAGCAATGATGATCCTTGAAGAATTCCACATGGTGTGAGGCTAACCGAAGGATGCAGTCAGTATGACCATGCCCGACAACAGTAACCAGCCAGAGCCAAATACGGAAAGACGTGTTGAGGACATATTCAGAATATTCTGGCGATTCCTTGTGATAGAAGGATTTTGAAAGTAGTAAAGTCAGCCCAATCAATCACCAATCAGATCAAGCTAAATATGGAAGGTGATCACTCATGTCGGTAAGGCCATAACAGACTGTCCCAGTCAATACATATGGGCTATTCATGGAAAAACATGTGAAGGGCCAAGGATGGAAGGTTCTAGCGAATGTGGAATATCAACAACAAGTGAGAGGTAAAGTTAACTTAATCAATTAAACCCAATCATCCCCAACAATTAAATCAATCACGACCATCTATTTGTGGAAAGTCAGTCACAGGGATACTGTCAGAAAGCTACGGTTAGAGTTATATTGACGTCTCTCAACTATATATCTCCAGTAAGTGTGGTTGACATATGTTGGTTCCTCATCATATTCTACTTCGTTTTCAATCCAAGATACACTTTATGTTTAGTATTTTCCGTTACATTTTCGTACCAAACAATTTACTTTCTTTCATTTTCAATTCCGTTGTGAAGAACAAGCCCAAGGCGGAATGCCTTTGGTATTTATTCAAGTAATTTGTATTTTCTTCTATTCATATATTTATTTACCTTCGTGATTATGCCTTTCAATATGTAGGAGTAATACCCCTAGTGAGATTTGGGTGGGGAAAATGATTAATTGTTAATATGTGAAAATTTTCATAAGGCAATTTGTGCATTCGGTTGAGTCCAGTGGTTCCGGAGAGATCTGAGCAGATTTGGTGGACAATTCAGACCTAGCGGGTGATCTCCACTCGGTAAGGGTTGTACCATGCCAAGCAAAGGTCAGAGCATGACATACATCATTGTTCAGTATGCCTATAACCTAGTAGCTGAGCAGTGCCTTCAATGGACTTGTAGATCTGGATTGCGTAGAATGAGCAAGGGAATACTAAGTCCTTTCTCGGTCTGGGCTTCTCTGATTGCTATCCATCAACAGTGATGAGGCATCAAGCCCTAGTTATTGACCAAGGGACTCACCTCACGCATAGTAGATATATCGATGACCGGTTGGACCTGTTACCGGAAATGGATATCCCGCGAGTTATGTCTACTCAGTAGGTGTAGAGCTGAGAAGCTTGGAAGAGAAGGTTGGTGCGGGTCATACTTGGAGGGATCGGGTATAACTACTCTCTAAGAAGGAGTGAAGCACGGCCTTATGATTGTGGTGAAGTGTGACCTTCAGACCAAATGACCACAAGGGATTCAACCATCCCTAGTGGAGTATAAACTCTTGAAACGCCCCAGTATCTTTGGGCCACGCCTTGAGTTTATGCGAAGCATGGACGGATCTTCAGTATGCCTATGACCAAATACACATATCAACAACAATCAACAGGTTGAGACCGTGACAAATCAATTTGTGCACCCGAAGAGTAAAATAGTTCCTCACTCTCCATGGGATTGACCCTAGCTTACCGCTAAGAATAAGCAGTCCAGTTGTGGGCATAGGAGCGTGTACTGTCCGTCTGGGGCATACACAAGTATTTTTATCGTACCATACGATGGGTGCGTGTCAAAATTGTCACCGTTGTCTAGCAGTGACGCGCAATATTTTTACTCTTCATATTTCATCTTCCGCTTACTGTGTAACGCAGGATAACGAGACACGGGGTGGTAGTTGCCATCCCGTAGATCCTCTATCAGTCGGTATGCCCTGTACCGACCGATCTGAATCTGAAACCCGGAGGCATACTGAAAAATATGGAGAAATTATTTCTCCTATTCATCAGTGTTGGATAATGGGTGCA
Source organism: Schizonepeta tenuifolia (assembly GCA_029490685.1). Lineage (NCBI taxonomy): Eukaryota > Viridiplantae > Streptophyta > Magnoliopsida > Lamiales > Lamiaceae > Schizonepeta > Schizonepeta tenuifolia. Next base: position 15,248,753 of record CM055960.1, on the reverse strand, counting down.
AGAATGTCGAGCTCAAGACAATAAACAAGAGCGCTGACTGGGAGGCAACCCAGAATAAAGTCGTTGGTATGACCATTACTGCTTTGAAATTTATGTTCTTTTTTATTTTCTAGTATTTTGTTTTTCTTGGTGGACTAACCATGCAGATGAGATAAGTTGGATCCTATGCATCGGAGATCAATACCCACTTTGCGAAGCAAAGTGTGTTGGTGGGGCCGGTGGAGACACGACAAGGTGGTTACGAAATTACCGAAGCAGCAGTTTGACATGTGGTCAGGGTTTGCCCTAAATGGAGAGACCTTTTGTATTTGAAGCTACCAGAAAATTCATTCGCCCATTCTTCGCTACACCATAACTGCTACACATGATCTCTAATCCGTACATGGTCAAGGCACAAACTATGAACATTCCGGATGTATCTTACCGAGTGAAGAGCCAATCTCTTGAGACCGAGCCCTCACACTCCAAACAATAAGTTCTCTCCCCTTAGTTGTAGTTTTTTGTTTTCTTTTTCTTTTGAGTCTTGAGTCTTTCTGCACTTTTACTTAATTTGGGATGCAAGCGTATTGGTTTGATTGGCATGATAGGTTGAATGAGCTTTGAAATGCATGGATTCATGATAACAGTATGATCATACGGAACAAAACATACCTGTGAGGCCTGAACTGAAAATTTTTATTTCTGGTGTGAGCATGTTATATCTTTATTCTCTAGAATTTGTGTTAAGATTTATGTTAATTTGTTGGTGCTTGTTTGCGAGATTAGGGCAAATTTTCTTCTCTTTAGAGCCCAGATTTATTTTGTTTATAAATTAAAATCCTTTTACTAATCACTATTGAGCCAAAGTTAATTCTTTCATAAACCCTTGTACTGAAGTATTTAATTTTTGTGCCTTCCACACTTTACAAAAGAAAGGGAATCTATTTGTTCTAAGTGGAAAATATAAAAAAGATAAAAAAGAAAAGAAGGGGGTCTGGGAACATAAGTGAAAGATGAATTCATTGAGAAGAGAAAGAAACAAAAAAAAAAACCCTTATGAAATGTGAATCTATAGAGAGGGTGAAAAATGTGATGGGAATGCTCTTACTGAAAAGTATAGGCTCGTATGCCTGTAACTGGAAAGTTGGCCACTTACCCAGAAAATTCTTACCTTATCACCATACGCCCCATTACTACCATAAAAGACCCTTTGATGACTTCACCAACATGTCCATAATATGATATGAATCTATACACAAGTCCATAGATAAATCGATAATAGCATTACATGAGAGTATACACTTTGCCATACACTTGAGTGGTCGAGAGTGTGAGGAATACACTTTCTTTATACATACTCTCTTCTGTGACTATTTGAGATTCATGTTATTTTAATGCTCATATGGGTTTGTGGATTGACCACATTGGTGGATGCATGCTTGTTTGACCAGATTTTTGTAATTGTGCAGATTTCATATCTTAAGTCTTTATTTCTTTTCTTTCTTCTATTTCCGTTGGTGTCTTTTGTGAATCCATCTGCATATCTGAGGGCAAGTATGGTTTAAGTGTGTAGGTGTGATGCGTCTTCTACTTTTGGGTCTTTTGGCCCCTTTTTTTCCTTCTTTTGTGCTAGTATAAGTCGTATAGCGGAGAAAACAAGTATTCTAGAGGAGAAAGCTCGACAAATGGGCATATGGACAAAATATGGTCGAAATGAGCATTACTGAGACAAATCAACCCCGTTGCCGAATAATGATTGCCCCAGGAAGAGAGCTCAAAAATGGACCACTCAGAACATCTCTGCGCAGTGTCAATCCTTGAAGAATTCCACCTGGTGTGAGGCTAACCAAAGGATGCAGTCAGTATGACCATGCCCGACAACATTAGTCAGCAGCCAGAGCCAAATATGAAAAGATGCGTGGAGGACATTTTCAGAATATTCCTGTGATTTCTGGTGATAGAAGGATTTGGAAAGTAGTAAAGTCAGCCTAATCAATCTCCAGCTGATGGCCAATCACCAATTGGATCAAGCTAAATATGGAAGGTGATCACTCATATCGGTAAGGCCATGACAGACTGTCCCAGTCAGCACATACGGGCTATTTATGCAAACACGTGTGAAAGGCCAAGGATGGAAGGTTCTAGCGAATCTGAAATATCATCAACAAGTGAGAGGTAAATTCAACTCAATCAGTTAAAGTCAATCATCCCCAACAATCAAATCAATCACAGCCGTCTATTTATGGAAAGTCAGTTACTGGGATATTGTCAGACAGCTGCAGTTAGGGTTAGACTGACGTCTCTCAACTATATAAGTCCAGCAAGTGTGGCTAACATATGTTGGTTCCCCATCATATTCTACTTCGTTTTCAATCCAAGATACACTTTAGCTTTAGTATTTTCCTTTACATTTTGAACAAAACAATTTACGCGCTTTCATTTTCAATTCCATTGTGAAGAACAAGTCCAAGGCAGTTTGCCTTTGGTATTTATTCAAGTATTTCGTATCTTTTTCTATTCATGTATTTATTCACCTTCTTGATTATGCCTTTTAATATGTGTATGTAATTCCCCTAGTGAGATTTGGGTGGGGGAAATTGATGCGACTTTCATTTAGTCACGTACAAAATATATTTATAATTCACTTATTTCCCACTACCAGGATCAGCTAGGAATAAGTATAGGGTCGATCCCACGAGGAGCTAGTGTAGCTTTTTCTTTGGTCATGGGTCATCCAAAGGTTTAGGGGTTCTGCACAGACTCGTCTTTGCCAAACAGGAAAATAAATCTAAACTAAAATATAAATAAAAGATAAAAGACAAACCTCAATTTAGGTGTTGAGTCGATTGCATAAACAAGACGTCTTCATCGGTCCAAGGATATATGGTACGTATGTATGTCAACGGTTATAGGCAAACTGCATCATGGTCCACTGTCACGTCGTCACGCCCACAACCACGAGCTTGCCTAACTTACCCCCGAGCATTCCTCAAGGGGCATAGATTGAAACAAGCAGCTTTGGGCACTAGACGAACCCGTTCCGGCCCTATGAGATACGAGGATCCCGCTCCGACTTTTCACCAGCGTCAGCGGACTTCGTTCGGCTCCGCCGAAGTTCAACCTGAGATTTGCCGCCCTCAAAGAGCGTGAGGCAAACCTCTCCCGGTCCCTGTTGGTCTGAGCTACCTCCCTTTTAAGGAATCTGCCACCCTCCAATTGCCCACTCGCCACATGAACTCTTGGCACAAACAGATTGCTTTAAAATCATTGCCTAACGCCTCAGGAACAGACATATATATAGCTTTTCCCTTGCTCAAATCAACATCATGATTTAATGCTTATGCAGCGTCATCTTACCCAAATGCAGATTTGTATAACTACCTAGGCGTAAAGTAAATAACAAAAAAAGAAAGAACGAAATAGAAAAAGAACTTAATTAAAATAAATCCGGACGACACCAACATCGCCGGCAACAAAGTACAAAAGTTAGTTTGCCCCCGAAGGGGCAAACTATCGAACAAAAGAAAGAAAATCCTAGACTAAAGAAGATAAAAAAACTAAAAAGATTCCGAAGGTTAAGAGTTGATACATATGGCTTGCTATCTAATAGTATTTATAGATGTAAAATTCGTGGGTCTTCGAGGCTCAGCCTATTAGATAAGTCGGTTGCAACTAGGTTTGGGCGAGCTATCTGCCAGCTATACTTCCAGTAGCTTCTGTTAACTAAGAGACTTTCCTTATTTAATAGATTTGATTTATGGACGAATCTTCATGGATAAAGAAGAAATTAATTCCTTCCTTGTTGGCTACTTGGATAAGGTTGATCTCTTACTTGGTCCGCACTCTTCCCTTGTAAGTTAATATCTTTCTTGCTCCGCACTCTTTCTTTATAGGTTGGACTGTCACAAATCTCCATGCCCAAGACATGCACTCCTGCCTCTCTTCTGTGCTCTGCCTTACGCCTTGGCCTTTTTGCATCTCTTCTTGCCCAAATGACTTTATCTCGCAAGGTACTTGATTTGGTCAGGTTGTGAAGCGAGCAACTATAATTTTGAATGTCTGCTTCCTTGGCCAAGCTGCCAGCATGATTTCCTTCCCCAAAGTGCTTCGTATATCTGCCCAAAATGTCTTTTGCGGAATTTGGTCATTTCTTGCCCATTTCTGCCCAGTTTTGTCATGATTTTGCCTATACGTCCCTGCCTTCACAATGTGTCCTCCCAGACACTAAAGACAAACAAAAATACACAAAACGACTCGATCTAGACCTAAATTAAGACTCAAAAATCATACAAAATTTAGTTTCATCATGCCCACACACTTGAATCATGCTTTTCCTCAAGCATGTAAGTATAACTTGACCGAAAAGAAAGAAAGAAAAGAAAACACTCAAACGACTAAGTAAAGGTTAGCAATGCCCAATACAACAAATGAACGTGAGCATAATAAAATTCACATATAATGTTGGGCAAATAAATCAGTCCACACAATCAACAAATAGGTCAAAAATAAACATTCTAGCATTTTCAAGGTTATTCCTCACCAACACTCTCATTCTTGTGTTTAGGCTAGTGTATATGCTCGAGATATGTCATTCTTGGCCACACCATAAGCTTGCTACCTTCTAAACTCTCCATCTTGTAGACTAGGTTCAAAGAACTTATCTTTAGCTCTTTTAAGGGTTGTAACTTGGCTTTAGACATGGGTAGGAATTTATGGAATGAGGCTAAAGTCTTAAAGGACTTGGGACTGGGCGATACGTTGCCTACCTCTTTCTGGACTGGTGACTGGGCGATTCGTTGCCCATCTCGTCTGATCTCCTTGCATTTACTTAGAGTTCTTAGCAAAAAATTCAACCTAGTACTTTTTTTTTCTTTTTCATTCATTTTTTTTAAGTCCCTTATTTTCTGACACTCCTTAGTTGGGCAGTTTCTATCTTTAATATAGGTGTCTTGCCTACTTTTCAAACTCTTCTATTTTTCTCCTCTCCTTTTTTTATTTTTTCTGCTCCTAAGTCCTTATTGACTGGGTAGGAAATAGTGTTTAGGCTGAATATATGATCAAAGAAATTTAAAGCTTAAAGGGGCTTGACAAAGGGAAATTTAGTCGAGTAGGCTATCTGGCACAATTTGGGCTTATGAAAGAAAAATGCCTAATTCATCTAGGTGACTTCCAAATGAACACCTCAAATAACTCACAAGAAAGAAAACTGCTTGGTCATGATATGCAGTATAGGCTCAAAACCTCACAAGGACATGCTCAAACATTCATTCATCATCCCTATTCACATACGATCACGCTTAACTGAAATACAAACATTCTTACATCATATAACTCAGAATTATGTTATGCTCAACATCATCATATTATCCTAAGCATGCAAACTAATACACACAAGAAGACGCTCCTCCCATACACTTTACTTTCAACAAAGTGGGCAAGAGGCGCAGACTTAAAAACAAAACAACATCAACCCCCATGCCCACACACTTTACCTTGGGAAAAGTCTGTGAGATAAGGGTAGACTAACAACATACTTAAAGAAGAAAAGAAAAGACACAAAAGGCAACGATCCTCACACCCACACTCTTTACTTTCGGTAAAGTGGGTCGACCAAAGGACCAACTCAATAAAGACTCAAAATAAAAACCTAAAACTAACAAAAACTGGGAGAAAACAATTATGAAGGAGGTAATAGCATGGCACCTTTGGGCATTGTGAATGGCTTAGAGGGCCTTCTTTCATGCAACAACAACTTCTTCATCCAATCTGGTCAAGCTCGTAAGGATTTGCAACTTCTTGCTGGTTGGGCACGGCAGATGTACGGTCTGCCTGCTCCAGATGATCTGGAGAGAAAGTCTTTGCAGGCATGTCGTGCCCTCGCTGGCGGCTTGTAGAAGGGATTTCCTTCTTCATCATGGTAGACTCATCGAGCAGCTTCATATTCTTTGGCTCGGGCAAGGGACATCCTTCGCAACATCTCGTTGTGTGCGATAGCAACCTCCTCTAACTCGCCGAAGCTGGTAAATGTAAGTGCCTTTCAGCTCAAGGATTTCAGACTCCTCTTACCCCGTATTATAGTTTAGGGAAAAATAAGGTCTTAGTGGTGGTCATGCCCTCGCTTATGAATGTCTTTCCATTGTTGCTCTGCACGTCAAGAACAAACCATACCTCCTACAAAAATTCTACCCAGTCTAGGGTTTAAACAAAAATAAAAAGAAAAAGAAAATAAAAAAAGATAGGTACCAGGTTACCTCCTGGCAAGCACCTTAGGTTACGTCATGGGCACAATGTGGCCTTCATCTTTTAGTTGTCAACTGGATCTTGGAGTCCTGAAAACTCCACTTTTCATTCCGAGTCATGCCCAGAGTAGGCTAGACTCGTCCTTTGACTATCATATAGGCTCCTGTCCACTTGTCTTGGTCTTTCTACAGGTATGCCTTGGTCACTGTGCATTCGTCCTCTGATCTCGAAGTCACTCACGAAGATTTCCTGCACGGTTTGTTCCAAACACATACAAAAAAGGACTAAACAAGCAAACAAAAGAGAAAACTACTGAAAACAAAATTCCCCGACAACAGCGCCAATTTTCACGCAACCGTCGTTTAGTCATGTACAAAATATATTTATAATTCACCTATTTTCCACTACCAGGATCAGCTAGCAGTAAGTATAGGGTAGATCCCACAAGGAGCTGGTGTAGCTTTCTCTTTGGTCATAGGTCATCCAAAGGTTTAGGGGTTCTGCACAGACTCGTCTTGGCCAAACAGGAAAATAAATCTAAACTAAGACATAAATAAAAGATAAAAGACAAACCTAAATTTAGGTGTTGAGTCGATTGCATAAACAAGACGTCTTCATCGATGGAAGGATATATGGTACGTATGTATGTCAATGGTTATAGGCAAACCGCATCATGGTCCACTGTCACGTCGTCATGCCCACAACCACGATCTGCCCAGCTCGTTCTTACTTATGAATTCTGGGTGGTATTCCCACCCCAGGCTTCCTAACTTGTCTAACTCACCCCCAAGCATTCCTCAAGGGGCATAGTTTGAAACAAGCAACTTAGGGCACTAGACAAACTCGTTCCGGCCCTATGAGATACGAGGATCCCGCTCCGACTTTTCACCAGCATCAGCGTACTTCGTTCGAATCCGCCCAAGTTCAACCTGAGATTTGCCGCCCTCAAGAAGCGTGAGGCAAACCTCTCCTAGACCTTGTTAGTCTAAGCTACCTTCCTTTTAAGGAATCTTCCACCCTCCAATTGTCCGCTGGCCACATGAACTCTTTTCTCAAACAGACTGCTTAAAAATCATTTCCAAACGCCTCTAGAACACATATATATATAGCTTTCCCCTTGCCCTAATCAACATCACGATTTAATACTTATGCAGTGTCATCTTCACCAAACGCACATTTGTATAACTACCTAGGCATAAAGTAAATAACAAGAAAAGAAAGAACGAAATAGAAAAAGAACTAATTAAAATAAATCTGGACAACACCAACATTGTCGGCAACAAAGTACAAAAGTTAGTTTTCCCCCGATGGGGGTAAACTCTCAAACAAAAGAAAGAAAACTGTAGACTAAAGAAGATAAAAAAACTAAAAACATTCTAAAGGTTAAGAGTTGATACATATGACTTGCTATCTAGGAGTATTTATAGATGTAAAATTCGTGGGTCTTGGAGGCTCAGCCCATTAGATAAGTCTGTTGCAACTAGATTTGGGCGAGCTGTCTGCTAGTTGTCCTTCCTGCAGCTTCTGTTGACCAAGAGACTTTCCTTATTTAATAGATTTGATTTGTGGATGAATCTTCATGGATAAAGAAGGAATTAATTCCTTCCTTGTTGGCTACTTGGATAAGGTTGATCTCTTATTTGGTGCTCACTCTTCCCTTGTAAGTTAATATGTTTCTTGATCTGCACTCTAACCTTATAGGTTGGACTGTCGCAGATCTCCATGCCCAAGATATGCACTCCTACCTCTCTTCTGTGCTCTACCTTACGCCTTGGCCTTTTTGCATCTCTTCTTGCCCAAATGACTTGATCTCGTATGGTACTTGATTTGGTCAGGTTGTGAAGCGAGCAAATATAACTCTGAATGTCTTCTTTCTTGGCCAAGCTACGAGAATCATTTCCTTGCCCAAAGTTCGTCGTATCTGTGCCCAAAATGTCTTTTGTGTTATTAGGTCATTTCTTGCCCATTTCTGCCCAGTGTTGTCATGGTTTGCCCTATACATCCCTGCCTTCACAATGTGTCCTCCTAGGCACTAAAGATAAACAAAAATACACAAAACGACTTGATCTGGACCTAAATTAAGACTCGAAAATCATAAAAAATTTGGTTTCATCAGAAATGATTAATTGTTAATATGTGAAATTTCGTGAGGCAATTTGTGCATTCGGTTAAGTTCAGTGGTTTTGGAGAGATCTGAGTAGATTTCGTGGAAAGTTCATACCTAGCGGGTCATCTCTTCTCGGTAAGGATTGTACCACGCCAAGCAAAGGTTAGGGCATGATAGACATCATTGTTCAGTATTCCTATAACCGAGTAGCTGAGCAGCGCCTTCAATGGAGTTGTAGATCTGGATGGCGAGGAACGAGCAAGGGGATACTGCGTCCATCCTCGGTCTTGGGCATCTCTAATGGCTATCCGTCAAATATAATGAGGAATCAAGCCCTGGTTATCGACCAAGGGACTTACCTCACGTATCGTAGATATACCAATGACCGGATGGACGTGTTACCGGAAATAGATATCCCGCGAGTTATGTCTACTCTGTAGGTGAGGAGCCGGGAAGCATGAAAGAGAAGGCTGGTGAGGGTCATACTTGAAGGGATCGGATATGACTACTATCTAAGGAGGAGTGAAGCACGATCTTGTGACCGGGGTGAAGCATGACTTTCAGACCAAGTGACCACAAGGAATTCAACCATCCTAAGTGCGGAGTAGAAACTCTTGAAACGCTCCAATGTCTTTGGGCCACGTCTTGAGTTGATGCGAAGTATGGACGGATCATCAGTATGCTTATAACCGAATACACATATCAACAACAATCATGACATATCCCAAATCTAACCCCTTTTATATTTGATTGTTTTCAAGTTTATTTCTGCAGATAAACAGATTGAGACCATGACAACTCAATTTGTGCACCCGAAGAGTAAAATAGTTCCTCACTCTCTGTAGGATCGGCCCTAGCTTACTGCTAAGACTAACCAGTCCAGTTGTGGGCATAAGAGTGCATACTGCCCGTCTGGGGAATACACAAGTATTTTGATTGTACCATACGATGAGTGCATGTCAGCTATGACATAAACCCTTCTGACAGGTGGGCTTTTTAACAGAGAACTGATGATTACTATTATTTACAAATTATTATTACATGAGTTTTAAATTAATTGACGTGCCAATATTTGAGTTTTGGTATGTTTAATCATCTACTTGAGTTATTATGATTTCTTGTGTGAGATAGGATAATACGCATTATTCTTTGATTATTAGAAGTGATTGTGATCCTTGCTTCGGTTAGGCCAGTCACAGTATTTAGGAAGTAGGCCTACTTCTCGACACACAGCTTGATGTGGTAGATTGATTCATACCTACTATTATATATATGTTTGACTGCGCAGTCATTTTAGAAAAGAAAATGTTTTTGCATTCACAGGTTAACTATTTTAAACTGTACTAACGCTTGTGATGTAGTCGCAAGACAAGTTCAATTTATAGCTCTATCGAGCAAGTTTTCAATTTTTTTAGCATATATTCACTGAGTACAAAGTACTCAGCCCTACATGTGTTTTCTAAACGTACAGGTTAGCTCGGATGGTGGTGTGGATTGCTCAGCAGTGTGTTAATGCTTTCGAGTCGAGTCTTTTGTTTAAGCTTGAA